>BMAV01024152.1:52785-83646 GCA_019973955.1 Trichonephila inaurata madagascariensis
TAATATTTCTTATTAATACTAATGCTTAATAATAATTAATTAATTATAATAAATAGAGATTAATTAGTTATAATAAATAATAATTAATTAATTAATTTAAACACAGTGATTAATTAATTAATTTTAATAAAGAATAATTAATTTACTAATTATAATTATTTATAATTTTAATTAATAACTATTTAAAATATTTTTATTTAATAACTATTTTTAATATTTTTAATTAATAATAATTTTTAATAATTTTACTAGTAAAAAATTTAAGTTATATATTTTAAATTTTTTTAATTTTATAAAATACAAAATAATTACAAAAAATATCATTTAATATTTAATAAACCTTTCATAAATAAATTTATTTAATTTTAAAAAATAATTAAATGAATTGAAGAAAAAAAAGTCGATCATCATCATCGTCATGCATTTTTCAAACCTTTTTTAAAGAAATTTCAATAAGCCTCCATAAAAAGAAGTATTGTACGTATACCAATCATGTTATTACAAAACCCATACAAACTTCTGTTATACGTAGTTTGACGTACTTGTCAATCAAATTTTATACGTGTACGTAAATGTTTTTAGGAAGAGTAGCATTTTAAAATCACTTCACAAATTTTAAATGTTTTCCTTAAAAAACTAAATAATTAGCTTTTTATGAAATTTTAAGCATAAAATCTGTTTTACATAGTATACACACATAGGAGGCAAGCAAAAAAATTTTGAAAATTCTTAAATTAAAATATTTTGCATAAATCATACCATGACCCCTTAATATAGCATTAAAATAAAAGTCAAAAATGAGTTTAAACATTTAAATCAATTTTGATTTGTCAATTGTTTGCTTGGTCTTATAGTATATTCTTTCCTTTACCCTCATGTTTCGGCCTGCGTGAAGTATCTATCATGCGTGTGCGGCCCGCTTGAAATATCTATCATGTGTATGTGGTCGGGCGGGAAAAAATTTTGAATACCCCTGCTGTAAACACTGAGTTCAGGATCTCATTTAAAGGAAATCAATGCATGAAATAAATCTAAAGAGGAATTATGTGAGAACCGAATAAAATAGAAAATAAAAAATATATATATAATGAACTCAGAACACATAAGAAAACAATCATTTTTAATTTGTAGTAAGACAAAAATCTTTTAAATAATTCTGTTTTATTCTCTGAAGTTAAACACCTGTAATCGAAAATTTGTAACCTCGAAAAAGTGCAAAGAGCATAAAACGTGTTGTGTACATCTGTAATCAATATCCACAAACTTTTGCAACATTTTTGGTAGTAAATGAATCTCACGTCCATAAAAGTCCAGAGGAATTCAAGTGAACAAAGTCTAGGATGGTAATTTTTGCTTTTAAGGTGAAGGAATTGGTTTAACGTACGAGATAGATGATAGTAAAAACCATTTAAGAAGAATAGAGAGATACCGTAAAACCAAACTTCGTCATCTCTCGACAATTAGTGATAGCACCATGGAGTCTATACCAATTGACAAGGCTGGACTCTTCCTAATTAATGAAGATCGCAGTCTCTCTGGCTCAAGACAGCGGAATGTGGCATTACTGGTTTCCCTAGCTTACAAGAGCCTCATAAGGAATTATTCCCTGTGCATACCATCTCACTCACAAAAAAATTTGGGCATAAATCAGTGCTTCTCAAATTTTCAATATCTGCGACCCATTATTCAGTCATTTTTTTCATCGCGACCCCCTCCATACAATAACAATGTATTGAATTCAATAATACTATACTTTGAAGCTAAATCTGCAATACGAATTCAACGTCTTAAGTGCAACTGGCATATATAAATGTCTCGTTAAGCTAAAGTGTTAATTGCCCTTGACATTTATATACGTCTTACCGAAGTACGATCTTTTCTGCGCACTGCTATTCATAAAATTATTCCAAAGGCCTCAAAATGCAAAAAAAAAAAAAAAAAAAAAAAAGATTTTGATAGTGTTTGCAAGGGCTTACATTTTTCAGAAGATTTTCTTATATGTGCCTCTTCTTGCCCCTTTCCCCCAAAAATACATTACATACGTATGCCTACGTGGAAAACGCAGGCAATGGGGGAGCGAATCACGTATTTTATTTTATCGGTACTTAAGGGATTAATTATAAACCGTACAAATTATCAAGATAAGTGTTAGTTTTTGTATATAATTTTATATATGAGAAGCCCATGGTGTCGTTGTTAATTATTATACTTATTCTTAACTTAATATTGCTAAATTAATTATAAAATACATTCTGAAATACTGATACATTTATAAGTGTATTATATCAGTTTAAATGCGGATTCATTTCTAATTATGCCAGAATGTATTTGTTCTCTTTCAGAAAATTAATAATTTTTTTAAAAAATATTTTGTTTTCGACTTTTCAATATGCTCGCGCCCATCTTATAGAGTTATTGCGCCCCCCCCTAAAGGGAAGAAAGGATTCAGAAAGTCGACACAAATTCCAGCTATGTTCTACGTTACAGTGCATAACTCATTTCTCATGTTTTCCAGAATCCCCTTCAAAAATAATTTATACTTATGTATAAGTAATTTAAGGAAACACACACAAAAGTAGTGATTCACCGGTCCCAACAATCTGCAATATATATTCTGATGTGGAACACAACGATTCAACTTCTGGTGAAACATAGCGTTTTAAGTTGTTACTCGAGTGTTGTGCGGTGAAAGCTGAAGACTTTAGTTAATATCGACATGGTTATATTTGTGTTATTAGTAATTTGATCAAGAACCTCTTCTCCAACGAGGGAAGGCCATTCACACCTTGCTTACCCTTGACAATTTCTATCTCCCAGCCTGATTTTCGATATTTTAATATTAATAATCAGTCTTTTGATTTAATTATTTTCCTTTTATTTAAATATTAGAAAATCCTTAATTTCATTTTGGTTACAGATGTTTTAATTTCAATAATTTTGGTTTTAAATGCTTAATTAAATATATCATTGTAAAAGCTAAAACTGAACCTAAAAAAGCCTTTTCTTAAGTGGGCATCATATAGCATAAATAGGACCAAAAGGCACTAAGCACCATATTTTTTTTTATAAAGATACGTTCGAAAATTTTTTATACTTTTTGTAGGCCTCAAAATCAACATATGCGAACTCTAAGTGCTCATTAATAAACATTCTTATGAACAATAAAAAATTAAAAAAGATTTTTTTTAAAAAAAAGATCTTTCTTTTTAATGTAAATCATGTATATAAATAATGCCATATTTTATGTTGTTATTAAAAGAAAACTGATTTTTAATGAATCCGAAATAAGTTTTGTTTCTCTATCGAATAAATTAACATAAAATGACAGTGAAAGTTTCTTTTGCTTCTAAAAATGTATTAAACACCATGTTATCTTTTTCAAATGATTCACTATTCCGATGCCGGCAACTCACAGACTTAAACACTTTCAAAGTATATAGTAGAAAGACTTTATTTCTCTAAAGAAATAACAAACGTTATAATGCGTTGAGAACCATTTTGGGATTTTGATGTTTCTATTTCATTATTTTTTTCTTATGTGTTTTCTCCATAATCATAGGATAAATTATTTTTTATTTATTTATTTCTGATCACATTATTTATTATTTTTGTTGCTGTTGCACATCCTCAAAGATCAGCAAATCATTATTTTTTCAAAATTTAAAAAATTTAAATTCCACTCTTTTTGTGATTCTTCTCTCTCTGTATATATATATAATTAAATTAGATTAAAAATTAAATTCTCTATCTAGCACTTAACTCATCTTTTTCCTTATCTCTTCAAGTGTTAAACTAAACATTCATTTATTTCTTCCATAGATATGGCCTAGCCAATAAACATGTCTAATTCCAGATCGTTATATTTAATAGCCCTATATGTCAGCATTAACTTTCAAGTGCACTCATGAAATCCGAGATCGGTGTTTTAAGTGTTAACCACTTAAGATTTTCGGTGGCGTGCTTTTTTCCTCTCTGCTTTTAGCATCAGAATATGTCTAATTTTCCTCAAATAAAGATCCTTTTTAAAAACTAAGAGTTTTTCTGACTCCAAAATCATGTCATATATATATATATATATATATATATATGCATACATATAAATGTACAGTATAATAAAATAATTATAGACTACAAAGCAAAGAATGGATAAAAATGGATTTAAAAACCTATAAATTTCCCCCAAACTATAAGTAGACATATGAAAAGTCAATATTTATCAATATATATATATAATATATATATGAATAAATATTATTATTGAAAAAACGTTGGGGTAAATAATACGTTTCGTTATGTATCATTTTACGTTGAATAGCTACGGATGCATGGATTACTTTGTAATTAAACAAGCGATGGTTTTTAATTATTTTAAAAGATTTTTTTTAATAAAATTGCAAGTAAATCTTTTGTGAATTCAAAATTCTTTCTTTCTCATAATGTATTTATACGTCAAAAAAGGAAACTAAAGCTTTTGTCACAGCTTTGATTCTTTTTATCCACAAAAGTAGAAATTACGTACCATTTCCTTTCAAATGTATTCAAAAATCAGAACAATTGCAATGGGAAAAAAATCCAATTTTGGGACCTTTTGATCAAAAGAAACCATCAAAAAAAAAAAAAAACTAAACATCAAAGAAACGAAACGAATATTTGCTGTATCCAAAGAAATATTTCATTGAAAACGATTTAAATCTCACAATCCCTTTTCCCAATCTTCAAACCCACTGCACCTCAAAGTAGATCTAATCATTTTCCACAATTAACTAAATCCAATATTCGTCCCAAATGCCGTGTCCCTTCTTTTCCGGAGGCGATCTCAGAAATTCAATCTTCCTCCAGAACCGTCGTGATATCACATGACGAGGGACCCTTAAGTAGGAAAAACAGTTCTTGAGTGCCCACTTGAACCGCTTCACCGAGTGGATGCTTCAAAAAGATTCTCCTTTTTGGCCTTCGATCTTCCAACTCTTTTCGAACCTAGGCTGGATGGGAGTTCTGACTGGGTCGTTATTGTGTATTTTGTGTTTGAGCCAGAGGGTGTTTACCTTTGCAAAGGTCCGTGACAAGTGGGGAGTGATCTTTTATTATGTATGGATTGGCAAGAGGAGATATTGGATGGCAGTGGTGAGAAGGGTTTGGGTCTTAAAGTTTTGGAATCGGAGTATTCGAGAGAGGAAAAGCAATCTGAAAATGGAATGCATCGTGAAGTGCTACGTTTTGGATCTAGATTGTTACAGGTAGGATTCCTGTTGCGTGAGAAGCTTTGCAAATTTGGAGAGAAACATATTTAACTGTGGCGCACGGAGTTTTGTAGGTACGATTTTTCTATTTACTTCAGGAAATAGAAAACAAACTGAAGTGAAGAAAACGTAAAGGGGGAAAAATGTAAAAGATTGTACAATAGTTTTGTGTGCTCGGCTAAATTTATTTCTTATTGTAATATTATACAACATTCGAGTATAAAAATATCAACTTTATAACGAATTTTTGAAATATTTTTGTATTATAACTTGGAATGGCAAAAATAATTAGTTAAGAAAATGAGAGAAAAATATTTCTTTTCTGATTTTTTTGACCATTGTGCATTCAAAAAGTAATTCGATCCTATAAATTAAAAAAAAATAATGTTTTTGGAATTGATTCTATTGGAACCTTTAATTATATAAGTTAATAGATATAAAACGTTATAAATATTTTTAAACTTTGTTTATAAGTTTTTGAAAATTTTGTCTCTAATAGTTAGCTTAATTTTCAGTAAAATGTTATAATTTGATTGTATTTGGAATACCTGATACCGTTTTAAGAAATGAAGAAAGGATTATTAGATCTGATGTAATTAATCATTAACTGCTACTAATAACACATTACTCAATAAGTCTCCAGTCTGACTAAGACAAACGATTTTTTTGGAAACTCGACTTTATTTATCAACATACACTAAGAGTTATACATTCATTCCAACGCCCCGCTAGGGTTCCCCCCCCCCCATGCCTTTTTTACAGAACGATTTGTCTTCTTCTCAAAATGGACTTCAGTTTCGGCAATCACTTCTTCATTTGAGTCACATTTCTTTTCTTAGAACATCTTTTTGGCATCTTCCCACGAAATCTGAACTACATGGAGGGTCAGGAAGCAATTCGAAGCGTAATTCATTCAATTTAACTACCGTTTTCCCCAAGGGGGACGTGGGGCAATGCCTATGTAAAGCAGCACTTTTTTATGCTTTGCATAAGAGGCCATTTCTAGATTTCACTTCAGTCAATCCAGTAGTGCAATGTAATATTTGTTATTTATAGTTTCACATTTCTCAAGATGGTCGAATATCAAAATACCATGAAAGTCCTAATATACGGATGACAAAACCTTGATTGCCGACTTTTCAGTCGCCTTGGATGAATTTCACCACCTGCTGTTTTGATTTAGGTGTGTATTAATGAATCCATGTTTTATCTATTTCTACATAAGAACGCAAGAAATCCTTTTAATCTCGTTTTAAAAGCTCCAAATAGCTCTGGGAGTCATTAACACGTTATTTTCGTAGGTTCAGTGTGTGCAAATGCGCAATTCATTTTGAAAGTAACTTATGCATGCTTATGCATTTTCGAGTGTAAAATTGAAACCAATACCCTCTCATATGTTTAAGGTAACATCTATCTCAGACAAATTCATTTTACAGACTTTTAAAAGTATTTGTGGATGTTCTTTTTGTTTGTTTTCCGGAATACCTGCCGATTTCGGCAACCAGACTGCTCAGCATTATCTATGTTTCTTCGACCATGTTTAAATTCGGTATACCAGACAGTTGATTTCTCTGACTAAGTTTCCACAGCGCTTATCAAGCCACCCTTTGGATTTTATACCATTTTTCCCCATCAAAAGGCAATGTTTAAGCAACACATGAAACTATTTTGTATGCATTGTTTTGAAAATTCCAAAACAGGGGGAAATTAAAACCGCTGTGTAAACTAATTGTCAAAATGTCTCGTCATTTTAACACACGCTGTTTGAAGGTTGGCATTATTTTATTTTGTCACTGTGGGGCAACAATGATTTTCAATAAATCGCTATCTAACGTTATACTAGAAGTTATTCAAAATATTACGAGTTTAAGTCGTAAATCACAAATAATGAAAAAAAAAATAATTTCTTTTTTAAATGTGGAATTGAACAACACGGACATAAGACTAAGTAACCAATTGCAATCCGCATATTATACTTACGCGCTGTACATTACCACCTAAAAATGTTTGCAAAAATTAAAATTTCTCAAAAAAAATCTTAATTTATTAAAATGTATAGACTATAAAATTTCATTTCTTCAAAATACCAGATTTACATTCTAAGGAAATATGAAGCCATTAAGTAATGTTCGTTTGCGAATAAAAACAAATACACCAAGAATATGGTCAAATACTTTGTTCTGTTTCATTTTTTATACCTCAATATGCTATTTTTTACACATTTATCTTACTTTTTTGAGCATGTATCACAACGTTCTTTTTATGCTTCCACCATACAGATCAGTCACCTGTGATGACAGCTAATCTGCAACCGCTGATGTGCTACCTTTATCGATTTCTAGTGGCCAATAGGACATCTTGTCTATCCGAAAACACAATTGCCATTAGCTTGCGTGTCGAATTTGTCCGTTTGGCTTTGACTGGAGATGTTGGGAGCCGCCATTCCATCGATTGTCGTTTTAATTCTGGAACATGGTGAGGCACTCATGTTTTGCTTCTTGAGACAATGTGATCCAGCAGATTTTTCCTTAGTTTTTTTGAGTGAAATACATCAAAGCATCAAACATTATCCTTTCTTTGTGATCGTTAAAATGCCGCCCATCGAGAAAAGTTTTCTGTATTATAAGTTTTCATGATTAATTTTGTATAGCACTAACTTTGAAACGCGAGAAATTACAGTGAGAAAGAGTAATCATGAAGTACCGGTCTTTAAGAGTTCTTGTTTCAATTGCGCTCACAAAAAAGTCCTTAAACAAATAATATATATAAAATTTTTTTAAAAAATAAGTATAAATTCCTACTTATATCAATAAAGGAAAATTTTATTTTAGCTACTTTTTATTAAATAGTTACAATTAATATAAATATGTATATACATATGACAGAATCACAACATTAAGTGGAAATCGATTTTTATTCATTATCATTAAAGTATCGTATTGTCATCTAAAACAATCGTGTACATAAAAAATTTCAGTTGAACTGGATGCTTTAAAAAGTAAGAAAAAAAAATCTTTTAAAGTTTTGACCCAAGTCGCGCTAAAAATGAAACCAACGTGGCTGTATCTGTAATTTCTGAAATAATTAGTTTCAATCAATTAGTTTTAATTAATGATAATTGAATTATCATTTTTTACCCAAAACAATAATGTATAGAAAATTTCAACTCAAATGAGAGCTTTAAAATGTGAGAAAAAACCTTTTCTTGTTTTGACACAAGTCCCCAAAACGGTGGCTAAGTCACCAAAAAGGATACCAACGTGACTATATTTGTAATTATTTGAATAATTAATTTAAATCAATTAATTTTTATTAATTATTATTAAATTACTGTATTGTCATCCAAAATAATCATGTATACAAAATTTCAGCTCAATTGAGCGCTTTAAAATGTATTTTATTAACGATTGAAAATTCCACCAAGATAAATAAATATATAGAGAGGTGAGCTAATAGAAGGAATTGAAAAATGGAAATAAGAATTCTCGAGATTCCTCTTAAGAATTATAATAACAGTTTTTTCAATCATTGCACCATTTTACGTACCGTCCTGAACCTCATTGCATCTGACGAGGAATATCCACGACTAAAATGTTTCAAGTCATTTAAAACCGAATTTTAAATAACATTTCACTTTGGAAATTGTTCAGTTCTTTAAACACAGATGACCCTTTCCCCTATATCCTGATCGTATAAACCACCTTTATAAATTGACATTTGGTATAATATTGCACAAACCCTGCGAGCTAATACGAGACTTTGAAAGGCCTTACTTTTAAAAAAAAAACTCTATTACAATCTTTCACAGACATTAGCTTTTTTAAAATATAGATGCATAAACTATTTCACATTATTTGAAATCTCAAAAGTTATTATTTAATTTATAATCCCATTGTTTTAATTGTTCAGTTTTAAGAATGAAATTTTGTATTCATTTTTGAATGACTCTTTCCATTTATTAGAACATATAAAATTCTTATAAAAAAATCTTCCTATTTTTTATTACTTTTTAAACTTATAACCTAGGAAGAATGAATTGTGTTGGTTTTTTCTTGGTTGAAAGTAATTTTAGCCGCCCTTTGTTTTAGTTCTTTTTGCTAATGCTTCACGCCTTAGGTAGAATTTTATAAATTTATTCCTATTCTATTTCTTATTAACATTAATTATTTTAATAATTAATTTTAATATGAATATTACTTTAATGAATTATGTTTCTTATTCCGTGAATCATCTATCCATAAATATGAATTTAAGAATTCTAAATGATTAATTTTCCTTTATTTTACACACAGCCTACACAAAAGTGCACTGAATTTTATAACCCTTGTTTCTTCATAATATTGAGCTATGATTGAATTACAAGAGCGGCACTTAAATTGACAACTCAGCTTTTCTATGAATTTCAATTTTTTTAAATTTTAGCAGATTTTTCTTTTTTAAATAAGAATTCATTTTTTTCTAAAACCAAAACATGTTGCTTAATTCAAAAGTTTCATTAACATACTTTTATTAACAAGCTTCAACTACAATACATATTTGTATATGTGACAAAATGTATATTTTTAAATGTATTGTTTTGAAATTTGTTTGAATTGAGACATTTCATATGCGTATAATTCTACGCATTTTTTGACATAATTTAGGGATAAGAGAAAAGATATTTTTAAAAAAATATATTTATATATATAAATATTTAAGAAAATAGAGACTATTGAAATATACTAAGAAGGATGAATTTCATTGCCAATAATTTTCAAAACATATTATTTGATCATGGTGGATAAATGCATTAAATGGAACGGCAAAATCCATTAAAACATTTATGTACTGTAGCTTATTTTATGTATTAGCTTTCAGTATTTCTCAATTAATATCTAAATTGAATTACATTTTCCATAAATTTTCTAAACAACTACCGCAGACGCTTCTTTAGTTTCATATTTTCTGTCAAAGAATTTTATTTCCGGTGCATTATCTCGTAATTATATTAAGACTTGCATAGTGAAGCATATTTGTTCGATAAACGTCGTGTAATTCTTTTCGAAAAGGCTACTTTGCAGAGCTAAGTAAATAGAATTTCAGTTACATAGGAATTTATCTTTATAATTTATTTATATTTATCGGAAAAGATTATATTTCTATGATACTTTGCCAACATAAAAGATTAAAGAATGATAATAATAAAAAAAAAGAATGGGTATTAACAATTTTGGGTAATTTTTGAAAAAGCTAAAATGCATTTTCTCTTGCGAGTTTCTGTATTGATTTTAACAAAAGCAAGACTCGGATTCCCGGAAATGCATTTTTTCATTTGAGGTATTCCGAAAAGTGATGTTAATTACTGTTTTGATGATGAAATATATGGAACACACTGCAAATGATTTATTTTCTTAATTGATTAATTTCATTCCTTTTTTCACACAGAAAGCTTTTATGAAGACTTCGATCCGCAATTAATGATAACAATTTTTCAGAAACTTAATGCATTTGCTTCCGATATTCAGAAATGAAGTATGAAAGGAAAGCTATATTAATAATTATATTGAATAGGAATAAAAGAACGGTTACATTTTTAAAACCATTTTATTAAATACCATACTCTCATTTACAAAATAAGTATAATTTTTTTTATTAGAATCAAAAATCGAATGCCTTTTAAACGTTTAATGTGTGAATTGTGATTTAAAGCTCCAAATAATAAGAAATCCAACTTTATTTCTTTAATAATAAGAAGAAATAAAAATCTGTAGCACTATTTCATATTTGGTATGTCAAAAAATACGTTAAAAAAAATGTTTTTTCACTTTGATATTTTATTCACTCAAATCATTTACCTTTCGAGTTTTAAGTACAAATATTTGAGAATATTGATATATTTGTTCTTTTTTTATTGCTATTTCGAGAATAAGCGAAGTACTTTTATTTTGTCATTACTATTTAATATAAAACTAAATTCAGTGGAGCAACAGCCCATGTGGGCCAAGGCCCACTGTACCCAATTAAACTTTCGTACCCTTGGGTGCTGAAGTGCATGCTTGGATGTTTCGATCAGGGGGTAAGTCTGACGTGAAACCCGCATTGCTTAGTTCCCTAATCAGCTTGGTACTTCTTAATGTTATTTGGTCTGAAATAATCTCGGTACTCATATACAATGACGTTCAAAATTAAGAAAATTTTTAGATTTTGTCGATTATATCTAAAAAGAACAGGACATAATGGAATTTGGTATACATATATAGGGCTGATATAATGCAAAAATAACCATTCAACAGTCTAAACATACACTCATGATCGTGCGTAACAATCATGGAAGTCGGAAGGTATGAAAAGGCTGTTGCAAAATAGAATAAAATAAATTGAAACACAGGAGATATGGTTCCCTCTTTGAAATAAAAAGGCTTCACGCCCCGTTATTTTATACCGGAAAGAAGGTAATTTATGAGTTTTTGTGTGGCAATTAATTCCCCTCGTTCACCAATTCTCTTTTCAAGCCTTGGATGGTTCTTGGAGGGGAGTTACGCTTTGCAATTGCCCTCCCCAGAGTATCCCACGCATTCTCTATACGGATGAGGTATGGACATCTAACTGGTCAATCCATTCGGCGAATATTCACACTTTCCAAAAATTCATCAACCAAATGAGCTACTTGTGCCTCCCGTTGTCATCTATTTAAAAAAATCTGGGCCAATTGCACCACCAAAAAGGCGAACATAGGGCTCCAAGATTTCATTCCTATGCCTCACAGCTGTTACAGTGCCTCTTGCAAAGACATTAAAGTGTGTGCGGTCATTTAAAGAGATGTCTGCCTAAAATATCAGGACTTCGTTAAAGTAATTGTAAATTTCTCGGACATTGGAGGGATGGTAGTGGTTCCCTGGTTGTCTTTATATGAAAGTACGGGAAAAATATAGTAGTCCTAAACATTCTCTTAATTTTGAGTACCAGTGTAATTGATACTCATACAACATATACTGACGTAACAAGCTTTAAGAATTTTGGAAATAATTACGCAAGAAAGGACGTAGTGAGTTTCTTTATTTACAAGCCTCATTCAGTTTCATATTTTTAATTACATTAGGTTTATCTAAATATATTTGTTTCTAAACATCTAGAATTTTTAGCTCTATTTTTTCCCCGGAATATTAACTACCCCTTTCAGAACATCATGGTTCTGTATTAGTTGTTGTATATAAATATATATATACAAATAGCTATAAAACCTAAGTATAACTAGTTAAGAGAGTAGGAAATAATATCCTCAGTAGTATAATAACAAACTCCTGGCCTTAGGAACCAAGACTGCAGGTTTAAACAAGTTTTAGGGCTAGTCAACCTTCACCTGTAATTTGCCCATATTACTGAGCCAAAGGAAAAGGAAAGAATAATATTAGGAGAAATTTAAATATTACAAATAAAATACACTATACCATTAAAATATAACGATAAAATTATAACCTGCTAGTATTTACTAATATATATTTAAAGACGATGCAATAAAGTAGAAAGTAAGACTTACTTCGGGAGTATAGCAACATGTTATGTTTCCAGCCAAATACAACAAGAATAAAAGCACAGTAACGTATAAAAAAATTAGTAAATTATGACAGAATAATATAAATACTATATATATATATATATAAATGTTTAAAAAACCATAAATATTGATATAAAATTTTTATAGAAAATAAAAGACTTCAAGACATACACACAAGAATATTTAAATAATATAAAATATTATTAATTTATTAAACATGTGGCACCATTTTTTGAATAACTGTATAATTAATTAAAGTGTTATTATTAATACATATTGTCATTTCACTCAGAACTATTAGAAATATAATTGTAAAGAAAGTTAGCAGGATATCTCCATGTTCAATACATTGTTTAATAAAGTTATTAAAATTTAAATATATATTAAAAATTTATTACTAACTAATACATTGTTACAATAAATATAGTTAAAAATAATATTTCTATATTTAGAGATATATAAATTTGAATTCCAGTATGGCACTTTAAGAATGTTAAAATTAAAAGCATCTCTTTTAACATAAATATTACTATGTAATTTATATTCCTTAATATAAAATGATACATATAAGTAACTAGTTTTAATTGGATTATGATTAATTTTAGCTAGGTTTAAGTAATAAGGATAAAAATTAATATTGGGATTAAAATTATTTCTTTTACCAAACACAATTAGATCATCAATATATCTAAAAATGTAACAATCATTATTTATAATATAACTATATTCATAAAAGCGTAAAAATAAGTTAGACAAGCTATTGCTAGCAGGGCCACCTTGGGGCAGACCTTTAGTTTGTTTATGTAATGAACCATTAAAATTAGTGTAATTTTCTTTTAAGACTAAATCTATGAGAGTTTTAAATTTGTTCAAATTAATATTAAGATTATAATTACTGTAATTATCTAAAATTACTTTAATAATATTATTGATATCAATGAAATTGAAACGATCTTCAAAGTCACAACTATGAACTGATAAAGAAGATTAGAATATATATATATTCTCAATAAGGAGTATATCTTTCTAAGCCGACTGAATAATCTTAGTGAATACATTTATTGCAATTGTTTGCCACCTAATTAA
This sequence comes from Trichonephila inaurata madagascariensis, assembly GCA_019973955.1. Classification (NCBI taxonomy): domain Eukaryota; kingdom Metazoa; phylum Arthropoda; class Arachnida; order Araneae; family Nephilidae; genus Trichonephila; species Trichonephila inaurata. The sequence continues at coordinate 66,646 of BMAV01024152.1, forward strand.
ATAAGCTTTCTTTTCTGAATTAAATTAAGTTATATATTAAAGTGGATTTAGTTGTATTCGTCAAAAACGATGTTCATTGTTTTTGTGTAGTTTAATACCTCATGCATATTTTTAAAGTATCAAGTTTGATCTAAAAGTTCTTTGTTACTTTTTTAATCATTATCAAATACATGTATTTAAAATAATATTGTTATAGGTATAGTAATAATTATTAATATAGTTATTTTGAGATTATGTATTATAGTTATAATTACAATGTAGATTAACTATATCTGTAAAAAATTTTTATTTAATGCACTGTAATAGTTATAATCTAATTATTACCATATCATTATTACACACAAAGCCAATTATATATTTGTCAACATTTATTGATTTTAAATGTAAGTGTATAAATAATACCCTTATTATAACTGTATTATATGTGTATAAATATGTTTATTATAAATATTCTAGTGGGAAGGGTCTGTGGATTAAAATCCAACGTAAGAAGATCGTGTTATAAAAAATGAATTAAAGGTATTGTAATTGATTTTATACATGAAAAAATGCTAAATATTATTTTTTTTTCTCTAGCTAATTTATAATTCCTAATATTGTCTTAAATGTAATATCACACTCACTTCATATATATATTTGTGTGTAGAAATAGTTTCGTGTTTATTACTTAATCTAATATTTTCAATAAAACTTAATTTCAGAACATACAAATTCGTGCTGCAATGTACAACTCAGAAAACTAATAACAGACTTATCCTGAAATTTCCCACATTTAGTAACAATTTTTTTTATTAATAATGATTTTTTTTTAAACATTTAGATCAACTCACTTTTATTATTAAAAAATTATATTTCGTGTACGTGAATAAATTTTGAAAATTATTGGTACATTTCACACACACATATTGTAATAAAAGTATTGAAATATTTTACATTTTGGTTAAATGTCATATGCTATGTTTATTTCTGCTCCAATAAACTTCTGACATCAATATAAATCAAATTGTGAAAGAAAAGACCTACCTGAAATGCTATCTGAACATTTGGAATATCAGTAGAGAACATCTTTTGCAACCAATTCTTCTTCAAACGGGTGCCTCTTCAAATATTGATGAGATTTGTGTAGCTCCGTAATTCAATGTTTTTCATGGTGAACGAATACTTCAGAATTGAACTTTAGAATCTTTTGTTGGATACACTGTTCGAATTGCTGAAGCAAAAGGAAGAATATGTTTAACTCTCGTATCGCAAGAATAGTTCCCATTCGAAAATTGTTACAGTTAAAAAAAAATTTAATACAATTCTGTTATGAATTGCAGCAATTCATTACTTTGCCTGCTTTCATTTTCGTATCAATATATGCTTAGCTTGTTAATGGTAATCATGGAATATATTTTAAAATTATTAAAATCAATTTTATTTATCGTCATTTAAAGATTCTGTAAGATTTAACCATCAGTTTCCACCAGCTAGGGGTTCTTTGCTTTTAAGTATTGTTCAAATTTTTTTTTAAGAAAATTATTTATAATCTTGATTTTTAATGAAATGCAAGGTGTAACACACACACAAAACGAGACTGTGTAGCTTGAAAAAAAGTGGAATTGGCAAACACTGTTTTTGTAACGTCATCCATTGCACCTCTTCTATCCATGTTCGCCTTAATCAATCATGACAGTTGGGAATACTGCGTCATGGAGGGATCACGCGCTACTGCATTCTTCCTTGAAAAATGCCGAATCAACATGAAGTTTCTTGTAAAACTTAAGAAATCATCCACGAAAACATTTCAAATGTTAACCAAGTTTTATGGAGATGAAACTTTATCTCCTGCACATGGGTGTTAATGGTATTAGCAGTTTTCACAGGTAAGGGTCAGTTTGGAAGAGGATGAATCTGCTGGGGGCCAAGGTCAGCGATTACAGACCAACATATTGCCAAAATTCGTAATATGAGAAGGTTTCCACTCGCAAAAGTGGTCAGACTGATAATTAACACTACTGTTATTGTGGCTAATGCCACCTGTCTGACCTGTCTGAAATTCATCGGGGCAAGGGGCTAGAAGTACGCCTGTCCTTGGCCTAGGCCTTGAGCACCATACAGGTGACAGTACGAATTAGCTCGGCGAAATTCCCCGAAGGGACGATAGATGGCGACACCACCTATCTCCACCTCCACATCTTTGTCATGGAACTGGAGGGAAATGTTCTCCAGTCCCCTGCACTTGTGACTCAGCCCACAAGACTTTCGGACCCACTGATTTAACGATCCCGTACTCCGCGTGTACTCAGAGGGTATTTAGTGACATCGGGCATCGAACCCAGGTCTTCCGGCCAGGAGTCCAATGCTCTAACCACCAGGCTACCCACGGCCCATTCAATACTACTACACTGAAGTACTAAAAAGACATCTTAAAGAAAATTAGGGGGGGGGGGGGTCTATAATGGGGGAGTGATGGATCACTGTTGCAACAAGACAATGCACACGGCTCTATCTGTTAAGCAGTTTCTGACCGGTAAAAACATTACTGTGACAGGGCATCCTTCTTATTCACCTGTTTTGGTCCCATGCGATTATTTTTAAATTTCCTAGAGTTAAATAATGCTTACAGGGAACCCATTTTACATCAGTTAAAGAGATTCAGGCAAAAACGGAGAATCTCTTGAAGGCCATTCCAGAACTGTTACCAGCAAAGACAGCTCCGAATGCAGAAGTGTGTGAATGCTGAAGGGTACTACTTTGAAGATGATACTGTCACGGAGAACTGATTTTGTGAGTACAATGATTTATTGGACCAGTCTTGTTTTTTTTTGTGTGTATGTGTGTGTGTCTTACCTTGTAAAATCCTTTATTATGCATTATAAATATCAAATATATAAGAATATTCGTAATACTTCAAATATTTTGTGAAGTTTCCGTTTTTCCCATCCATTTTAACTTAGTTATATTATTTGTAATTTTGCATTTATGGAATGAAGCTATGAACATTTGTTTATATCAATCAAATATAGTGTCAAGAATTTAATTATTTTTCTATTTGGTGATTAAACCATTTCCGTAAACCATCTTTGTAATGCAAATGTCTTTTTCTTCCATGGATTTTTTGTCGCCACCAAGCCGGCTGGGTGGCGGGGTTGGTTTGTCGCTGGCCTTCTGTGCCCAAGGTTGCGGGTTCGACCCCGGCCTAAGTCGATAGATTTTCATGATGCAGAAAATGCATTATACTGCATGTAAAAGATTCCTAGAGTGTCTGTTTGGCTTGGGTGCTCTCGGCAATATTAAATCCTGGTACAGGTTTGCATCGTCAGAGCTCAGGTGCCTCCCTCTAGGGAGGAAACTGGACGTCAAAATTACCTGTGACGATTAGTATCAGCCTATTGGGCACCGCACTAAAAAGTGATACCAGCTTCCGGGGGATGTACTAGATCTGTAATGGATAAAGATAATTTCGCTCCCCATTAGAAATAAAAAAATAATAATAATAACAATGACTGTGATTTTTGTGAGGGTTGTGAAATCTTTAGATTTGCCAAAATTGGCCAACAGTGTAAAACATAAGTTCCCTACTTTCAAAAAAAAAAAAAAAAAAATTTTTTACTTGTATTTAATATTTAAAATCCGGATGTAGTTGCTGCTTCTAATACCACCTGTCTGATGGTGTTAGATCTAAGATAACAAAATTCATCGTGGGAAAGGGCTAAATGTATATCTTTCGTTAGCCGTAGTTTTGAGAACCATACAAGTGATAATACGACTTGGCTCAGTTCCACCCCAATTTTGAGGGAGAACACCCTGGAGGTGGTCAGAGGCCAGCCACCTCTCTTCCCTTTCCACCAACCTCAAGAGAGGACTTGGCAGCTAGACGGCTATTTAGAGCTCACCCTTGCCGCAGGCACTATACATTTTCAAACATCCATGTCTTTTCCGGGATTCGAACTCAGGCCTACAGCACGGCAGTCAGCGTCATTAACCACAATACAGGATGGGTGGCTTCAGGTACAGTAAAAACGAACTTGTTTCTGATTTCATAGTTTTTATGACTAATAATTCGTAAATTTAATAATGTTTAAATATTGTACATATATTTGCATCAAGTTTTTATTTTTTATACTAACGAAGTTTCACAAAATTCTCTAAATTTCGAAAACTTTTTCTTGCGAAGAGAAATTATTTCGTCGGAATTACTCTATTTTTAAAACCTCATTTGAGAGCTTCTCGGAAAAACCATAGAGAGCATCGAAATTTATAGGCTTTATAAAAGAATTCGCAGCATTATTTGCTCTGGAAAATGGCTCACAAATTCGTTTGGCGCGGTAGTTAATTTTGTTAGGGGGATTTATCGGCATTTCTAGTTACTTCTGTGAAATAGATCTGAGCAGTTTTATTGCATTGGGAACTTCAAAGCCTAAAAGATTGACTTGAATTATTGGGGATTGAAGTCTGTAAAAGTTATCGTAAGCCTTCCTAGAGATGGGAATCTTCTAAGAATTTGTCTAAACTGGAATTATTTCAGATGTCGTAGATTCTTCTGTTATAAAGAACAAAGGGAAACTATATTTAAATTTGAATTTCCTTTTAACAGAGTTGTGTTTGTTAATTTATATTTGAATTTAAATTTATTCTGATAATTTATTTTTGTACAGCTATTTTTTGCAGATAATGACACTTTTCTTTTTTTTATGATATAATAGCTCCAATTCTTAATAGTATAGTGTAATATTGATTTTACATATATATATATATATATATATATAACTCTTAAGAATGCTTAAATATTTTCGAATGCGTTTAATCTTGCGGTGAAAAATAAAAATTTAACTCCCAGAAGACATTAATTTATTTTTTTTATATAAAGTGAAGAATTCTCGGTACTTACGTATTTTATCGTTAGCCAATTTTGCAAAATAGAAAGCATCGTCAAAAACTGTTAGCATTATGAGCAAGGATGGTTTTCCACTATTGGCGGCACATCGCAGCTTTTGGCAATGTCTTTATTTGAAGATATTGGTGAATGGTATGATAAGTCAGTACCAATAGTGAACATTGAATCCAAGAAGACTGTTATTGCTATAATTAAAGATAAGTAATGAAAAAATTATTTTACTGCAATATTTGAAATACAAGAACATTTATTGCCCTAATTTTCTTCTTCTTTTTTTTTTTTTTAACAAATTAAATGTTGACTTTCATTTCTAATTTTTTAACTATTTAATTTAATTTAATTAATTTTTTTTAAAGGTATATCATTAATATGGTGAATCAAATAAATGGAAATTCACAATGAAGCAATCATTTTAAAATAAAAATAACATAATATTTTGTCATTGAATTGAAAATTGATATTCTCTTAACATATTTTTGTTATACACTGGTGTCCAAAATTAAGGCTACAAGCACAAAAATTGCACAATATCTTTACATATATATTTTTTAATTGTCATGTATTTTTGTACTCGTACTTACGTTCCTCATATGCTGAGAATAATTATTCTAAAACAAATAAAATCTTAATTGGGATTACTTCTTGTAATATGCAAATTAAATTTTAAAAAAACAATTGTCAAAACATGCTGTGTAATAATCAAAAAGTTGAATGTCTGATGAGGAATGTTGCCACCCTTTTCGTTCACAACGAGCTCTTATACTACAAATTAGATTGTTAATTTCATCTTGTAGCAACAACCATCATTCTTCTACAAGCGAAGATTTTAATGTCTGGTGCGTGTGTTTGGCTGTATTGACATCTAGCAAAGACTCTTCTTACAGCATCCCAAACAAGCTCGATAATATTTAGGTCAGGAGAGTTTTCTGACCATTCTATTCGGCATATACCGTCTTCTTCAAGAAAATGTTTGACAAGATAAGCTCTGTGAGGTCTCGCATTATTGTCCATAAAAATAAAATCTTGATCAACTGCTCTTTGGAACAGTTTCACATGAGGTTTAAAAACTTCGTCTTTATATGGCTGTGCAGTAACAGAACCCGCATCAAAAATATGCAGTGGTGTACTGCCATCTAACGCAATACCTCTCCAAACAAGAATCCAACACCCATCAAATTTATCGGATTCTGTTGCATTAAAAGGATGGTAGTGAGTACGTTCCGGGCTCTCTCCAAATGAAAATTCGACGAGAATCATTATTGGTAATGAACCTGGTCTCCTCATTGAAAAGTACACGGTTCATGTCTTGATCTGCCCTAGACACATTTTCTCGGCTGCATAAAAGATGAGTTATTTTCTATTATGGGCTAAGAGGGGCCTATACCACTGGCCTTCGGGCGTAAAGAGCCTTATCAGCTAAGCTTCTGTGAACAGTTTGTTTAGAAATGCGCTTCCAGTGATAGCAGCAAAGTTCTAATCAAGCTCCTTAGCTGTCATGTCTCTTTAAAGATGTGCTTTTATTGTCGAATATTGATCTTCCATGGGGGCGTTGTAGCTTTTGGTTGACCATGTCCAGGACTTCTGACAGTAGTACCCGTTGTTTGAAATTGTTTTCACAGTCTGGATATCACCATTTGAGAAAAATATAGGTTTCGGTTTACTTTCGGTAGAGACATGCCACACTTAATCCAACCAGCAGTTCTTCGTCTAAAACCATCATCTAAACGATTATGGGAACTCATTTTAACAAAATTAACGCAAATTTGCTCTTATTATAGTGCAATACACAAGTCTAAACAAAAAAGTTATATTGTAAAAAAAGAATTAATAGTTTTTTTCTGAAAACGGCCATATCAGCAGAAACTTTTTATCCGTAAAAACTCACAAAATTAAGTTATAATGCTTGCTTTTACTCTTTTAATATACAATGTAAGTTTTTAAAAAATAGTTGTAGATTTCTTGAAATAGTAGAGAATATAAGTCTGTTAACTTATTTTATTTTTGACACCACAGTATTTTTAATGAGGCATAAAACTGAAAGGAAAAAGGCACAAAACTACTTTTTATAACTTTTTTTGATACTTGAAATTTAAAGATTATTTATCATATACAAGTAATAACTTATATTAATACACCATGCCCAATTAAACACAATTAACTGCAACCCAACTTTAATTTTATCTTGATGTCAAATTTAGTAGAATAAGGAATGTATTAAAATATTGTAATTAATACGTTTTCAATATACTATGATTGTTAACATATCTTTTTGTATAATATCATCGAATAATTTAATTTTGTGCATTAATGTTTTTCTTATTTTAATGAATTAAAAATTATTTATAAATAATTTCTCTTTTAAAGAAAAAAAATATTCCTTAATGAACTTAATGAAATTATTATTAATATGCGTTGTATTCCTTAATTTTTTTATTAAAGTATTTTTTCTTAGGAATTAGAAAAGATAAAAATGAGTTTTAAAATAATGTAAAATATATTTCTCCATTACTTCGTTTTGATACAATTATGAACATTTACTTTCTTAATGAGACTTATATTTGCTTTTAGTATATTTTCAAATAGAATCTAAATTCATTCACTCTTCGTAAATTATTATTAAATAAATGTATATTAGCAAGATTATTAATATTTATTCATTTGAATTAAGTGAAGTTTAATATTCTTATTCAATAATTCAATTGTAATTAAAGCCAGAAGGCACGTGTTAGGATATAATTATCAGATGTTTGATGAAACTTTAGTTAAAATTTTGATAAGAATATATGTGTATCAAATTGTTTAATACTGATCAGTGTTTAACAATTATTAATGTAGAAAGGAATAATACATTAATTTACCGAATATAATATTTTGAATTCCATTTAGTTACATTAAAGTTAATTTTGAGTTTTAATGAGTTTTATCATAATCACAAAATATGAAATATATGTTTATATTATATATTTTCAAGGGGATTTTTTTATCTATCTGATTTGTGTAGTGTTGTTACTAAAATTAGAAAAAAAATGTAGGCAACAGATAACACACAAAAGATATGTATGTGCATTTTAATATAATCACCTTTATTTTATTTTAATACCTTTATCAAACTCATGTCTAAAATTAATGTCACAAACATAAAATCTGTGAAAACTGAAGAACTCTCTGTTCACTGTGTCACCATGAAATTTGGTACAGAGACATGTATTAAAACTGGAGAAAAATTATAGCAACATAACAAAAAAGAAAAGATTTTAATTGCGATTGTCATCATCAAAAATTTAAAAACATAAATCGGAGATAAAACATTTAAGTTGGTAAGTCTGTTTAATATGGAGTGCGACTATCATGTATTGCGGTACAAGCGTCACAACGAACTGCCATACTGTTTATGAGAGTGTCGATAAATATTTCTGGCAAAAAAGCCCCTTCTTCCAAAAACCCAAGTCTTAACTCCTTGGGAGAGGGGCTGGGAGGGGAGGCTAAGCTGTAAATGGCTCTTCCGAGACCGTCCCAATCATTTTCAATAGGAATAAAATCCGGATTCCTCGAGGACCAGTTTATACAGCAAATATCCTTTTCATCAAATTCATCAACAATATGAGATCTGTGTGGCCGTGTATTATCGTCCATGAATATGTAGTGCAGACCAACATCACCCTGGAAGAAACTCACAATTGCTTCAAGGACTTCATCGCTATAGTGATGTGTGTTAACAGTACTGCATCGTAGATGGCAGTGGTGTACGAGTGACCAACATTACGTCGTCCCAGACCAGAATTCCTTTACCAGCAAATCTGTCGCGATTTCTGTCACACAGAAGGGTAAAAAGAGAGTTCCACTCTCTCTTCAGATGAAGACTCGACAAGAATCACTCTGTCAGGGGAATCTCGACTCATCACTGAAAAGAACACGCCCCCATTTTTGTGGTGTCCACGACTGATGTTTTCGGCTCCACAATAAAACCTCTTTCCTGTTGAATGCATTCAAAATGGCCCAGACGACTGAACGCCGGCACTGAGTGAAAAGACCTGCCTAATTCTACACGTCTGTAGATGGTTTGCCTGGAAAGTCTTCTTCCAAACACAGCAACAAGATAACAATCACTTTGAGGAGCTTTGTCCGCCTATTAAGTCGTAGGCTTAAGGCCAAGTAACGATCATGTGCAGGCACCATTGCTCTGTGGTGTGGCCCTGGGCAACCTTCTTAATAATAGTACAAGAAAGGCTATGGAATTGATTCTACAGCCTAAGACTACTTTCGGTGCACTTGTAATCATCGAGCTACCTACGCTTATGAGTGGCCAGTTTTAAGCCTTCCAATGACTCTCCATCTCAACGAATTATCTAAACGATTATGAAAACACATTCTCACTGCAAACAGGCTAACTTGTTTGTTTCAATGAAATATTCGCAAAACTACATACAGTAATTCAAAATGCTTAAATGCCTCAATCCAATAGTTTTGCAAAAACTAACAACTTCTTTTCCTGAGCCAAAGGTTGATATTGTACTCTTCGTTCTTTAAGGTATCCGACTACGTTCGAAACCGTGATTTTGCAAAAGCATATAAATGGATAATATTTATGATATTTAGTGTCACTTAGATTAGAAAATGTATAAAAAATTGTTTTAAGAATACTATTACAATAAAAAATTATTTAAGTGCAATATTTTAACAAAAAATAACACAGAATGACCCATTTTCAAAATATTCTCCTTTTGTGAAAAATGCTTCTATTATAATAATATTTTGCCTGTATATAGCTCCGACCTCTGTACAGAGGCTCAACTAGAGTCTTTGAAATATATAACATAGAAGTGGGTTTATCCATGTTTTACGACAACAGAGGGGAGAAATTTTAAGAAAAAAACGTCGATAATTATTTCAAATGGCTGTAACTCTGAAAACAATGGGAATCTTTCAAAATTCATAATTGAGCCTCTGTACAGAGGTCTGAGCTATATACAGACAAAATGTTATTATAATAGAAGCATTTTTCACAAAAGGAGAACATTTTGAAAAAAAGATTATTCTAAGTTATTTTTTTGCCGAAATATTGTATTTAAATAAATTTTTTTTGCCAAAATGTCCTTAAAACAATTTAATACATGTGTTCTAATCTAAGTGACACTATATATCATGAAAATGATCCATTTATGCGCCTTTTTCAAATCACAGTTCCGAACGTATTTGGATACCTTAAAACGTATAAAATTGAGTTTTCAATTTTATTGGCAGCATTTTATAATTATGTCAATAACCATGCTTGTGACCTTAATTTTGGATCTATGTACTTTAAAATGTAAGGAAATATATAGAAATTGTATTTAAATTGCATATTTATATTTCTTTCAAATTTACAGTATCGCTTTTATTAGCAAATAAAAAAAGGACACCGGTGTATTACATATATACATACGTATATATGTATAATAATTTGGCTTGATAGAAGGCATTTTTATTTTTTAATATGATATTATGGAATTATTTTGCTATTTTAGAAACTTTTATTGACGATTCCAAACACAAAGATACAGCAAGGACAACAAACACTTTATTATTATCTATCCAACGCCCATGCTTGGCTTCTTAACCATTTGATGACGAGCCTCCCAGGACCGACAGACGATGTCGTCAGTTGAGTATTCATCGAGTCCATTGCACTGGAGCAGGTGGTCGCCATCTATTCTAGCAGGGTCGTAGAGTGGGCAGACAACAAACGCTCCCATAAGCAATACAAATGTCAGAAGTCTTCTTCGCTGTAGAGATTTCTCTTATTCATTGTCATGGTTAACCGGAAGCTATTCAAATCATAATTTCCGGTAAAGCAAGGGTGTAAAGGTTCCCACTGGCCACATGTGATTGCAACGAAAATCTTTGTGTCCCGGTCAATATATTGGCATATAGAAATATATAATAAAATATAAAAATTTCACCTGAAATAGAAAAGATTGTAGCAGATAAAATATATCAAGTGTCAGGAAGTAAACATTAAATTTTGTTGTTCAGTTACATATGTTTATTGTAACATATTATTCTAAATAAACCTACTTTTCTAGAAATGTTGACTTTTTTTGGGGCCCATCTAAAATTATACCTAGTTAGTTTGGCCTAAGTTAGCCTTTGAGTTCGACACCCTTCCTGTAAAGGCTTTTCTGATTGGTTTGAATACGCAGGTGATGCAAAGTGGTGTATTACTGTTTTAAAACCCTGAAATTTTAGGTTTGAGGAGATAAGGTTATAGTCATTTCTCGTACCTAACTTCAAGTTAATTATTACTTGAAGTCTTGGAGGCCTTAAGACCAATCTCTCAAAGGAAGAGTTACGTGAATTATTACATATAACCCTTTAAGACACGAATTATTTTTATCATTAAATATTAAATCCTTTTAGTTATTAATGCTATATTGACTCCAATGACACTGAGAAAGATAGTAAAAAAGTTCCCACTCACTCCTTAGAATAAAGATGTTACCCGCACGATCATGCGGGTTAGGCGTTTCTGTTAAATCAGCAACTGTGAAATTTTACATTTGTTGGCTCCAATTTGATGGAAGAAACACACTTAATTCAACTAAAATCGCTACCAATAAGGAAATTATAAATGTAATTATTATATTGACTCATTATTTATTTCCAGTGGAAACTTTTATAACACATTTTGGTTTTTGATAAGTATAAATACACTTTACATTTTTCACAACCTGTTTTTGAACTGCTTTCGTAGTTTTAAAATCTGCATTTGAGAAGCCTTGGAATGTCATCGAAAGTGGTTATACGCGTCATTAAAAATGGCTACACGCGTCATCGAAAATGACTAAACGCGTCAAGTCTTTTTTATCGTAGAATGGCCATGAAAAAAGGTATGACATGTATAGCAGGTGGATCATAATACTTCGATCTTTTTGCGAGTAGAATCACAACTCTGTTATCTTCATCATGAATTAAAATACTTTTGTTAGTAAGTAGAAAAGCTGCTAATGCTTCAAATATCTCTAACTTAAATTTTAAGCGATCCATTTTGATTTTTAGAGGAATTTTATTTGATATTGCATCTTGTTTGCACAGAAACCAAGATTTTGCAACAGCTAAATCAATGTAATGAATGTGTTCAAGAGACTTTTTTATGGTAAAGAATGATCAAAAATTGTCTTTCCATTTCAAATATTCTCATGTGTTTCTTTATCGATCTCATATGAACTTGATTCTCCTTCCAGTATACGCTATTCCTATGTTTTGTTCGCAGCATTGTCATCGTATAAGAGATCATTAAGTTCTGATCTAAGTTCAATCTAATTTATTCATCAATTGAAAAATTTTTTCTGTTACAATTCTTCTCCTTTTCGACACCTGAAAAAGTTTTTGGTTAAAAAAGTTAACACAATATTCCATGAAATATAGTAAAATGTGCCAGAAAACTCCCTCCGGAAAACCCAGATTTTTTTTCGGGGGGTGGGAGAAGTATGGATGCAGATGTCTGTTGAGAGGATGAAAATGCCATATCCTTCATCAAATGTGTAAAAGAGAAAATTAATTGTAAAAAAGAGCAGAGAAAGAAAAAGGGGACTCGTCCAAGGCAACCCCAATGAAATATGGTTTTAATTATGCTACAATATATTCAGTTTTAATTTATATTTCTATCAACATTATTGAAACAGAAAAGAAAACTCACATGTCAAGAACTTACCTTTATAGCTTCAGTGACTCAAGTAACGCCTAACCCGCACGATCGTGTGGGTAACGAAATCTAAAGTCCTACAAGCAACATTAATAGAGTATAGTTAATATTTTTTACTATATTACAATTATTTAAACATTAATACAAAAATTTGAATCCAAGAAATTATAAATATATTGATAATTACCTTTTTACAACAGATAAAAAAAAAGACGTGTTTTCGTTGTATTTGAAAACAAAGCTAGATTTGCCAGCTGAAAGTAAAATATGGACTACAACCACCGTCTGTTGATAAAAAGTGGTATTTTACACTTTCTGCAAACACGTTCAATCATTGGATTCGGTATTTTCTCACGTATGATTATTCCAGAAGCAAAAACATATAAGAATATCTAACCCGTACGATCGTGCGGGTTGGGTCTTAAAGGGATAAGCACAAGATACCGGTATCCTATTTTAACTACCACTGATATGTATAGGTCCGTCATGAATAATACTTTGTAATTCTTAAGTCAAAATAAAAGGTAATAAAAAAAGATTTATATTTTTAAAAAGAATTACTGCGCTAGATGAGAAGACATGCAAAATAAACCAATTAAGCTCATTCGCCCTGATAATCGTAATCACATACAAATTCACATATTAATTTCGTTTCGAAATGTAGGGGGATTATTATAGTACTTCTGAGAATTTTTTAGCACTGTGTCGTGTGTTTTATAGTTAGCAGAATGTGAAGAAGTTTTAGTTGAAGTTTATATTAATAAAGAAGTTTAAAAGTTGCTTATAAAATATATAATACCATATGTTTAACTAAAGAAAGAGAAACAGAGAAGCATAATCTATTTATTTTCTCATCCTATAATATTTTTCCTCAGAACACTAAATCTCTGTTCTCTTACAAGAGGAAATAAAGAGATTTTTCAAAAAAGTATTTTTGAGGGAGAAGTTGATCGGTCTAGGAGCTTTTACTGCATGTGTAATTTCTCACTTTGCCATTTATCTCGAGTAAAATATATTTTCAAGCATTTCAAGATTTGCTGCACCAGAAATTTTCATTTTATTTATACTCACCAGAATCGTGGCACGATTTTAGGAGATAATTTCCAAACAGACACCCCTGTGATGACCGGGTGAGAAAGAATTGTCCCAACGTAGTCCTTGAGTGTAGTAAGAGGCGACTAAACAGGACCTGGTCCTCCACGTTGAGGGTTCGGCGAGAGGCTAACAACCCAACATGTAAAGAACTTATCATTCAGAAATCTCAGAAAGTAACAGCCGGACGGATCTCACCTAAAACACATGAATAGAAAAATATCCTGAATATAGGGACATGGAATATACGAACTCTATTTAGAAGTGTAGCACTGAAGAATTTAATGGAGAAAGTAGACCGGTATAGAATAGATGTTCTGGTTGTACAGAAGATGATGGGTAGGAAAAGGCAAATTGGGCAGGAGAAATGGCAATGTGTATTATAGTTGCCAAGATAAATTATAGTTAAAGCCAGACCTCATAACCTGGATATCTTCTCTGTACACGCACCACGATGGAAATCCTGTAAAGAAAATAACTTTCCAGATGGGAAAAGGAAAAGAGGAAGACCGAGAACAAGATGGATATTTAAAGTAAAAAAGTGGTTGAAGGACTTGGGAGTTTACCGTTGGATAAATATATCATCGAATAGATCCAAATTATGTAAACTGACTGGGACAGCCTTGGCCGCTAACCAGCTGTAATGCCTGGAAAGAATAATAATTTGTTAACAACAACTAAGTATTTAAAGTTGCAGCTAACAGTACACAGCATTTGCATTAAACAGAGGTTATTTACCTAGAGAATTAATTTATAAGACTGACCAGCCAGACTTAAATACCAGCCTGTTCCCCAGACCTGAATCCTACTGAAAACGTTTGAGGACTTCTATTTTCATAACGTATGTAAATAACTTTGTTCTAACCTAAAAGATGCTATAAAGGATATATGGAACAATTTAGATAAATCTGTATTGGGAAAACTTTTTAATATTACGTAAAATATGAGTTTTGCAAAAAATGGTAAATATAAAAAATGCAAAAGTAAACAAGTAATATAAAAAAATTTGTAAGTCAATTCCTACTTAGATCAATAAAGAAAATTTTTATTTTAGCTACTTTTTATTAAATATTTACAATTAATATAAATATGTATATACATATGAGAGAATCACAGCATTAAGTGGTCATTAATTTTTATTAATTATTATTAAAGTATTGCATTGTCATCCAAAACAATCGTGTATATAAATTTCCTTTCAACTGAATGCTTTAACACGGGAGAAAAAAATCTTTTCAAGCTTTGACACAAGTCGCTAAAAATGATGCCATCGTGGTTGTATATTTGTAATTTGTTAAATAATTAGTTTTAATCAATTAATTTTTATTAATTATTTTTATATTATTGTATTGTCATCGAAAATAAACCTGTATATAAAATTTCAGTTTAATTGAGCGCTTTAAAATGTATTTTATTAACGATTGAATATTTCACCCAGATAAATAAATAAATATATAGAGAGTGTGAGCTAATAGTAGGAATTGAAAAATAGCTGTCCAATAAACTATGAATTTCGGTTGAACTGTATATTTCTGTTGTTCATTTTTTTTAATTTGTAGCTTATATATCGATACAAATGGTTTATTGTTGCGTATTTTTTGTTGTGTTTACTTTTATAGTAGTTAATAATTGATACAAATATCCAACTGTTATAAAATTCCATTTGCTAACTTTCAAGGGAGATCTAGGTAGACTTATGTTGAGACTTATGTTAAATATGTTGAGTAGTATATATGTACATGAATACACACACACACACATGTAGATAGATAGATATGTATGGATATATGCTCGTGTCTTTCTTTCTGCGGGGATGACACTTAACAGTATTCAGTCGAAGCGACTCCAGAGTGGCACTTTACAACTTCAAAATAGAATTATTCCTCTTTTCTAAGTCTTTTTCCTTACTGGGGTGTCACTTCACATCATGAAGTCAAGATGATTCCTTCACTTAACTCTCGCAGCATGTCAAAAAAAAGTCTTTCACATCATAAAATCAGAATAGGATTTCTTCTCTATATAACTATCCATGGCAGGGTAGCGCTTCTTGTTCAGATGATACAGCTACATTATGATCAGGAAAGAAAGAAGAGTTTGGCCTGTAATTTTATATCTAAGTACTAATTTAGTTTTTAAAATATGCATCCTAGGCAAAGTCTCCAAATATTTTATGCAAATTTTACCACAATTGGGGATAAAAGTTGTTGTCTAGGGGATTTTCTTTCTTACTCGAATAATTAATCACTTTGATATTAAAATTATGCTTTATCCCTTTGGCTACGGATGTGTCATATACACCAGTCCCGAAACTCTTTGTCAGGTGGTAGGTCGTTGAATGCACCTTTCAGTGTGCACGACCAGTTCTGTAGCTCATTACAAACCTTTTTTCACCGGTGCATTTAGGCTGCCGGTGACATTTTGGGTAGTTGCATTTGTGGCACACCCACCTGTATATTAATGTGTTTCGTTGATCAGTACATCATCGAGAAAAGGTTAAAAATATTTAAAGCATTCATTTTACACATCTTATCAACAAACGGAAAATTTATAGAATCACACACGTTGTCCAAACTTTGATCTTGTCGTGTTAGTTTATATTGTTACGAATTTTGTGTAAAAAGTGTAAATAATTTGTATTTGGGTGTTTAATGCATTTATATTACTTTATGTTATATTTATTTCGTGTTAAAATTGTATGTTTCACAAGCAATGCTGCCTCTTACGTTATAATGGCGATTCAATGGGAACTTGGCGAAATCTTGGTAGTAGAGTCAAGTTGGCATCATTTTTGGCGACCCAGTTGGCGGCCAATTTGGCGACTTTGGCGACCATTTTTGCGTCATTGGTGACCATGTTGGAGAGTTCGGAAAGAGTTCTACACTCTGAAATCTTCCAGAAGGTAGTAGACCTCTCCACTAGTGTCACGTTCAATGACAGGAGAGTTTATATTTCTGGAAGTTTCTGCCGCGCCTATAAAGCGGAGTGCCTGCCATCCGTAACCGAGGAGTCTTGTTTAAACCAGCGAGTAATGAGGATTGCTTTGACTAGCGATTAGCTTGGCTGTGCTGGTGAATAATCCTTTACATACGTGTATTTTTAAACACTGGTTATTGTGTTTGATTGCTGTTGAAGGTGTGAAGACCTTCGGAGATTTACTATGTGAATATTGCTGCTGAATCCTGTATTTAAAGGATTGGATTTTTGTTAATAAATTCGCATCGCTCTTGAAGAACTGTTTATTTTCTTTGTGATTGTTTTGCATAAAATCCCTGAACCCTCGGATCTACGTAACAATATTATTATCTCCTCCTACATCTGATAATGCAATATTTCGGGGGGGGGGGGGGGG
>BMAV01024152.1:83746-95814 GCA_019973955.1 Trichonephila inaurata madagascariensis
GAGAGAACATTCTGCAGTTTTCCTTAAGACGTTTCTTTTGCGTTTAGAATTATTTTTCCTACGTTAATCATTACATCTTGAAGGATGCTTTACTAATTTGGATGCTACCAGTTTGAGTTTAAATATCATTTTTATTCTTTCATTTTTATGTAAAAATACCTCATATTAGATATATTTTAATGTGGTAAAAAAATTCTTATAATTATTTTATATGTAAAATTGTTATAAGAGAAGAGAAATATACTATATATATATTTGATCGCGGAATAAGTGTTTTTCTTTCTTGAATTGTTAGCAGCAATGTACACTTACATTGAAAAGTTCTCCTTTCATACTAAATAGGTTTACCAATTCGACCTGTAATGCACATATTTTGGGAGGTATTTTAAAGGCTTCGAGAATCTAATTAATGCATGTAAATCGGGTTCTTACACACATTTCCATTAACTAACTTCTTGGGCTGCTTTATGACGTTGTTTTGCATGAGTACCTCGTCTTGTGACGGAATTGTGAGGTATGCAAATAAGCATCGCTCTAGGAAAGGTAAAGAGGATTACCGGAAGATGCGGCGAGGAATCAGTGAACGTTAGGAAAGCGATAAATGACAGTTCCGAAGCTATTAAGAGTATACGAGCAAGATTAGTGGGCAACTACTCATTAGAAAGACTTCTAGATAAACTCACTTTAAGTTATTATTAGAACATTCAAATATAGTTGGGAGGACACTTCAATTAACGATAACAAGGTGAATAATATTATTATAACATATAGTTAGTCAGAATTCTATTAGGGAATCCGCTCTATGAGTATAATTATTTTTATATCTTATTCGAATAGAGCAAAGTGTATAGTAAACTACTACATGTGTTGTTAGTTCATACATAATGGTGTCACTGTGTCACCGGTCATAATAGTGTCTCATATTAGCGCATCCCTTTCAATCTCAGAGTCGGATTTGGAATGGCAGATTTATTCCTTGAATTTTTATTGGACTCGGGAAAATGTTTTAAAGTTCTTATATGCTGTGTAGAATATATTTTCTGAAACTGTGGGGCATGCCTCCTAGGGGCGTAAAACTCTGCGTGGAGGGCGTGAGCATTGTGAAAAGTCGAAAATAAAAAATATATAAAAATTCTATTAACTTACAGAAAGGAAGCAAAACAAAATAAATTCTGGCATGATAAAAAATAAAATACATGTTTACATTACTATAATATACTTATGAATGCAACAGTACTGCATAATGTATTTGATAATTAATTTTACATACCAAGCATAGCACAAGTGTAATAATTACCACTGACACCATGGACTAGACATATATGAAATTATATACAGAAATTAAAGCTTATTTTAATAATCTGTACTATTTATAATTAAAATCGTATTGTAGCTTTAGCATTAAGGTACATTTTTATTGAATTCAATACATTGTTATTGTATGGAGGGAGTGCGAGGAAAATCATTATGGAAAATTGGGTCGCAAATATTAAAAATTTGAGAAGAATTGATGTAGAATAATATTTTGTTTATTATAATCCATAGACATACACACACAGTCGACATATATATGTAACCACCCGAAGGGAAGAGCGAATAACTGGTATGCTGTAACCGAGTAAATCTCTCGAACAGGGTGAAGCAACGGATTTTTTACACCTAAATTAAGTCTTAAAATACACATTCTCTATGTTATGTGATCAGAAACAATTGATGTTTACATTTTACGAATCAAAACAAAGGAAAAATTAGTTGCTCTTTGATTTTTTAATGAAATTTTAAAGATAGAACATACGTTACTTCTTTAAATGATGGATTCTAACATGGTCCAACATGTTGTGTAGATATCTACACAACATGTTTTGCCTGAATTTGATAAAATAGGAAATTCCGCAAATAAATAAATCAGCCAGTTACTTCATATAGTGGCTACTCATGAGAACAGGCATTTAGTAAAAAAGTCTACTACATGAACTGAAAAAATTCCATATCATAGATATAGTCCAAGAGGTAATTGAATAATTCTATTGATGGAATGGCTCAAGATAAGTAAAACAGCATGCAAATACACTCAAATGACCCTTTTTGCACTTGGGTAGGTAAGGTGATCTTTACGAAATCAAAAAAAGGCAGTGAGTTAGTGAATATTAACGTCGCACTGTTCAGCTACACGAGGGCTTTTCAAAGAAAGATAAAAACAACTGAATTGCTATTCCCTTACAGAGCTATCAAGATAAAAATAATATATTTTTTTTTATAATGAAAAGTTTTGTAGATATATGTAGCAGTTGTTGACGTGTCCTTCCCGAAGGAAGGAAGGAAAACTGTGGCAGAACCTGAGACAGGTTGGACTTCTACACAATAGATGGCAACACCACCTATCTCCACAATTTAGGCACGGGCTGGAGACTAGGTATATATACCCTCTAGCACCCTGAACCAGAGGTTTCTGCTGCAACCACCCACAAGATTTTCGGATCCACTGATTTAACGGGCACGTGCTCCGTGTGTATTTCGGAGGGTATTTGGGGGCATCGGGAATCGAAACCAGGTCCTCCGGTCAGGAGTCCGATACGTAGGCCCTGATATACGTAGTTATACACAAATTATGCATATATTTACAAAAATTGTGGCTCTAAATTTTTTTAAAAAAAATTGTAGTACATATATTTAATATCCTTCAGAATATTATCTATATGTTGCGATACAGTAGAATCATTTGTATTGCTCAAAAAATCCTTGAAAGTCTTGGATTTCTTTAGCTGGCTTCTTATTTCAGGTATATCATTTTCGCATCAAATCAATGCCTCCAATACACAGCCATTTTTGCATTTTGAGAATGAAAAGAAAGCACAGGGACTATACCTGGTGCTTAGGGAAGGTGATTGAGAAAGTAGTGATTGAATTTAGGGGAGTGAGTGATTGACTGTGAGGGCTTATGGAGCAAGAGATGAATTACGAGGAAGGGGCTTGAGGATATTCTTAAATATTCAAGCACATTGTCACGCGTAGCAGAAGTCATCCATCATCGTCACACACACTTATGTGTGAGTCACAATTCCTCTCTCTCATTCGAAAACTTCTTAGTAGAAGACACTATTCACTATTTGTTTTTATGGAGAAATTCATCATTGGCACTATTATGAATAGCAAGAGAAAACTGAGCAGAAGTTTTAGTTTTGATAAACTATATTGATAATTTTTAAATCATGATTCATCTTTTGCTTTCTATTCCTATTTCGGGCATTTTTAATTGTTATCGAACCATGATTCATGGCTAGGAAGAATTATTTTATAAGTTTGAGCTAAAATTTTCAATTCAACGTGCCTATTCATCTTTAATTTGATATCAGTGAATTTCAGAAAACTTTTTTTACGTACAAATTCGTCTATCCTAATTGATTTATTAAAATCACTCTCACTGATCATTTTTTTCTGGTCTGCAAGCATTCGTTCTGTAAATCAGGGTTTGCTCACAAAACACACAACACTTGACAAATTCGATTTTTTTACTTCACTAATGATGAATCTCATTCGATATATGTTCGATGGGTTAAAGATTTTCGGGGACTGGTGTCCAAAGAATTGCCTGAATACCTTGTAGAACTTATTAACGGATGCGTACAAGACATATATTGATAATAAATGTCATTGAATTCATCTTTAATGAAAGGTAGTTCTACCGACCTCAGTATCACCCACATATATTTGAGGTATATATACAGGCCTTCAGTTATACAAATAGCTCTATTGGACTGGGTATACACCCATATATCCTTGGGGTTGGGGCTTCAACACCCGCCTCATGCCACTGATTGTCCATCCTATCACCAATATGGACTAGGAGTGATTGACTGTCGTAGGCAAGGGGTCCCGAGCCTTTATTCCATGCTCTTGAGCAGCATGACTCTCTACAATTGGAGTGGGATTAAACCGGCAACTACGTCGATTTCAGACATGTACATCGCGACAGAAAGACGAGTTATCTCAGTTTTTTGTGCCATTCCTATTTGGTCAATTCTGATACTGCTGCAACCTCAATTATCAGAGATGTTAATTCTCTTAAGACGTTAGCGGCGAATAAGGAGTAATCGTTCTAATTAGGATAGATCAAGGTTACTTTGCTAATGATGCAAGGAAGATGATGGTGGAAGATGGATTCCGGTAGTTTAGACGATTACAAGTGGATTCGTCGATCAACATGTGCTGACGTCTATCCGGCCACTCTATTTTTCACTAAGCATGACATATTCCTTTCTTCCAGCCATCTTCGCCACAGCTGCATATGCGACTATCTACTTAGATACTTCAGCCAGACAAAACTTCTACTCTATGTCCCTCATGTTACACATCGTTTAATTGCCTGTTGACTAGAATGGCTTGTATTTGCGGCAATCTGTCATCATTGGAACTAATGTGCACACAATGGTAAAATTTTGTAAAAATAAATTGCTCTAGTCATTGTTTTTTCATTTCAAATGAAAAGCTTTATTATAGCCTGAATTTGCCGGTCCTTCCTTTTATGTAGTATTCACCTCGTACAGGACACCAGTACATTTGGGTTCATTTACCATAAAATCCGGCACTCACTCATAACGCTCACTTTTAGCACAAAAAATAAGATTGAAATTTAAGGGTGCGCGTTATACCCCGGGTATAAAAATGAGAGCTTGGAAAATGAAAAAAGATGACCATGGGAAAAAAAATTAGACTTCTACATGTATCGAAATACTGTTTATTTAAAAGAAATGAGAGACATTTATTATGCATTTATGGGTTGTATTTCTAGAAGTACACTATTTTTTCAAAAGCTTGCAATAATACCTCAAATAAATGACTTCAAAACATTTGAGCATTGCATACCTGAATTTCAAGTTTAAAAAGGGGGTGTGCGTTATACGGTGAATGTGTATCTAAAAATTAAAAATTGCAGCCCTAAAGTATAGGTGCGCGTTATACGCCGGGTTTTACGGTACGTAATTCAAAGAGTTGCGTCTAACATGCAAAATACGACTTTTTCTGACCATCCATTCTATATGTTGCATTTTTATTATCACGAAATTTTTGAGTATTAATAGAGACATTTCATTTTACAAGTTTTTTCTTCGACAAATAGAAAATATTTACTCTGATATTCTGTCATGAGTTCTGTTTCAGTTCTTGGAAATATAGTACAGCCCTCAAATATATCAACAACTTTCTCAAAATTACATCATAGTGCATTCTACAAAGAATTTCTTAGATAAGTGTTATGAAGTTCGTCAAGAATTTTTTTTTATAACAATGCAATTAGAATTCAAGCCAAATAGCCAAATTCTCAAAAAAAAAAAAAAAAAACTTGAAATTAAATAATTTTTTTTATTTAAATACACTCAACTACAAAATTTCAGTATAAGAAATATAAAATAAGGAAGCATATATTAATGCGACTGAAAAGTATACTATAAAGAAGAAATGAATCAATGCAAATTACATTTACAATTAACTCACAAAAAGAAAAAAAAGATCATAACAGAAAAGACGAAATTCTTTCCAAGTAAAATATGCTTCTGCTATTATAACAGAAAGTGTGACAATATTTTCTGCTCATGGTATTATACAGCCTGTACATACCTCCTTGTCTCTTTTTGACGGTATCCAACTAGAACAATACATATATATATAAATCACAAAGCTTCAGTTCATTTTATATCGCTGCATATTTGCATAAACTAGAAATAAACACTTGCTGGAAAAAATATAGTCTGTACAATATTAAAAAGGTCATTCTAAATTAACAAGTAAAAAAGCAACAGTATAACTTACTATATGCAAACAATAATTATAATTTATCTAAAAATAATAAAATGAATTCTGCTCTTAGTTCTTTTACTGTATTTATTTCTAGCATTGAGTATAACTGAACAAATATGTTGTGACATCTCTCGTGTTCTTCCTCTAACATAACTTCTATGTTCTTTGACGGCCACGATTAAAGGCAAAACTTTTCCAACCCAAATCCAAGAAGTGAAACGAAGCATAGATGCAAATAAGATAACCTTTAAAAGGATAGAAAGTTTAGTGAGCAAGGATGGCAATTTAGAGAAAGTTCTGTTTGGAAAAGGTAGAAGTGTAATTTGACGGCCTACCAAAGAATCACGGATATCTAGCCATTACTACACGGTGCATACTATTGCACGCGAGCTCAACAACCTATCTGAAAGTGATTGAACCGTTGAGTATTCAACCAAGGTAGGAAGATTATATTCTGAACGCTAGAGTATATTATTGAGACGAGATTAGGCGGATAAAATATATTTATATTGATAAATGATCTAATTGCGCGATCTGAGTTAGTTAAGACTGCGTGTATTGGTTTATTCTCACTTAATATAAGTTTGTTCGATATCTAAGTAATTTAAGTTAAATTCTTAATAAAAGTCATATTAAGAATTATAAAATGTCTCATCATTCCGAGAATCCCACACCTCTAACTTTCGCTGACACCCCACGACATGGCTATCGAACGATGGCTATGTCGCAATGTGTTTGTGAATGCCAATTTGATGATGAATATATATATATATATATATATATATAATGGGATTTAAAAACGAAATGAAATTGCATTATTTTTCAAAAATACATTCTAAACTTCTAGGAGAAACTTATTTTTAAAATCGAAATTTAAGCCCCTAACACTGTATTAAAAAAAATGTTTCTTTGTTTTTTTTAATGAACATTATAAATTTTTTATCAGAAATATTTCATGAAATCGTAACAGAAACACTTTAGCATTTTTTTTTTTTTTACATTCATTGCAACTTATCTGTTTGATAAAACATGAAATGGGGAAATTTAAAACGAAAAGAAATTCCACAAAAATTCAGAAATAGAAATTTATACTGAGCCAAGTACGGATATTGAAAATCCTTCTCCTTCTATGACGCACTTCGAATCACCTTTATAAGATTTTTCAAAATCAATATAGAAGGAAAAGATAAAAAAAAAAGAGATCCTTCCTTGTTTTATTTACTTTTTTCTATTCTAATGAAAGTGCGTTTACCGGTCTGCCCCTCTCTCTTTGAGTAATGATAGATCAATGTTATCGGGGCGTAACACTTGCCGGATACTCGATAAATTAACTCCTCCTTCATCTGATTTTACTCTAGCTCTTAGATCCTTTTTTTTTTTACGTGAACATGTCGCAGGAGCTATATGTAACTTTTGAACGTTTTTCTGGAAAAAAAATTTTTTTCTTTGAAATACGTTACTTAATTAAAAATTGGTCGAGAAAAATTAATCAAAGTATCGAATGCTGTGTTTTTGCGTGGGAGTGTAGATGTGATAAAATTTTCTCATTGTGGATTTGGATTAACGGATGTTTTTGTTTTTGAACCAAAATTCTGAAACATTTGGTGATTTTTTTTAAAAATTGAGAAGTATGTAGAGCAGTTTATGTGTTATTATTTTTAATACTGAAATGTAACCATGTTCTAAAAGTAATAGCAGAAATTAAACCGTTATTTTATATTGGAAGAATAACTTCAGTAGCCAGATATCCAACAAACCAATCAAATTTATCGATAATCTAGTTAAAATGCATAATAAAGCATAAGATATACTTAAAAATGGACATTATTCACTAAACCCATTTTTACAACGAATTATTAGTTTTATCTTTTAAATTTATTTCAAATCAAAGTAGATAGGCAATATGCCATTCAAGAGTAGAGATTAAGGCTTTTCTAATTTCTTTTAAGAAATGCAATAACCAAATCAATTTGCAAAAGACTCTCAGATATATACGGTATTACTATTATGTATTTTTTCCTAATTAAAACAATTATATTGACACAATATGATTTTTTTTATAATATTACCACGAAGAATATAAAAAATTAGAAGGAAAAAACTTATTTAAGTAATAGAAATATCATGCAAGAAGTTTGTGAATTCCCACATTGAAAAAATCAAAATAAGTATAATTATAAGCATTTATATGTAGATAAGTCACACACAAATGAAGTATGATCTATTTGTGTGTGTGTGCTTCTTATAAAAATACTTTAAAATAGAATTTTACGACATGTATATATTGTTACAGAAGAAAAAATAATAGTTACCTTTATTTAAAATGATTACTATATAAGAAAAATAATTTGAAATACTTTCCTTATTTAGGCTTTTTGTTTATTAAAATCCACCTATAAAAATGCTCAGTAGGCTGTAATGAACTGACATTTAAATTTTGAATTAAATGACGAAGATAATATTTTAACTATTATACTACATTGTTAACTTGTACTTCTCTATGTTAAAAATTAAAAGTTGAATTTAAATTTAGCGTTTGTAACAACTACGTTCATTATTTTATCATCATTAATTCAATAGATTCAAATTTGATTCCAAAATCAGAAAGTCCTCAAAATGAACTTTTATTGATGTTGCTAAATTATAATTAGGGTGATAAAAGTTTCCTTATAGTGTGGGCTTTAATTACTAAAATGTGAGGTATATTGTTTCTTTTTTTATATAAAACATACCAAAATAATAAAAATTTTAAGACATTGGGATAAAAATCTTTCAAAATGCACATGCAATAAACACGGCGATGTTTTATAACATACTGGATGTCATTCTTTTAAATAACTTCAGGGGAAAAAATATTCTTAAAATGAAGTTGAACAATTATGAAATATGCAGCTTTTTTACTTACATTTTGAACTGCAAATAACAATAAAACACCATCAAAATGTCGTTTCGTCCTTATAAAAGTTGCAGTGTCAAACGAAAACTATATCTGAAACAACAAAGATTTATGTCAAAGCACTAGAGAAAGAAAAAGAAATAGCGAATTATAGAGGATTTTAAGTGTCTGGCTTCGGCCTCTCCGAATGAAAATACAAGCAGTTATTCTTAGACATGTGACAGTTTCTTTCTTGTAAATATAAAGGTTGTTTCCAGTCGCTCTGCAAACTAACAAAAAGTTTCTGCAAGGATCTGGAGATTGTAGCCAGGAGTGTCTGAGTTTGACTTCTTGTGGACGCGCAGATAAAAAAAAGCCATTTCAAATACTAAGTGACACACATATATGTATGTCCTATTCAACATTCTTGATATCAATAATGAAAGGAAAAACTATCTAAGAGTAATTAAAACATTTTCCTTTCAACAATTAATGTTAGTTTCCAAGCATTTATTTCAATGAAATAAATGCGTGCTGTGATAAAAAAAAAAAATAGTATACAAAAAATATACGTCAATTTCTATTTTATTTTAGTTACTTTTTATTAAATAATTACAATTAATATAAATATGTACATACATATGACAGAATCACAATATTAAGTGGTGAAACAAAAGGCGATTTTCCTTTCTATATATAGTGTTGGATTGTTTTTGTTTGCTACTATTTATTCATTCATATAAATCACATTCTGAGAAATGAAGCCATACCAGGTAAGGTTTGAACCCACGCCCTCTGGATTAGAAGTCCTACGCGGTATCCATTGCACTACAGGGACACAACCAGTGGTTTTCCTTTTTATATATGTTATTGGACTATTACTTTGTTACTATTTATTCATTCATTAAGTTTAACTAACGAATTAATATTTGAAACAACTGTATTAACATAAAGTGTCATCCACTACAAGTTTTAAAAAAATGTATTACTTAAATGGATGAATAAAAAGTAGTTTATAAGCGATTGAAAATTTGAATAAGATATATATAGGGTGATTGTGAGCTAATAGTTGAAATTGAAAAACAAAATACACAAAAAAAAACACTGCGACCCTTCTATATAATTTGTATATAGCCCACCAGAGAGATTTTTAAATGATAGTACAGAAATGTTCAATTTCTATTTTTGTTTTTTAAGAAAATTCAATTTAATTCAATTTTACTATTTATGTTGTGAATAAACTCTTGCTATTTAATTAACTTTAAATCTTTTTTTAAATTTGCCTAAATTGCTATAAATAAAATTATTAATTTTTAATAATGGAATTTTTTTCGATGATATGGAATCAGATTAATTTTACACAATGCACTATACACTGTAAATAAAATATACTTCCAAAAGCAATATTTCTCTTTTTAAGAAGAGTTTCTAACATATTAAGCTTAAGTGTTAAATAAAAAACAATCAACATGCAAATGAGGTATAAGTGCATTAAAATTTCATTAAAAACCTCCCATGTGCTAACAAAAGTTAATGAATTTTAGATTTTAATGTTATTCATCTTTAAAGAATGTTTTTTTTTTCCTCATGAAGAAAAATTCATTTGTAAGCCTCAGCCAGAAAGAAAGTATTGATACTAATAATGAAAGAAGATATTTTTTTCTTATTTGTATTTCAATGAAAAGGTAAAGAAACGGAGCAAAAAAAAAGGAACTCTTTAACAAATGGTCACTTTTACCATGGTATAAGAGAAAATAATAGCCTCAAAACACACAATGAAGTGTGCGTGAAAAAGCCATAAGATACGCTTGAGATTCAAGTAACATTTTACACTGGATAAAAATGAAAAAGCACGCGAAAGAAAAGATTCTTTTAGCATGAACACCAACAATCTTCGTCTTTTTTTCCCTTTGTTTTTACTTCTTTTTTAAAAAACTAAAAAAAATTGCAGAAAAGTTGGAAAAATGGTCTGAAAACATAAATATCATTTAGTTTTTTTCCCTCTTGGCTTTTTGGAATCGATTTTCTGGTCGTGGAGCGTAGATAACTTTAGCCGGCCGCTGCGCATGTTCAGTCCATGGCCTACTTATCACGGTGGTTAAGTCCCGTCTACGACGCGCCTAAAAGCCCGCCAAACCTGTAATGTAACACACTTTCGGAATTTATTTTCTTGTTAAAAAAAAGAGAATAATGATAATATTTTCTCGCACGATAAAGAGAGATAACAGAGGAAAAATATACATAAGTATCTTTCATAATTCAAAACTTACAATACATTGGATTATGTCCATTTAAACAAACCTCAGTTTAATATTACAGCAGGGGTACTAAGCCATGAGTTCATGCAAAGAGTTCAGAGCCTATAGGATTTCTCTGATTGTTTAATTAACATTATGCATTTTGAAGCTTCAGTAAGGGTTATTGGATCTTTGTAATTTTCAACCTCAATTAAGTGATGAAGACGACACCTGAGTTGACCCCAATTTCCAAAATTCCACACTACGTTAGAATTTCGGATGGTCTATAATTTTCAATGAAAAAAAGAATTATTACGTTATTTTCTTCAAAGAGAGTTAAGTATTTTTTTTTCATTTTATTGAAAGTATTTATATAGTAAATTATATAGTAATATTAGTTTTAGGCCTATTAGGGAAAATATTACAAAGTAGTGATAAAATAATCACTATATAATCAAATGTGACTAGATTCAAAATGAGCAAAATAGATAGCAACACATCCTTTAACTAAGATGTCATTACGAAATAATAATTTGCCTCAAATATTTATACATGTTGTTGTTGTATGTGTTCATCCTGGGGGATACATATGAAATACAAGTGAAATATCAGAAACATACAATACAAACAGAAGAATATAGACAAATGATGATCCATCATATAACAGAAAGTGTGTACTGCTTTCCATTCGAGACAGGAATTCATTACAGACGAAAGTCCGACTTCTTTCCCGAAGAATATACATCCATGCCTTATTTGGGGTTTGAACCTGAGTCCACACTGTTACAAGCCAAGGGTAATATCCACTATACTGGCCGGGTAGCAACATTTATGCATGCATTTGTATTGTCTAAAGTAACACTATAAAATATTAAAGTCATATTAAATGTATTACAACAGATTGTGTTAAGAAAAAAGTCGTTACAACCACATTTAAATTATCCTTTCATTGTGTTTGTTAATTTTCAATGTAACTGATTTCCTGATTTTTCAGTTTTATTGATTATATCTGAAACTATCTGGCCACCCTGTGATACGGTCTCGGAGAATCCTGAAGTGAATTTTAATATGATGTTGGTCCTCCCCACTTTTGTATCGATGGCAGCCTGCACATTTTTGTGGAGATTTTCCATTAGTTTTTGATGGGTGTTAATAGGTCCATC
>BMAV01024152.1:102881-123596 GCA_019973955.1 Trichonephila inaurata madagascariensis
TTTTTTTTTTTATAATTAGGAAACACAAAACCTTCTAAACGATTGTTTTTTATAAATATACTCTGCACATGCTATGAAGAATGTTTCATATATTTTTCAAAGAATTTCTCTCACACTTACAAAAAAATTTAATGTACTTACCTAAGCGATTGAGGATTGTGTGTGTGCATATAAATATGCACATAAATTTTAAAGCATGGTGTAATACTAAGTCTTACATTGCAATGGATACAGAGATAATATTGGTTTTTTCAGATTATATTTCCATTTTCATTTCCTCTCAAGTAACAAACTGCACATTGCCTTACCAATCCCTCTTCTTTATTGAATGTTTTAAAGAATCTAAATTCCTTCCTGCAATGAAAATTTTCCACCTTCACCAGAAAAAAAATTGTGAATGAGAAGTATTTTAGTACCATGGACAAACTACATCTCTTAAGAACACTAGCACTAATAATCTCAATACGAATATTAAAAAATATGTGCAAATCAAAGATTGCGAGACGAAAATATCAATGCCCATACAGCTTACGGGTAAACCAGTTGTGGCCAGCTTTTGGTTGCCCTTACGGTGTACGGGTAAACGAGTTAAGGGATCAATTTATATAATATATGAGTGTGTGTGTTTAAATTCATTTAATTTTTTTCTCACACACATATTCAAGTATATTATAACAAACAATTTCTGATTATACGTAAATTAATCCCAAATTGTCAATCTCATTTTCATGCTTTCTTTTTGATAGAACACTATTCAGCCATTCTGCATTTCAAATCATAATGTACCTTTTTCTACTAAAAGTTACTTTAAATTTTCCAAAACTAAAAAGATGAATCTAAGTCCTCGTTATATATACATTGTCAAAAGTTCGATTGGTAGGTGTTGATACTTTAAACTACGATGTTTTAAATGTAAATAGGATTTCTATTTAAACTGAAATTAATATTCACTTCATTTAAGGAAAATTAATAAGCATATATCCAAATGCTGACAGTGAGTGTGTTGGTGCGACTTCATAAATAAAATAAGTTCAAAATGACTTACAAGATTTATAAAAATTAAATAACTCCATTAACTATTGTCTATTCATTATCGTCATTTTCAAGGCTAAAATATTTCAGTTTACTGATAATAAGAATCAACCTACACAACTCAAAAATTACAAGTAATTTCTGAATTAGCTTAGAGCGTAGAATTCGTTTATTTTTTGCAGAACTTTGGCAATTTACATATTGCGGACGGCAAAAAATACTTAATTAGAATTAAGAGTTTACGTAACAATATTTAACATAAAATATATTATAACATTGGGGGGGGAGGGAATATAATCCTCCTCCCTTTTAAAATTCACGCACAAAAGGGAAAAAATATGAGGAACTGCTGTTTGAAAAAAAGTTATATTCCTGTACATAAAAATTGAAATAATCGGATGAAATTATTTTTTTTTGTTAGTTTGTTGTTTTTAAGTAAAGAGCTTTAAAAGAAAAAAAAAGTAATCAAATTTTAGACTATGAAATTGAAGCAAAAGATTCTTATCAAGATAAACAACACGAGATAAGCTTTATGTAATGTGAAACTTCCAATCACTACAGTTTAAAAAATCTATTAGTATATTGGAAAAATAAATTATTATATATTATTTTCTTAACGTGTCTAGAGTTTCTCTCTAACCATCGATTCTGTTGACAAAGATCAGAAGGAAAATTCTATATTCTTGGTTATCAGGATTCTGTATTATCGTTACTAAAAGTATAAAAGTGACTGACAGAAGGTCATAAATTTTTCAGTCGGTTAAAAGTCTGTTTCTGTAAAATAAGAGGTTGGAGTAAGACTACTAAGTAAGAGGTCAGTTATTTGATTTTTTTTATTAACATTGTTTTCCAAAAAAGATAATGCTTGACCTATTGGTGACGGACCTCGCAATCTTGAGCCTCGGTCAAGTGACGAAGACGATACCAAGATGATACACACTCCCCTAACTTCCACACCAACGGGAGGATATTGAGCCTCAACGCATTTAATGTACATCGGTGCCCCTCTACACTGTAAGACGTTAGAGGTAGCAGAACTGGAAGATATCTAAGCTGAGACACTGTCTCCACACTTCCACACTACGCCAATGGCCACGGTAGCCGAGTGGTATAGGTATCGGATCGTGGCTTGCCTTGTCACGAGTCCGAGTCCAGTACCACTAAAGACCCACCGTGTAGGGCAGCGATGCACGTTAAATCTTTCGAGAGCTGAAACGTTCTCCCGTTGGTGTGGTGTGGTAATTAGGAGAGGAGGGTGCCAGTTCAGGTGTCGTCCACGTCACTTGACGATGGTTCAAAATTACGTGGTCCGTCGCCAAAAGCCCTCGTGTGGCTGAACAGTACGACGTTAATATTCCTTCAATTAATCAATCCACACTACGCCAAAATTGAGGTCAACGAAGCACTGGAAAAGAAATAAATGATTCTTAATAATGCTTTCTTCCAAATCAATATATTCATATATATTTATCAAAGTGAACAAAGTAATACGCTTTGTTTGGTTTATATATAAAAAAATATTTAAATTATAATTTACAGAATATATTTATAAATTTTATGTGATTACTTCACTGAATGTCTAATAATTTGTAATCAGGATTATTTAATATATTGCCAATAATACGTAAATTATGAATTGAAAAATGGTTTTTCAAATATTTAATTAACTTGTAAGATTTTCAAATTCCTTTTGAATCTATTAAACATTTCTTCGAGATTCGTGGACAGTTTCAAAAGCAAGCCTTTTACTTGGGATCTTTATGAATAGATTCAAGGATCTTTTATGTGTTTTCTTTAAAGAAAATCACACAAAATAAACTAAACTTTCTCTTCGAGTATCATAGAATCTAATTCAAAACTTTTGTAAAAGTATTATCATTCTGGAAGCTAAACGCCATAGCTCTCGAGTAACTTCAAAGGACAACGTCAATAAAAAATAAAATTCAATCAGGAAGCTAAAATACCTCAAAGCATCCATAAAGCTATGTCATCTACAGAGAATTATCTCCTCAAAGCGGGGTTGAATAAACTTCCATTTGACCTTTAACAAACTCTTTTAAGCATTGATGATCTTTCTAACACTTAAATATAAGCCTAATTTAATTTTAATCATAAAATGGATTATTAAACCCAAGTCATCTATTCCCAGATAGCTCTTGATTCTATAAGTTGCAGTTTAATATTCTTGTTCATAAAGATTTCATGGGCCTCTTGCAAAACAAGAATATTTAATAGAATATTCAAGTTCTTAAATAAATCTGGACTTATCAAGTGAATTTTTGTCAAATTCTAGTTTCTTTTGATTAGCATTGCATTTCAACTTCTGTTTGTGCTACTGAAAATAGGCTATCTTTCAAACTTGGAAATATTAATTGAATGCAAGTGATTTTTTAAAACATTAAATTAGAGAAAAGACAACATAGCAATTTAATAGTAAATACTAGAATATTCAACTGGAAAATATCTATTTTTTTTACTTTACCCTCTCTCTATTCATGACTCTCTAACTAAGCTATTTTCAAATATAATAGGTTCGTTCCCTAGTTTATCTAAAGACACTCTAAATGGCATAATGAGGGTTATGACAGTGTTTCTCAAACTTTCAATACTGGCGCCCCCCTTTTCAATCACAATTTTTATCGCGCCCCCCTTATACATTAATAAATTACTGAATGCAATAATAGTAGCTCTTTGACGCTAAAGCTACAATACACAATCTTAGTGATTATAAACCATTTCAAATTAATAACATAAGTATTAAATTTTGTATATGTTACTTTTAAGCAAAAAATATTAAGTAATAGGAGAAAATTATTATGTTATTTTTCCTTCCTCCTGATTTTTAATTGGAACATATTGCAAAATGCGGTGGCTGCTTGAAGACAAAATATAGATATCAGCTAAAAATAGAAAAAGAACTCAGAGGGTCGAGAGATTTCTAAAAACTTAGAAAAACTTTTGCTCTACCAAGGTATAAGCCCGGAAGTCATATGCTTATTAAACTTGTTCTTAATTCAGTATTAATAAGATAGTAGTAATTTTTTATATATAGTACACTTAAGTTATATATTTTTAATTATATTACTTTTAAGTAATAGGTTAATTATTTTATTTTTTCTCTCTCTAATTTTTAAATTGATTGAAGAACAGATTTGAGAAATAATATTTAATTAAAGATTTATTTCCTTCAAGATCCATTTCTAAGTACAAAATGTCATTATATAAAAGAAAATAGCCTAATCTATTTTTGCTCTTTATCACTATCCATTACATCTGGCATTCTCTCGAACGTTCACGTGAGTCTAGAGCAACAACAGACGTGCACAAAACATGTAAAATGCTGTACTTCGTACAATTCTAGTCAGTCTTGGCCGAATCGATTAGCTACCGAATCTCTCTTGAATGCTTGCATTTCATAGCAATTCACGCGTTAATTATAATTCACGGTATTAAGTATTTACGGCGGTGGATTAAAACAAAATCATAGATATAGTTTTTTAAATCACAGCGAGCATTCAACGATAATAAAGGCATCAACAAGTGATACACAGACGAGGGCAAATTGATAGCAAAGTTACGAATGGGTTAGGGATCCATTTCAAAATACTTCAAGAAGGGCTCTCAACTGCCGAAAAGTCTTCATGAATTCATATCCAGTGACGAGTAAAGGGAACTTGAATTTTGTAATAAATCACTCTTTGAATTCTGGATAGAGGTGGATTCTTTGAATTTTCTGCACTGGAAACTAAAAGCATTTCGTATACTATTACCATTTTAACAGCATACCTTTGTGAAGATCCGGGATTTTCTGCATTGGCTACTTTGAAGACAAAAATATAGATCTGAGCTAGAAATATCAAAAAGAAATAACTCCTGAGTGTCGAAGATTTCTGAAATTTTAGCCTTCCTTTGAAAAACTTTTGCTCTGCAAGACAAGCCCATGGAAGTCACTGATAATTATTAAACTTGTTCTTATACTGGCTTTTGAGTACCCACTCTTAACACGAGAGTTTATTTTTTTTAAAAAATGATAATATATTATTCTTGATATAATAGCTTAATTGTGGAGAGTAAAACCAAGTGCATGACAAGTAATACAAAAATGTAAAATGATTTATTGAAATGAATACTTTCATATTAGAAACGGTTTTAGAATGAACTGTAATTTTTAAACCCTCGCAAAATTTAGCATTTAGAATAAATGTTAAGTAATAAAAAAGAATATAGGAATTCTAATGAATAACAATTGTGTTATTTTTTTTAATATTTAAACGAGAAAGCTCGGGATCCGATTATTGCACTCGATACTAACGTTAATGGTCGCTGGGAGTGATGCACCCCAATTCTTTTCTTTATAATTATTTTTAATATACAAGGTAAAGAAATCACAATTTCGGTGAATAATTTAACTAGAGAAAATATACTTTATTTCAAGGATTTTTCTATTTTGTCTTTCATGGTGAGAAAATATCAATAAAACTGAACTAAATTGTTCCAAATGTGCGTGACCTTAATAAAGGACACAAATCACAGACACTTTTGCTAACATTACAGGAAAGTTATTTGCAAGCAAAACTGTCACATTTTGTTCACGTTTTTGTAATTTTAATATTCTTTGATGATCGACAAATATCCTGTTGAACTTTTTCTTGCTTGTGTCTTTTTAACAGGGTGAAGTGCATTTTGCGGTACCGTTATGGCTTCATATTTTCTTGATAAATTTCTTAATGTAGCTATTGAAAAATTTCCTTTCGTTTCATGTTTATAGCTTTTCTCAAATTTACTTTCGCTATCATGATTAATATGCATTACTTCAGCAAGTGTTTCCCTTGTTTGATCAGCTTCAATTTCCTTTCAGAGAGATCACAGATGCGAAATTCTTTTTTTAGATTCTGCTCATTTACATTTATAAACCATAATCAGTCGTACAACATCACAATTAAAACCACTAAGTTATTCATAGAGGAAAATGCAGCATGTTCAAGAAAATATTTTTTGAAAAAAGTGGTCGTGCCGGGAACTCGGTCTAATCTAATACCTTAAGATTCTAAAAACGTTTGCCACCCCAAAAAGGAGATATGTTATCAATTCATTTTAGCTCCCATTAAGACTGTCATATTAGAGATTCTCTGTCAAGGTCATTGGTAACAAATAAACAGTTTTCCCAGAATTAACGATTTTTGTATTATATGTTTCAGTATACCTGTAAAATAAATCTTGGCCAATCAATCCTTCAAAGTGCTCTAATATGCTTTATCCATGTATCAAAAACTCTTTCACATTGTGAAAAAAAAGCGCAGCAGAATTATATAATTTACAACTTCCCTAAAAGAAAGGAATGCAGGTAACCATACCAGTAAGTTCGAAAGCCAGCAAAAGTAATATTTTAAGTTAATCGAAACGTAATAAGAAAATCTCTCATCGTAGGATTACAGCAAAGCAAACAAAATATTTTTTTTTTATTTAGTTATAGGATCAAAGATAGAGCTAATGAGCGTTCAAAGTAGAATCTTTTATTTTTGATGACCTTTTTTCACCAGATGATATATATAAATCATATCAATGTAAATCTGTATTTTTTATTATATCAGAAAGTATTTTGTTTGTTTTTTTTCATTCCAGTAAATTAATTTTTTTTAACTTTTATTTTCGATATGCTCGCGCCCCCCTTGAAGGGTTATCGCGCCCCACAGTTTGAGAAGCACTGGGTTATGACATTATAAATAAAGTTGAGCCTCTAAATCTTTTACGACGTTGTTAAAAGCGAAAAGAATCAGTTCAGATGACATCTTCATCATCTGACATCAATTTGAAATTTTGAGAATTAAATGTAATTGTCACTGAGATTTTAAAACAACAGTGAGATTCAAACAAAATTTCCATACTATAGCCAATAAAAGCTTAAGTACAAAATTGGAAGTCCATCCAGATTTTCTTTGGAAATTGCTTGGACTAAGTATTTGTGTCGATTCTGGGCAACTATAAGAGTAAATGCAATACAAAATATGAAATAAAAAGTAAATTTTTACTGATATGCAAGCTAAAAAGTGTTGTGCTTTTACATAAATGCGGGTCCACGGAAAGTAATTATTTATTGGGCACCATATTTACGGATATCACTAAAAAGTGTACATTCCATACTCTTTAAAAAAATTTTCCAGCGTATATTTATCGAAATTATTTTATGCATGTACAATAGCCTCTTTTAGTTGCGAAACAAGAGTACTTGGAATTATTTGTGTATATTTAGCGAACTAGAGGTATCCAGACATTTTCTTCATTGGATTGAAGGTTAGATCTGGGAAACAGAATGGATGACTCAGTAAACCAAATTTGTTAGCCAATAACCATTGATTGGTACTACCGCTACAATGAATGGTAGTATTGTCTTGTTCAAATTTACAGAGATTTCGATAAAATCTTCGTAAATATTTTAAAAGATTCTTTTTTTGCACATATTAATGTTCTAAGCTGAAGTTAAACTTTCAGTCGCCGTGACTCCTTTTTATATATCAGCGTGACATCACAATCCCCCTCCCCCGATTTTGAACATTCCTTCCCTACATACCTCTTTTGGGGACTATTTAGCGATCTAGTCTAATAAAGCACATCTTTCAATTTTTACACGAGACCTTTTTTAGTCTTTAAAAAACAGAAAAATCTCAACATTACAATTGAGACTCCCCGTGACCACCTAAAGAGGTGCTGCGGACCCCCCAGAGATCCACGGACGACAATTTAAGAACCCCATTCTAAGCTATTTGTTCTACATGCTACAAATACACACAGTAAATAAAGGCTCCTCAGACCCCATAGCTTCTCCTCCAAATTTATTTTTGGAAAAATAAATTAGTCCTTTCTTAAATCGTGCTAGAACACATTAAATCTTACCGGAACATTCAGATTAAATATTTTTTCACCACTGATCATAACCTGAAACCCCCCAAAATTATTAGAAAATTATGAATCAGTCAGAAATTTACGAAAAAAATAAAACAAATGACGAAAAAAAGCTTACTTTATTACAGTCTGCCCGCATGTTTTTCAGCGCAAATTCAAGCCTGGCATTTTTGTGGATTAATTTCAAATATGGTGCCGCTATTAAACAAGCTCAAACGATGTAAATAGTGGACTTTAAGAGAAGTTCAACAATGTCTGAGGATAATTTTAGATCACATTATTTCCTCATCTGCTTCGCGAATAGCATGATGCTGCTCGAAAATTTCGTTCCTTTTCTTGTTAAAGTACAGACCGGTTTCCCGGACATTTAATTATTCCATAAGTTGTTTTATTCCGAAGAAAAGTTCTGACAAAATGTTATGAGATAACCGCAGTTTAAGCGGAATTTCTCTTGTTCCGTTTCTATTATAATTATAAGTTTCAATTAAACTTTTTCCGCTTTCTTATGATTTTGTAAGCCAGACAGCATAACAGCTAAAAATTACCAAATACATTCCAATTAACTACGTGCCTTTTGACCAGAAAAGGAGGGACATATAGAACTATATATATTTGCATAATATATATATATGTGCCGCATCGGGATTACCATAATATAATCTCATAACCGAAATTTTGCATATCCATCCATTCAATAAACGATTCTTCTCACATATGCAAACACTTTTCAGAACTTTTATTTTAACTTAAGAATTTAAGAGCATTCATGACCGATAAATATGTGCAGTAGTATATCATAAAATATATTAAAGCGGAAAGGAATTGCAACTTTGAAAAAACCAATTTGAATTAGAATTTCGTTTTCAACTGGCCAACTATTGTATAATTTTCATTGTTTCTTTTTCTAAAAAAATAATTCATTGTGTAATTGTTGCTACTATAACGCCAAATAAACAAATTATCCACACAACAGGTCTGATGAATTTAAAGTTATTGTAATTGTCGACTTGTAGAAGATTTGTGGAAAAGAGAGAGAGAGAGAGAAACAAGTATACTAGCTAAAAAAAAAATTTATGTACCATGTTCTTATAACGGACTAAAAAGCGTAATTTTGGTTTTCGTCTTTTTCGTTTTCTGCATCTTTCTCTTCTCCTTTTCGTTTTTTCTACTTTTTTCACACTTCCATGCATTGTCATCCACTTCTGATCTATGGTCCTAATTTCTAGCTGATTGGGAATTTAGTTTAAAATCAATTACAAAATTCCACCCGGATAGACAAGAAAGCGATTTAATGAAACCATGGTAATTAATAATTATTTTATTTATTTAAATGATTTCTTGTTAAAATAACGACTAACTGGTAATTGGTAATTAATATTTAGAATAAATATAAAATAGTTTTTTTTTTCTTTTTCATATATTGCTTACATACAACGAACTGCATCGTGTTAGCTGTAAGACTGCACTCAAAGAATTACTATTGTGGTTAGATGAGATCAACTTTGTGACGGGCTCATCGCGTTTTCAACTAAAAACTCCTGTGGGGTTCTTTGGGGCCGAAAAAGGCAAATTCTTTCCAACCAAATCCAGAAGCGAAGCGTGAGTATACAAATTAGGAACCTTTTAAATAGCAGAAGTTTAACGTAAGCGTTTGACCTATTGGGAAGTGATTATGCTAGTCTGAGTTTAAGAGCGTTAACTGAAGAAAGAGAAGAAAGCCGTTATTTAAGTGTGAAGCTATCCGTGACAGAGCGATCAAGTCAAAGTGGATACTATTCCACGCGAGATAAACAAAAGATATTTAGGATTCAAGAGGATTGTGGTTAAACAAGAGATTAAGGTAGGATAATTCTAGTATCTATTAGGAACTGTGTATAGACTAAAATTAGGAATAGGTGGGAAAGTTAAATATAGTGGTTAAGATCGCGCTTATTTGGTAATACGTATTGTGTGTTTTCTCACCTCAGATCCTTTAAGTTTAAATATAACTATTACATTTGTATAGTGTTTAAATTAAGATCTTAATAAAGATATATTAAGATCATGGCAACACCTAGTTCTTCATTCAGTCCCACACCCTTAGGTCACGAAGATAACTTAGAAGTAAGGCATCACCCACGATCGAATACCTTACAACTTTAATTCGCCATTTTTACATTGAAACTCCTTCACATTCAAATTGAGCGCAGTTACAATTCATCAAATAGTTAATAATAAACAATAACGAGATGTTTTCGTGCGTAGCTATTTGCATCTGCTTTCGTCACCGAGCTAGCAGGCTGACTGGTTAAGAGTTCACGTGGTCAAAAGAGTGAGCACTATTGTCAATAAATTGATTGTTTGAAAGCGAGTTAATCAAAGAACATGGTAATCTGGAGGGCCCCTCTTTGACCCCAGAGACACGAAATTAAATACATAGACGCAACTCGACCCGTGCTATCGACAGGTGGTATTTGTTCATGTAAATTCGTATAAGTTCTGGAGTTACCGGGCCCCTGTCGAAATAAGGTATCGTCTCTTCGGGGCCCCAGGTAACTTCTTTTTTCATATTTTCATGCATTGTCATCCACTTCTAGACTATGGTCAAAATTTCAATTCTCCAGATCCTCGGGAAGTTAGTTTAAAATTAACTAACGAATTAATTAGCGAGTTAATAAAAACATGGTAATAATAAATTCATATTTTCTTTATGAAAATTTTTGTATTATAATGAACATTTTTAAAATTTCGGTATTTGAACCTTTTTGTATAAATAATGGATAACATGGAAACTTAATAACCCGGGCTGGAGTTGATTGGTTTTCTAGATGCGAAAATCATAGAGGCATGCATGTAATATGACTATGTGGCATGTAAAAGGTGCCTTGAGTATCAATTTGACTCAGGTACTTTCGGCAAAATTAAATCACGGCAACATTTAGTATTTTGTGAGAACTTAAATTAAATTACTTCAAACGTCTAAATTTGGTTGCGACAGCCTCCACTAGAGGGTGCCACCATGAAATGACTCTCACATTTGGAAACTTGCCATGTCTTCAAAGACTTAGTTGCTAATATGCAGCTCATTAGGGAAAAAAATATTTTCTAAACTTTTTTTTCTCTTTATCTAGGGAAAAAGTAAAAAAAGAAACATTAAGAAAAATGTTTAGTGTTAGAAAGTGTTAAAAATATTTAAAAAAGGCTTCATTTTTTCGAAAATATTATCTACGAATCAATGAGCTACATATAGAATGAGAAATGAGTGTGGCAGAGGCTTAGTAAGCAACAATTATAAAATAAATACACAAGAGATTTATTTTATCAGGTAATATATATACATAAAGAAATTACTAATTTTTAGTTATTCAATAATTCATTTACTTTAAATATTTTTAAGCCCGAGCATTTCAGGACATTGCTGCAATAATTTTCAAAAATTCACATTTTTTTTCAATAACTATAATGGTAACTAACGTGTGTCTGACTTAACTAACTTTCAACTAATCAAGTTACGTGGAAAAGAGTCGAACTGTATTTTTTTACAAAGCTGAAGAAAGAGATTGGGTGTAGAGCGAAAATTACCTGAAAGATGGTTCAACTTCAACTTTTGTGTTGTATAGTTTTCGATATCCTCGGTTTGCAATGTTTGTTTCTTAATCTCCTAAAAGCTGAATTTTCACCAACATGGAACATTTTGAACAAAGTCATACATATATGACATATGCGTGCATGTGAGTGATTTGACCTTGTGTTAGATTTCATAACTTGGTAGAAAAATATTTATAATACAATGATAAACCAAACATGTCCTACCATCTCGAAGAGGCTCACGAATACTACAAAATACGAATTGTTTTGAACAGTTATGATCTTCATTTGTGTCTGTTCTATTTCTCTCGTTTCTTCCAAAAATACACATATTCAGCAAATTTTCAAAGACTCAGCACATCTTCAAAGGCTCAGTAATCTGCACCATCCGTTTCTCAAGTGTTACCATTTAAACAAATAAACGTCTCTCACCGTCTCCACTTCGTGCAGATAAAGAGGTAAAATTCCTTTCTGACTTTGGAGGACGCTGAGATCTCA
Organism: Trichonephila inaurata madagascariensis; assembly: GCA_019973955.1. Taxonomy (NCBI): domain Eukaryota; kingdom Metazoa; phylum Arthropoda; class Arachnida; order Araneae; family Nephilidae; genus Trichonephila; species Trichonephila inaurata. Next base: position 114,879 of record BMAV01024152.1, read on the forward strand.
CGAATCAGCGAAAGTTAAGCATTTGGCGTCACGAGAGACGGATGTGTTTGTGTCACGGGAGGGTAGGGTGCCATTTCTTTACTGCCACCTGATGGATGCCGCGCACGAAATTGGTGAATCTGGGTTGCACCAAAGGTATTTTCTTTAGAGTTGGCTTTTAGGATTGGAGATTTTCTATCGAAACATGAATTCGTTCTTAAAAGTAGCAGAAGTTTTAGTTTTAAATAAATGTTGGGTTTATAGTAATCTATACAATGTGAAGAAAGATTTAGTGAATATATTAAGGGGAGTATACATGGTCTTTCGAGAAACTTAAACCCGTACATTTTATTTATGTTTTAAATTTCTTGTATTAGTTCACACTCTCTCTATATATATTTATTTATCTTGTTCAAATTTTCAATGGTTAATAAAATACTTTTTATTCATCCACTCAAGTTCAAATCCATTTATTTAAACTTGTATTGGATATCATTTGATGTTAATATAGTTTTTTAAAATATTAATTAATTAATTAATTTTATTTTTGTAAGGGAGAAAAACATTTCTATTCTATAAGATATATTGTTATATAGTTAGGAATAAAGCAAGATATATAGTTAGGAATAAATACCGTCAGTGACAAAGCGTGTAGATCGCTGGAAAAAAAATTTCTTTTTCATATTTTTTCTTCATTCTGGGCTCTAGTCTGAGTGAAGGAAGGAACAAAATGGAAAATGGAAACATGTGAAAGAAAAATTGAAGAAATTTGTTGACACTTAACATTGTGATTTTTCATATGTATATACATATCTATACCAATTGTAATTATTTACTTAAAAGTAACTGAATTGAAAAAATCTTTCCGTTGACCTAAGTAGGAGTTGACTTTAAAAGTTTTCGTTTATAATACTTGTTGAGAATGATTTCTCTTAGAGATATAAAAACTGTTTTACTACAACAAAGCAATATATAAAATCTTAATAAAAATAATTAAGTAAATCATCTGTTCATGATTTTTTAAAAGCTTTGAGCTGAGCAGAGAGTTAAGTTAAAATATTCTTCATTTTTTCCCACAGTGAACGACTTAGTGGTTTTGATTGCTATGTTGTAGGACTCATTATGACTTATAAACTTAAATGAACAGAATAAAAAAAGAAGAAATGGGAATCTGCAATCTCTATCGGATGAAATTGGAACTTCGAAAAAAAATTGATCAAGCAGTGGAAGATGAAATAATGGATATAAATCACGACAATGAAAATAAATTTGAGAAAAGCGATGAACATGAGACGTTTGAATCAAAAGAAAGATTTTCAAATGCTACCTAAAGAACTCCATCAAAAAAGATATAAAACGAAAAGTGCACCACGAGACACACTGCGTCATGTCAAAAAGACACAAGCTAGAAAATGTTCGACATGCTATTTCTCGATAATCTGAGAACAGTAAAACAACAATGCTTGAACAAAATATGACAATTTTACCTGCAAATGTCATTCCCGTAATGTCAGTGTAAAGTGTCTGTGACTTGTATCCTTAATTAAAGTCACGCGCATTTGAAACTTTTAGTTCAGTTTGATTGGATTTTTTTCGGATTATCAAAGAAAAAATTGAATAGTCATTAAAAGATTTTTTTTTTTAATTACGCCGTGAGGAATGGGCCTTATAGGCTATTTCCCAACAAGCAGCTAAATATAAACCAGCATTTGCAGTAAAGTTGTCAGAAGAAAAGTTTAAATCTGTGTTGACCAGGTAAGCACAAATTGTCAGGTGAACAAAACTATTAGCCTCTCCGCAAAAATACAGAGGGTGGTCTGGAGTATCTTTCACACCAATTGGGTGTATGTGTTACTGAAGATTGTCATGGCCGGTCAAAGTTCTAAAACCAGCAGAGAAAACCTGTCTAGGAAGACCCATTAGGACTGGATTATGGAGTTGGGTCTCCCAGATATTTCTCCATGCCTCATTTTCTTGAATTCGATTAATGTATTTTCCCACGGATCTGGAAATATTTGAAAAGGGACTGTCAGCATGACAAGCTTCCAGAAGGCTATGGGAGACTGCACCCATGTTTGGCCAGAGAGTTCGCCTTTTCATTTCCTGGGATGCCGCAATGGCTAGGGATCCATTGAAATATAATAGTCCAGTCAGCACCGTTGGAGTTCATGAATTTTTTCTCTCACCTTCTCCACCTCTACAGAGTCACTATTGCAAAAAGATAATGTTTTAGAGAATTTGTTGAAAATCTTGACTTTAGAAGGGATGGTGTAAGTCCTCACCGATTCCTATCGACCTTATGGAATGAATCCTTATCTAAAATGAACGAAATGCTTTTCTTTAACGGTAAACATTTCGCTGCAAATCGTGACAAAGCTGTAGCATTGGCTAAACATTATGCATATGTCTGTAAATTACCAAGAAATACACCTATGGGCCCTAATTTCCCTGGGACTCCTGTTGGATGTCTGAATCAAATAGATGATGACAAATATGATATGACAAATATGATGATATGACAAATTTACTTCTAATGAATTACTGAAAGCAATGAAGGAGACAAAGTGGAGTAAAAGTGCAGGTCCAGATGATCTTCCGGCAGAACTTTTCCTTATTTTAGGTAAAAAAGCCAAACTGATCCTGCTACACTTCTATAATATTATCTGGAACACAAGTGTACCCTCTCATTGGAGAAAATTTATTATTATTCCCATTCTTAAGCTTGGTAAACCCACTGAGCATCCATCAAACTACAGACTTATCTGTTTATCAAATGCATGTTGCAAACTGATGGAAAGAATGATTACCAATCGGTTAGTCATTAAACGTAGGTAACTATACTTTCTCTTAATTAAATTGTTCATTAAAATCACAATTTTTAGTAGATATAGTAAAAATAACTATAAAAAAAGGATTGGGGTATCTTCGTCACCCCATGTGTCTCCTAACGTTAGTAAAAAGTGTGTGTGCTCGTACTTTTCCTGGGTTAATATAAAGAATCAATTAATCAATCTTTTATATGAATCTTGTTTTCACCCCTTTTCTTTTCTCAAAAAGTTTACAACCTTCAACAAACAAAGGTGATGCACTCCTGGGATGCCTCAGTGGTCATTCACTGTTTTCGACCCTCTTGTCAACAAATTCCTCCTCTTTCCTTCTTTTAGTGTAATTAACGAGTGTTTGACAAATATGACCTCACGTTAATAAAAGCAATCAGTATTTTACTAAACACCTGCTGCACGTTAAATTCGTTTGACGTTAATGTGTGAGTTATACGAGTGAAGTAGCCTCAAACTTAGCCCTATCCACTTGAGTACAAAGCAAAATTATGAATTCAATTGCCAATTACTTTAGTGCAGTTTGGGAGTGGAAATAATTTAATCATTCAACTGACCAAGCTACTTCAGCAATCAGAAATAAAAAAAAAGATACGCTCTTTCCAACCATGACTTAGAAATTATTTGAAAATTGTTTTGTTTGCCACAGAAAGAGAGAATATATCTTTTAAATACTTGAAAATAACCCAAATTTTTGGTCATTTTTAATAGCAAAATATTTAGTTATTGGTTCTTGTAATCTTGAAGGTTGATAAGAAATTTGGGAAAGTCAGTTGCATTATCAATAGGTTATTTTTCTAAAGTGATAAGCGCACGGTAGCCGAATAGTCATGAACTCGTGGCTGGCATTGTAGCAGTAGTCATGAGTTCAAGTCCTTGGGCCTCTAAGGAAAAGCCGGGCAAAGGAGTTCATGAGCGTTACATTTTTTTGAATTTAAAGCCCTCGCATCGGCGTAAAGTGAAATTTGCAGAATGGGTTTAAGACTCTCTTGAGAAAATATAGGGGAGCATGAACTTTTGTGGTAGTCTCCACCAAAGAACTGATTTCCTGTTAAGGGACTAATGACGTCTCAATGGTCAGGTAGTTTCGCATGGAAAAGTATCCAAGACTGTCAATCCGACGATTATGTTCTAAGGCAAGATAACTTTTGACTTCCCTTCATCCAGCCAACAAATAGGTGACCGGCGAAGTTCTCAAGCCTATCCACCACACAAGGTGTGACAAGGACCAATGGACGAATAATAATATCAACTTCGCTCAAACAGACACCAAAAGGGGAAACCCGAATGGTTCAACACTCTACGATGTTCCAACAGAGACTCTCCAAATGGGCTTGCACGCTTTCATACCTATAGTGACCTACCTAGGCTCTAGATAATGAGCATGGCAATATCGTCCTAACGCAACCTTCACGTAAGAGATCTGGTTTTAACAACACCTCAACAGTGCTGCACCTTTGCAATCTAAAGTCGGAGCACATTTCCAAACAGAACAATTTCTCAATTTTCATGAAAGTTTGCAACTTTATAATTAATACATCTGTTTATAATATCTCATTTATCATTATAAAATGTGTTTTTCTCCTATATTATATAGGAGAAAAACACATTTTATACGAGAAAAAATGGATCAAGCTCAGACATAAATGAGGATCATGATAAAATATGCTGTTCTTAATGGGATAGCAAAGCCAGAATATAATATTATTGTTTCAGTTTTATTATATCTGAAAAAATATTCCAAAATCAAGTCCTATTCTATAGCATTAAACAAAGACAGCCTTAAAACTCGGGTGCCTTCCTCATCATTTGAGCATGATTCTGAATTCCAGAATTGCAACATCCGTTGCCAGCAACCCTCGAGTTAATTTTAAGTACCATGTTACTTAAATAATCACCATTATTATAAATAAAATCATAATCTGAAGATTCATTTGTCACAATGTTTTCCCCTTCAACCATGATATCTCTCATTCATTATAATGCGAGCTTAAAATTAATATGCTATATGTCAGTATATGATATTTAAATGAAAGTAATTATTTTATTTTTTTACTGCGCTGGAACGAAATGAGATATAATTAATGGATGTGTGGTATGTGTGTTTGCTTAAAAATAAAATAACAATGAAACTGATCAATTGAGCTTTAATTCTTTTGAAACCATTCGGTGCATAAAACTTGTTTAATATTAAACTGTTGCATTAAAAACTAAAAATGAAGAAAGAACTAACACGTGAATTATATGAATGTTCCTTTTAAAATGTTTTTACATTTTTTAGGAAATTAATAATTCTTAATACAAGATTTTCTTAGCAATTAGTCCAAATGTTTTGATGGAGAGAAATAAGGAAGGGGATTTTGAGTTTTATAGCGCAAGAGTTGAACTAGGTAACGCTGCACCAACTAAAAGAAAGAAAAAATAGATACCTACACAGCTATTTGATCAGAATATTTTGAACATTTCTTTTATTTCCGTCAAACTAAACTTCCTAATGTACTCAATTTAGAAAATAATTTTACAATTTCAATCCAATTATTTTCAATATTACAATCAGCAAAATGAATAACATTCCATCGTACATGTGCATATATTGTTTCTTCTATTTTAGAGAATCATTTTAATGTAATAAGATAAAATGCTTTTCTCTCAAATATTTATAGATTGATTATTCAGAGAAGTAATATATTTTCAGGAACCTAGAAATCAAATAATTTATTTTCAAATGCATAAAAAGATAATAAACTTTTTGAAAGAAATTAATTTTTTTTAAAAATAATATTGTTAAGTACTCGTAAACTTTGAAATTTTTTTAATGAAGAAACCTCGATTTTTTATTTATTTATTTTTTTTTCTCCTTACTTTTTGGAAAATGCGGTTACTGAATATTTCTGATGTATTCAATTTCTATATTTTAATTTGTACATATCTAAACTTTTTTCTAGCCCAGTTTTAATGATATTTACATACTTTATGGTGGCGTGAATTCTATAATTCATCTATAGTATGGATCAGAAATCCTATGTATAGTTACCACTTCTAATAATCATGGGTTTTTTTCAAAACTTTTCAGCATAATATGTTATATTGAAGTGTTTAAATGAAAGTATTTAATCATTATTAAATAAAAATATATTAATAAAACAAATTATATACATATATATATATATATATACATAATAAACAAGCATCAACTAGAAAAATTCATATAAGAAAAATTCAAATACAGAAAAACCTAGGCTTATGCGAATCGGGAGTTACGCGATTTTCTAATCTCGTTGGTTCGTCTTTTGTCTGAACGCTGCACAACTCAATTACTCACTACCTCTAATGCCCATGATTGGATGTGTTCCATAAAAATTTATTTTAATTTGCCATAAACAAAAACTGCTGGATTCCCACAATCAAGATCTGACAACCGATTACCTCATACAAATGCATGAGCAAGAGCAAGATATTGAAGAACTTGAATCACTAGTCTCCAGTTCAATCAGAAGATCGAATGGCATTTGGGAATTTGGCAGAAGGCTTTAGTTTAATTGTAAAAGGGTAACACAAAAATTTTTTAGGAAATATAAGCTTCAACGAACAGGGTATTTTTTTCTGCAAAACAAGAAATAAAAAAAATTATCACCATGCTAAAAGGAAATTTTGAGGGAAAAAAGTCCTTGAGCCCTCAAATTACTTTTGGTTATATTTGATGAAAACTTTTACATCAAAATAAATTCGTTCTGAGATTTTGTATTTGTGTAATCTAAGGTTTTATTAAGCATTTTTTCTAAATTATTACTTTCTTTTTTCACCGGTCCCAACTAAAAATATTTTATACGTATTTATACGCGCGAAATGGTATCATAACTTGCGTGAATTTGACTTACGTGGTTATCTCTTAGTTCCACCTATCGCTAAAGTTCGGGGCATTACTGTAAATTGAAAGCTTATAAGGTATTGATTATATATTAAAGCAAACTCTTGAACAGTTTATATACGTTAATTAGGCACTTCAATTGGTATTTATTCCAATTATTCGAAGAATTTACGGAAATGAATTGAAAATCCAGATTTAAATGCATCAGTTATCAATCATACCTTCATATAATTGCTTTATGTGTACTTTCAGCAATAAGTTTTTTTAAAAAAAAATGGAGAATTCACATTAAATTTGTCACAACACGATGGTTCTCTCACAATGGGTAGAAATTATCCATTAAAAATTGGTTGAGTAGAATTTTCAAAGGAATGTTCTTCACGAGGAAAAAATTTAATAATAAAAATTTGTAAAATAAATTTTTTTTGACGTTTTTTTGTTCAAGAAAGTAGTCCTTATATTTAGATCACAGTTTTTGAAAAAAGAATCTGCAAATGCAAGAAAATGTTATTTATAAATTGGAATTCTCCTAAATGAATAAAGTTGCGCATAATTATTTATTTGCCCCGATATTAATCAAAGTCCCAAATTTTATTCAATTGAGTTATACTTTTTTTAGGTGTTAAAATTTGAAAAAAACTTTCAGTTAAAAAAAAAGTATAAAAAATTTATTTAGAAAAATTATATTAAAAATTAATTGCTCTCTCACCCTTTGAGTAAAAATAATCCAATAAAAGGCTTCAATGCGTGATTTTTTTTTTCTGAAGTAAGTTTTTTCAAAATGACAAACAGGTAGAAGAAAGTCCCAATTATTGTATTTTCTAAAAAAAAAAAAAATCATTTTTTTTTTCTTTTGCAATTTATTTGCTTAGCAATTGAATTTCGGTAATGGAAATGCCAAAACTGTTGAAAGCATTTCATCTTAAATAATCTCGAAAGAAAAGAACAAAACGTAATTTTTTAAAATTAAATTTTCGACTTTTCCAAAATTTTTTTTGGGATTTCAGCATGGCTTTTAAAGCATTCATAAAATTATGCCCTTCACTATCTCTATTAATTTTTATTCAGTGCTTTTCATTGCATTTTACACTATTAACGTCTTTTGAATCATTCGAGTGTCCACCAAGTGGCGTAATTACCCTTTTTTGGGAACCCCACTGATCTAATTTCTCCAAATATTCTTATGGGACTCATGTACATTATAATAGGTGAAAAGTCACAAAATCTTTAGATTATGAAACATGTAAATCAGGTTGCAAAGATAATTTTCAATATTTATTTTCATTATTTGAATGTCCAGAATAGAAAGATGTGTCTCAAACTATTCTTTCTGTAGTTTCAATGCAACGTTGTTTGTTTTCTTAAAATTTTAGGAGCACACAATGCGATTCACCTCACAGAAATCTGTCAAAAAATCAAATGAAGTGTTTTTAGCCTAAATTATTCCTTGTATACTTTTTTTATGTTGTAACAAAATTTGAAATCCCTAAGTTTAAAAATTCCAGAGAAGATAACTTTTATGTTTGTTTTTATTCAGATCCCAAAGCAAATAAAAACTTTAAACTGAGAAAGAAAAAAATAACTAGTTTATCTTCATTTAAAATGCTAAGGCTTTTTTTTTCTATTGTAAAAATGCATCGATATTTATTCTGCCTATTGCTATTAGTTCATGTAATAAAAGTTAGCATGCATTTTTTAATCAAAGTAATAGTTATTTTTTTTTGAAAAATAGTTGAATTAGGAATTAACGCATTTTTTAGGGAATTTTCAATGAGTATTGAGAGAAAAAAAACAGTATTTTATAAATATACATGATGCTAGCAAAAACCCCGATACCAATTTCTCAAGTATGCAAAGCTCAGCATACTTGTAAATCAAATTCCATGAGTGTACATTAATTATTGTAGGAGTAACATTTTAAAATCCCTTCTCGTGAATTTGTAAATTTTTCTTTAAAAAATTAAGTGATGGTTTTTTGCAGCATTTTTTGAATTTAAAAAAAAAACTTTTTTACGTAACACACACACACACACA
>BMAV01024152.1:123696-394529 GCA_019973955.1 Trichonephila inaurata madagascariensis
AAAAACTATTAAATTAAAGATTTTTTTATAAATCGGATCATGTCCTCCTAAAGGGATTGTATTAAATTAAAAGGCCATAAAGTATGATTAATTGCTTAGTTTAATTAACACAGGCAATTAATAACCGAAAAAGATGTTAATTATTACTTCTGTTTTTTTCACATATTTAATTTCTAATCGTAAAATTAATCTAAATTTTAAATTTCGAAAATTATGCCTTAGAGTTTTCTTCTAAAGTTTTTTTTTTTAAATGGTTAATCCCTAATATAAATTGAGTGTCTCAATCATTTAATAGCATAAATTTTTCTACTCAGCATTTTCAAATATGCTTGCCACAATTAAAGGCCTTTTTTCCGATTTTGGAATATAAAAAAATCGAAATGTAACAGTATTATAAAAAAAATGTAGGTTTTTGATTTCAAGTAGGAAACAAGTAAATTAGTTATAACATATAAAATTATTTAGATATTTAGACTCTGTATACATTAAAAATATTTTCTAAAAAAATTTTATACAGCATCTTCTAAATGTTCTGTCACAAAAATGACGAGTATAGGGGTTGATACTTGTTAATTCTGTCGAGGCTTAAAATTCTATCGTTAGAGTGACGGGTAGGGTTTGAAAAGTGATGCGCTAGTTCAAATGTCATCTTCGTCACTTGAGTTTAGTTCCGGATTACGAAATCCATCTTCAATAGGCCTTAGTGCTCATTCGTAAAGCGACTTTAATAAACAATCTTCTAATATGATGGGGAATATTCATTTTGGATCCCCTCATCTGAGTTCACAGAACAATGCCCCTTTAATTTTATTTTCAGCCATGGAAGCAGGTAAAAATCCTCTGGTGCTGGAATCGTTTCAGTTTGCTTTCTTCACCATTTTGAGTGTTTCAGGTTATTTCTCGAGCAAAACTTAAAATTTGATGTTTTCACTCTGTTCCAAAGACGACATTGTAAAATTCGACTAATGAAAAATTCGATTTTTCAAAAATCACGCCAACAGTACAGGAAATGAATTCCTAATGTCTGTGTTTTCTTTATTAGTGCTGGCAACCTCCGAAACAATTCCCCTTCAATCAACATCTGCGTGAATGAAAGGGACCATTCCGGGAAATTTTTTGACACTAGTAATAGCTTGCTGATAATTATGCTGCATAAAAATAGGTTGCTACGAGAAGTGAACGTAGTGGAAGCTCTTCTTGTGAGGTCCATTTATAATTATCCATAAGAAAATGGTTGATACTGTGTATTGTTTGGTTAGTGCCAGAAGCAGAGGAGCAATTTCCAATACATACATTGTTTGAAGTGGAACTTGTATATAATAAATGTTAAATAAAAATTCTTCACATTCTTTATTACAGAAATTGGTATCGTTTCCACCTGATAGAAAATAACAGTATGCTGCAAAAAATAAGGCAAATGATATATTTTTTGGAGTATTGTAAGCGTATTTGAAAAAAAGAAATAGTTCTTACAATGACTAATGGAAGTTTCTCATATACAATATTGAAATAACTACGATTCAATTATTCTCTTTGGAAAAATGAGTATACATTCTCTTAGCTGAGAAGAAATGCGATTTTATTCTTTTTTGTAAAGAACATCATGAGATTTTGACCGATTCAAAACTAATTTTTTTTAACAACATGTCTGTTGAATGAAACTTCATGCTACAAATTGTTTTCACTCAGTATCTCCTTCGTTTCGCGTCACCATTATGATACTATTGAAAAGGCAAAGAATTTTTTAAAACATCCTGCTTCAATATTGCCATTGATTAGTATACCTGCATCAAATCTATAGAGCTGTGTCATGTTGCCAAATCATTGCTCACACAAATGTGTTCTTCATTATATAACAGTTTCATTCATAAACCTGTTTTTAGTATTACAATTAGAGTTCTCTTCTCTCTCCGTACTAGCTAGCGTCCTAAATTACTCATGACTGAATCAAAATTTACCATAAAAGCGCTCAATTTTAACCATTTTTTCTGATATATTAAATATGCTCTGATATAACAAAGAAGGTACTGAAAGAAGGTACTGATTGTGGGGTAAAATTTTGTTTGGTATGTTTGTATGATGTGTAACATTTATCAATACGGGTCATTTAATAAAATAAAATACACCGATAAATAAAAAAATTGCAATATCGTTGTGGTTAATTATTAGTAATAATGATCCATAAAATTGGTATATATGAAAATAATGAATAAGCCAATATTGCGCTTAATGTTGAATTGAACAATATTAGAATAACTTTTACGTACAAAAAATTATTTTTCTCAATGAAATGATTGAAAGCATACAAATTAAGAACAGAATCCTAACGGAATGTTTACTAATCTGCCATTCTTTTACTTAAAGCAGAGCAACTAATACGCATATAAAAAGTTATTAAACCTCATCTATATTTTTTTAAAAATGAAATTGAAAAAATATTCACTTTAATTAGAGATTTTACTGTTTTTACAGTTCTAATAATGTATAAAGTTTCGAAAAATAATAGGAAGTTTAATATATATGGAAAAAAAATTGTTGGGTAACTTTTTGTAGATCTTGCCAGTATACAATATATTTTTTATTAAAACTTCCCTTGTATGTTTATATCAGAAGATTTGATACTTAATTAATTTAATTAGTAAACTGTAAACAGAAAAAAATAGATTCAACTTTATTTCAGAAGCTCAAAATTGTGTGTGCACTGGGGGAAAACAATCTGAAATGATAATATAGTTTTTAAGTAGTTTCAAATATGTGTCGTAAATTGTGTGTGTGAAACTGAATAAAAGAGAATGAAAGTTCTGCATCTTTATACAATGAGCTAATATATTTAACAACAGATAGAAAATGTTAGATAAAAATTAAATTAAACTTTTCTGGAGTATTCTAGGAACTTAACGTATTTTTCAGATTAAAGAGCACTTAAACAAAGTAAACATAGAGGAAAAACATTCGAAACTTTTTACACAGAATGACAACTAATTCACTATCTACGAAAAACAAACTCTTGTCGCACAGAAACAAGCGAGGAAAAAAAAGAATTTATACCAAACTCGTGATTTTATTTTCCTAATCCTTACTTTTAAACATTTTCTCAGACTAAAGAGAAGACAAAAAAACAAGTGGACGATCATTAGAAAAAAGTGAAAAACACACAAAAAGAGCAGAGAGTGAAGGGGTACGCACAGATGAAGCAGCGAGAGCATTTTCAAACAGCGCAGTTTGTCTATCGGTATTATCAGCTCTTAACGCTGAAACATTTTCTCAGCTATCGGTACGATGATGAATGACGTTAAACTTTCTTTTTCAGTCATTAGAGATGAAAAGAGAGATTAGGATCTCTTCTGTGCTCCCGGGTCTGTCCCGGAATGGGTTCCTCCACCCCCTGCCACATTTTATCCCGCCCCTTTCGATGGAATACCCGCTTCGAAAAGTGTGGGTGACCCGATAAGTCAGCGCTGTCAACTCACCCACAGAAGCAGTGAATGAGAAAACCTTGGATATCGCGATGGGTGATATCAGATTGGGGATGGGGAAATGATAGGGAAAAAAGGGAAAATTTCATGGCAGTGTTGCAGGGAGGGAATTTCTTTAGAATGGTTAAATGATATGCAGAAATGGTTCATGTGTAGTTCCTTTTTTGTCACTTTTGTTGTATCCAATAGTTGAATGGCCTAGGTTTATTTTCGTTACTTGTTGGAGCATTGAGTTGGTGTTAAATGATTTCATGCCAACATAAATACATCTAAGGTAAATATGGATTCAATACTTATATTGATTACTTTTTCGCTTGACATGGAGGATTTTTACTCATAAGACCTTTTTTATACTAAAACAAGTATACGCTTTAAAAACTTAATTAAAAATTAGGAATTTGGTTGTAATATTATATTTTATTATTTACGAATATAAATTCCCAGATGACCAAATGTTTCTATTGAGAATTGAGAATTTCAAAATATGAATACTGACGCAAGTAAAAATGTTCAGAGCACTTATTTTATTACCAGCAATACAAAAAAGTTGCAAAATTTTATAAATTCCACTGAATAAAACATATTTTAGGTAAGTAACAAATGCGTAATAATCTTATTTTTTCAATACTATCACAAAATATTGTATTTAATGTTTATGGGCAAAATTTAAATGTGATCCAAGAATAAATAATTATGAGTTAAATATATTTCTAAAATATTTCTTAAATTAATTTTCTTCCCTGGAACTCACAATAACCTGCGGTTGGCGTTAGATAATAACAATCGTAAAAGGGATGTACAGATTTAAAGTAAGAGAAACATAACTTTCATTAATTTTCATTGTTTCTTCCAAGTATTTTTAACTCCGTAGCCAGTTTCACGGTTCGACAAAAGCGTGATAAAATCTCTTCCCTGCAGAGTAAAATTTTCAACCGTGAAGTAACTTTCACAAAATTTCGATTTAGTGATGTAAAAAATGCTAAGTATTTGCACAGCAAATTTTCATTATTTCAAAAACATCAATAACGAAACATAGAATTCTATCATATGTTGAATTCCCGTAATTGAATAAATTACATTTATACCAAATCTATAATACCTATTTTCTTTTGATTCAAATGAAAGGATAAATAGGATAAATAAATACGATAAAAAAATTAAGCGGCATTTGAATGAAAGAGATTTAATACTATTGAAAATAAGAACTTTTCATTTGTATTTTTTAGTATCATTTTTTGCGTCTTGAATATAATGTTGCAAATCTTTGAATCGAAAATATCAACGCAATAAACATACAAGTTAATTTGATTGAAACTGATATTTTTATAATACGTTTTTTTTTTCAATATTTTCCATACTCAAACTTGCTTCAAATATTTGCAATGCTTTCGAAAAGCAGTCTTGACAAAAACAGAAAGAATTTGAATTTAAAAATATTATTAGATTTATTTTCTAATTTAATAATATAAAATAATTTTAATTTAAACATTTTTATTATCAATAAAAATCACTCTACATACTTCTGTTATTTCTTAAAATAAACTTCCTACTCTGAAATATTTGGAACTTTTTACGATTAAATTTATTTTATTTTTATTTTTTATTGATAATAATTTTATTGCTCAAATAAATTCCCTGAAACTGTGATTTTTAAAATATATTTAATGCTTTCCAAAACCCATTTTTAAAATAGTATATGCGTGCATGTAATGATACATTTATTGCTATTATCCCACGCATAACTCTTACATTTTCTCCCATTACTAATTTCTTGATTTAAAACTTACAATGAAAACATATTTTCATTCAATTTCATCTATTTAAAGTTACATAATTCAAAATAAAAATAAAGAATAATAGTATACACAAATTTCAAAATTTATTATGAACTGATAAATGTAACAATTTCTGGTGAAGAAAAAATAATCAAGATGTAGTTTAAATCGACCGAAACAGAAAAATGATTCGACAATTAGTAATAGTGACGTTTTTTGTCAATACTATCTTCAGAAAGAGTTGAACATTTCATAAGTTTCATAAAAAAAGAAATTGCTCGTAAAGTGAAGTTTTCCGAAGATTTAACTGTCAGTTTTACTATCCAAACCCCATTGCAGAACGTCCCATTTTTATCACAGTGACGTCTGTTACATTTTACGCTTTTGATTTCATCTTATTACGCTTACTGATTGTTTTTGTTCTTTTTTTTATCAGACACCGAAGGATTCAAACGGATCAATAAGCCTTTTTTTTTTTGTTTGAATCATATCAGCTCTGCACATTTATTCTTATATTCTACATTGGTGAGTCATTGAAAGAGAAATTATTTAAAATTATTTAATCTGTTTTTCTCAATGTTATAATATGGATAATACGTAATTAAATAATACGTTCAATGTTCGATGTCTTAAATTTATAAAGTTCCGCATTAAAATATCTGTTCATTGAAATAAGCAATAGCTAAATACATATTTTAACAAATTTAGCTGAAAGCAAAAAATTTGCCTATGTTTAATGAATAACATTTATGTATTTTTAATATTCTTATAAACACTAAGTAATATTACTTCTGATTTCTATACATAAATTGAGAATGACTGTTCCATATTATATTCAAAGAGGTTTACATGTTTAACATTCTATTTCTTCTACAATCAATATAGTGAAATATTTGCTTCATTGGCTTCAAAAACACTCAGTCGAATTATTCACGATGATAGAAATTTTTTACTTACTCTTAATAGTACTTAAATAATTACTTACTTGCTTAATCTTACTTAAATAATTATAGCAAAAATATATAAATTTTTTTATTCTTTGAGATATTTTGTACCCAGAGATCAATCAAAAATCGCTGTTTATACGTATATATTAAGATAAAAAATTAAATTACAAAGGAAATGTGTTGGTGATACTATAAATATTAAATTAAAATACTTGGTGTAATTTAAAAAGATATTTTTAAAATTTAAAGATAAATAGCCTTACACTAAATACTTAAAATAAGTGTAAAATTTGTTTATATTTTCTTACAAATAATTTATTAACAGAGTAAACATTTTAAGTATTTAAATAGCAGCAAAATTTCTAACCGCAACGTCGTCTGTGTAAACATTTGAAAAACTAACTACTGAGCCAAAAATAGTTTAAAACTTAGTTTCAATCACATTGGGAGTCTGTTTTCGGAAGAATTTATTTTATTTTGTCACTCCTTAACATTTTCTATTTTATTCGTCAAGAATATTTTCATTAATTTAATACTTTCAATATTTTTACAATGTATTTTTAAATAAAAACTAGTTGAATTTTCCTGGAGTTATCACATCGACATGTGACAAAGTTTTTGTTTTGCGTGTTCTCTGTGTAGAAAATCATAGCACTTTGAAGCAAATGAAGCATACAATGAATGCACTGTATTGAATAAATTATAAATTTATGCATAGTTATTCTTTTTTCACTTTTTGAATCTACTAGGTATGTATTGTGTAATAATCCTATGAAAAATATACAAATATAAAGAATTTTTATAACATATCATACATCTTTTCTTGAATTAGTAATAATTTAATACGAAAGCAGTGAATGCATAATAAATTCTTTATCTCGGTATGAGATTCCACTTGATATAACATCTTCAAGTAAATTGAAATATTTCGGGGAGCATAGAGTGATATATGAATTATAATTAAGTACACATAATTAGGAAATTTATCATTAGATAATTGAATTATTTTTGATTTGCTACAACGATTAAATTATTTTTGATCCCGTTATATTTTTCCTTATGAAATTAAAGAACAGTCAACTATGAATCATATTTTTTAGTTATAATTTACTAATAATTTATTTTTAAATGAGACTGTGTTCGGTACGAAATGTTTTCGGTTCATAAGTCTTGGCTATTTTTACATAAGACTTTTTCAAATCAATTTTTCATTCGATACATGCGGTAATCAAAAGTATATCAAACTCCAATAATTTTGAGGAGTTATCCAATTAATTGGATAACTCCTCAAAATTAATTGGATAATAAAAAATTTTCCTTTGCCAATTTTCTAATCAAATTAGTACTACGCATGAGAACATAATGTATTTCAAATATTCGACAAGTAATTATTTTTTGTAAAGAAAGATGCTAAGGCACTCGTTAAAAGCCTTTTGTGCTATAAGTAAAAAAATAAAAAAAAAAAATTAGCTTATTGATATGGGAAAAAAATGATAAGTATATTTTATAAAGAATATATATTGTGATAGGTATTATAATTGTAGGCTTTATGATCAGGAATATGTGAATTGCATCATGAGCATCAGACGTTTCCCTCGTCATCTCATCAAAACACTTCTAGTTTTGAGATTCTCTTTGTCGATAGATCAATCTTATGTACCTTAAAAATGATGTTAAGAGTTATCAATCAGAAAATATACTTAAATAAATTAGTGTTAAATATAAAATGTGTACGTAGTTAAATACTTGTTTGTTTCATTTATAAATTTTTAAACATTTGTAAATACTGGAACATATCTGTAAAACATTTTTTTATAATCTGAATTTGAATAAATTGGTTGCTCTCTGGAACTAGGCTTTCTGAAACGAAAGGTGTTTTTTTTTTTTCGTTCCGCTCCTATAATGTAATTTTTTTATCTTTGGATAATTTTTAAATATATAAGTAAGAAAAAGAAGTTTTCCCTTACATGAATTTTCTACATAATAAAATCAGGTTTAAAAATTTCATTAAAAGTATTGAGTTTTGAATTCTACAGAATCAAAATTTTAATTATTCTTTCATCTGCAAACATCTGGAACGTATACTTGTTTTTTTTAATAAAATACTCCACACACACACACACACACACACACATATATATATATATATATATATATATATATATTGAATGGTGCTGGCAGGATGCTATAATACATGAATATGAATTCACCCCGGTTTACTGTAGCTTAAAGAACAACAATAGGTTCTTAGAATCACATGCCTCTACTTCAGAGCAACTCTAGTGATCTATTCTTGAGAATGTAAAGTTCGATGTGATCATTGATAGAAGTATCGGCCCAGATAATCACTACGCCTCAATCAAATCGGACTCTTTCTCGCACGAATGCAGAATTAATTCAGAGTAACTATTTCACTCTTGATCAGAATCCGCCAGTAGTCAGGTTCTGCTCAAAGTGGTACTCATCTGGGAAAAACACGTTGCTCCAATCATGTCATCCCCTTCTAAGATTATCTTTTGTCCAATGTTTTTGGACAGCACATTGGTCTCCTTTGAGCCATACATAAGCCATAGGTCTTCAATATACAAATCCCCATGGTGAAATCGGTTTCGAACAATTTGATGCAAAACACTAGTACTAGTAGCCCTTTGAAAGAGCTATTGCAATAAAGTGGTTTTTCTAATGCGTCTTCTTCTTACTGTTAGTGTTAAATACCGATCCTTATTTTCAAAAAAAAATTACTCCAGCTACTTTCATCCCTCCCTAAACCAAATACATTAATATCCACTCCTGCTATTTAAAATCATCCTCATCAACTCAAGCACAACTACTGCTTTCCACATCTTCAATTGCAGCAGCAGTGTCACAGCCTCAGCCACCAACTCCTGTGTCTGATGCCGTGGTTTCCGCAAACAATAAAACGATCACTCCTATTGAACTATCTTCATCCATAATATCCACTTCCCCATCCAACTCCGAAGTTCAAATACCAAGGAATGTAAAACAGAATTCGAAAAACAGGGGAAAACGCACAAAAGTACAGAAACCAGAAATCGAAATAAAAATGGCCCCACATAAACCCAGAAAATCTGCAACTATAGAATACACAACAGATGACGAGGACATGATTGCTTATGACGTGGAGGAAGATGAGTTCAAACCAAATACTACGGATGAATTCGTCTTGCCGGAACTTTTTCGGAAAAATCCCCATGAATATGTTCGCGCATTAACTCCAAAGCGTTACAGAAAAAGAATGAGTTAATTTTTATTAATAACATGGATTGCTTAAACTTTGTTAACCAAAAGTTTTCATTAGTCTTTTTTAATGCTTTTATTTTTAGACCTTGTCTGACTTGTTTGCTTTTATTACTTGAAAACGAGTTTTACGCCTGATTTGGAATTGTAACTTTTTAAAACTGTGTTTTAAATTTTTTTTCATATTTTATCAAGTGTTTTAATATTTTAACAAATGTTTGGCGAAGTATAGCCAGATTTGGCTCTTGCGCCATAAAACCCCACATTCACTCACTCACCAGATCCTTATTTTGTGTTGTTACAGGCATACGACTATGTCCCTACCATTGGCTAACTTTTCTAGTTTATATAAAATGATTTCATAGTTTGGAAAAGATGCTTTGATAAACTCTAAAATGCTAACTAAAACGGATTGCTTTTGACTTGCTTTTAATATACCACTGATCCTTTTGGCTATTGATTCAGCTAATTCATGATACTAAGACATTATATTCACTGTTACTAAGCATTCAAAGCATATCAGTTGTTTTTAATTGACTTCTAAAGAAGGAATATTTCAGGTCGGTTTTCATTCCTTATCTGAAACACATAGTTTTGTATATCAGAGATAAAAAGTGCTTATTCCCAAATTTGTATAAATGTTATAAATTTCTCTTTTAACCTCTCCAATTTCATTTTAGCTTAAAAAGTTTTCAATTATACGGTTATTTCATATCGAACTCATAATGTTCCTTAATTGTATATATATATATATATATATATATATATAAATCATTTTTCGTACATAGTCAGATCTCCATCACATTATCACCTTCAAAATAGTTCCCTTCAGCATTAACACACTTCTGCAATCGGTGCTGTCATTGCTGGTAAAAGTTCTGGAACAAGGACTATGGAAGGCCCTTCAAAAGATTCCCCATTTTTGCATGAAGCTCTTCAACTGAGATAAAAATGGGTTCCCTTTAAGCATGATTTAACTGCAGGAAATAAGAAAAAAAGTCACACAGGGACAAATCAGGTGAATAAGGAGAATGTCCCATCCCAGTAATATTTTTGCTAGTCAGAAACTGCTTGACAGATAGGGCCGTTATAGCGGGTGCATTGTCTTGATCCCCACGATCCATCACTTCCCAATTCTGTCTTTTTTTCCTTATTTTTTCACGAACTCTTTTTCAATATATCAATGTAGTAGTGTTGATTAATAGTCTGATCACTGATGTGAGTGAAACCCACTCACTGCACGAATTTTGGCAATGTTTTGGTCCGTAAGCGCTCATTTTGGACCCCAGCATGTCCCCGTCCTCCTTTAAACCGCGTATGCCATTCAAACACATATGCACGGAACAAAGTTTGATCTCCATAAGCCTCGGTTAATATTTGAAATGTTTTCTTGTATGATTTCTTACATTTCACAAAAGCTTCATGTTGATTCGACATTTTTCCGGCAGAATGCAGTTGTAAGTATTCCCTCAATGACGCAGTACTCTGAACTGGCGTGATCAGTTAAGGCACAACTGGCCACATGGATATAAGAGGAACGTGGGAGGACGTCAACAAAATAGTTGCTTCCATTTCCACTCTTTTTTTTCAAGTAACACACTTAGTCTCATTTTTTTTTGTGTGTGTGTCACACCTTGTATGTATATATGTACTTTTGAAAGTCCTGGGAATTCTTATCACTTATTATCATGAAAAATTAATTACAAAACTACTTTATAAAGATTATTACCCCCTTTAGTGGTATTTTTTTTTACCCCAAATGCTTAAAAAATTGGTATATATTTTTAAATGTTTATAACTAACTAAGCACCAAACTCATTTCCGCATTCACCACAAAAAATAATGCCGGACGAAAAGGATTTCTGTACCAGAGACAAATTGCATAACTTTTTCAAAATATTAGCTCTAAATAATATACCATAAGAATCAAAAATAAAAGCAAATCAAAGAAAGGAAGAAAACTTCAATGACCGTACAGCGAACGGACAAACCAGTTTCAGTCAACTTTCGGTAGCTCATAAGTTATACTTGCAAACCGCTGAAAGGGATAAAGCGAAACACAGACTAAAATCTAGATTACTACTGGTATTTTATAGGAAAATGAGCAATAACAATATAACAAGTAAGCCGCATTGTATTTTGAAGCTACTATAGATAATAACTCTCATTGCTTACTCATCTGAGTGAAATTGTTACAAGTTTTTCTCTACAATCCGTGTCACTACTCCTCTACACTACTCACTATCCTGACACAAACGGCTAAAGTCGCATTCACACCAAGGCAGTCAGCGTCGAGCCAATCAGAGACTTCATCTCTGGCGAAATAAAGTCTCTGATTGGCTAGACGTTCAACGCTCGACGCTGACTGCCTTGGTGTGAATGCAGCCTAAGAGCCTTGGAAAGCCATGGAAAACTATGGCCACTGTAGGTCCAATCCCGAAGCACCTGGAAAGTGCTGAAGCTGTTGTCCGACTTTGCCTAACCACTGGACATGAATTTTTGGAAGTGTACCTCCATGGCTTGGCTTGGCTGCTAACGAAGCCTTCCCACTCTGCGGCCATGCCAGAATAGAGGGCATCCACCTGCTCCAATACTCTGCACTCGATGAATACCAGACTGATGACATCATCAGTCGGTACTGGGAGGCTCGGCGTAAAATGGTCAAGAAGCCAAGCACGGGCGTTGGATAAATAAATAAAAACTCCTCTACATCATCACACACCGCTTGATCGCAAGTGAAGTGAGGTGTTTTCAATGTTTATGTTAACAAGACTCTTGATATTTACAAGAAGATATATTGGGACTGCAAGGCGGGTAGCAAGATACCTCCCAGAAGTAAGGAGCAGAGTATTCTTTTTTTTTTACATTGAGACTGTATCATGAAGCAAAATTACACTTTCTGACAATTTACTTCACATTCGACGATAAGGTTTGCGTTCCATTGCTTCTTATTTCCACAAATATTAAACAACATCACGTGCTATACATGCTTAGAAGTATCCACCATATACTTCTGCCGTTACAAATTATTGTTGCGCGTCACGTTTCTCTGGAAACACGAATTTTGTGCTGTTTCGTTAAATCGTCAGCTCGAATACGCTGTCATTTCGTGTCATAATGATATATATTTCCGGAATTATAAATTTTGTATATATATTTAGTTGAATGAGACCCTCACATTTTAATCAGTCGTAACAGTAGCTATAGTAACAGAATGAGCATTTGCAAGGTAGCAATTTTATTACACTCAAGGATCTCAGTAATGCAACGTGAAATTTTGTGAGTGAGATACCAGCTGATTTATCTTCACTAGCTGTACTCTTATATATGCTACAATTGCCCATTATGTTGCTTTATAATGAAATCTTGTAAACAAAATAAATTAAAAACTAACATTACACATCAAACTTTTAAGTAAATCGTAATTACTGGAAATGTTTTAATCAGATATTAACGATTCAGTAAATTTTTCATGTATCAAATTTAAAAGTAATAATTAATAAAAAAGTAAAATTTAAAAAAAAAATGAAAACTTATATTACATTAAAATTCATTTGGGTGACTTCATTAAAAGATTACAGGGTTTCAATACTTTCAACACAGATCACACGGATAATTTTTTAATTACTGGGAATGAAATTAAATTTAAATTGAAGTAAATTTAAAGTACAAAATATTCTATCATTGTTGAATGCGTACTCTAACAGTTCTTTACCCCAACCATATTATCCCTCATTTTATTTTCCAGGTAAAACGATTCCATTTATTTCATTCTCATTGTTTTCCCTATAATTTATTTCATCCCTCATTTCCAATATTTGATTACGAAATCAATTTAAGCAATGTTCAAAGCTTTATGATGGGAAATATTTTTATCTTACTATGAATGAGGGGGAAAAACCAGTAAATTCAAATCCAATTACATGTATGAATGTTTTGAATGCTTTCTTATGATTTATAAATATGTAATAGAAATTTAACTAATAAATTAATTATTGATGGTTTAAACATTTTTTTTTTCGTATTTATCACGAATCTTTCTCGTCATATTATAAACAATTTCTTTCAGAATTTTTTTCATAGTTGATTTACATAAATTAAATAATTTACTGCTTGCACATATCACAGAAACCTTTTTCAGCATCAGGAATGTTGGTTGGAAATTCTCTGTGCATGTATATATCTTTAATTTTGTAATATTTATTTCCCATAGCGTAAGTTTTCGTATTATATTGATGGGTCCAATTCGTAAGTATTCATATTATATTGAAAACTCATTTTTTGAGATAATTTTAAGCGCCTATGATCTTTTATTCTTCAATAGAAAGTTTTAATTATACGTCAAAAAATGCCAAATGTTATTTTCCAAAGATTAATTTACTTAGTACGATCTTTAATCCAAAAAAATGTATCAAATGTACGTAGAATAATATTAATTTTTATAAATATATAAAATGTATGCATAAGAAATTGAAATATTTATTTTCACTGAACGCTGAATGAAAGGGGAAATTATATATTTTTAAAAACAGCCTTCTTTAAATACGCCTAAGATTTTCATCTTAATATTTTTTTGTTTTTTATTTTATTTTTCTTGATTTTCAGTTGGATTATATATTATCAGCAAAAACTATGTAATGTTCTAATCGATTATAGATAGTCAATTGAACAGCAGGTCTATCAAGATGGAAACATTAATAACAGACATGCTTATCAATGAAAAATACAAGACTAAAAAAATACAATTAAGCTTTTTTAAAAGTATTTCCGATATATTTTTATGAAACACTTCAACTATATCATTGTAATATTCGCCATAGTTTTCTATACATTTTAATATTAGAAAATAGTTTTTAATTTTTGGCTCTTCGTCACTCTTTTTTTCCTTTATAGCAGTATTTTATGCATCATTTGTGATGATAAAGAAATTTAACTTTCAATTTTATCATGTATTAAACAGTTGAGTTATTACTGTTTTTAATTCTTTAGATGTATGATATACATTTAGAAATTTAATAATAGATTTGTCAAAATAGATGCGAGAGAGAGAGAGAGAGAGACAGAGAGATTATATGATGTTGTCGAATAAAAATCAAAAAGTTTGATTGAAAATAGTATGAGCTTAATATTTGGCTTGTATCATCTCTTCTTTAAATTGTCTAATTACTGAACGTAAAGCAATCCACTCTCAATAAATGCATTTCTAATCTTCAAACTAGTTATATTGAAATTTTCCTTCTTTTACACTGGTTTATTCTAATAAAGAACATTTCCTGTTTAAAAACTCTATTAAAATTATCACTATTTTGGCTCTTTGACTTATTTTAAGTACTGATTGTAAGTCATGATTTATTATGTTGATCAAGAAGAATAAAAACATTTTTAATCTTGAGAAATGTTCTTATGTCGACATCATTGTTGTCGTTTTTCAATAAAAAAAATTAGGAATTGATAAAAGAATTCTTTACAAGAATATAAAGTCTCCATTATCGTCGAATTCCTAATTGCGTCTAACAGTTTAATATGCAGCTTCAATAATAAACTAAATTGTATTAAAAATTATGTAACTAGAAAGAACTAATGTATGCATAAATATTTTTATAATAAGAAAACATTCAATAAAATTACAATCTAAAAAAGCTTCAACATATTTTTTAATTGAATTTTTTAACACAAAAGAAAACTTAGTTGAAAAATTAGCTTTGATGACTTCAGAGTTAAATATGCATTTTTTTTTTGAAGTAACATGTAATAACATTTGTGTAAGTATCTAAAATTCATTAAATATTTTATTTTTTCTCGGGCATCCTTTTTCATGTTTCGGTAAAAATGTCAGAAATTTATTCTATTCTACATTTTTTCGTAAATTGCCATCACAAATAACATGCATTTGTTTATTCTTTTGCTTATCAATAATACCATAAAAAAGTATAATCAACCATACCGAACAAAATGACAAAAATTGCAAATAGGATTACAACTGGAAACATTGAGGAATGCTCGGTGTATACTTATCTTTATACACTCAATGGCCTTTTTTATTGTCGGGTACTCCTCTTCAAAATGATTTATTTTACTTTTAACATTTACATATTTTATGCCGAGACAAACACTATTGGCCATCTTCCAAAATCGAAATTCACGGGCATCTCCTGAGAGTTTTTTTTCCTACTAGGCCTTATTGTTATGATTGCTACTGCATTCGGAAAAGAATAATACAGTCTTAAAAGTATTTTGTCTCTCTCTGGTTTAATACATTCCTCCAGTGAAAAGATGGAAGGAAAGACTAAGTTTTCAAAGAAAAGAGAGGGAAAAAAAGAACTATATTCTTTCAAATGAGATAATAACATTACTGATAGAAGGGGATTTAAGTTTTGTTGTAGAATAAACAATTTTGGTATTTTTTTTCAGTAGAGAGTAAAGCGTAGTTCTTTTTTTTCTTGTAAAGAAAGAAATTTCGTATTTTGGAAGAAAAAAAAAGAGAGAAAGATGGATTCCTTTATCGTAAGCAGCACGAAAAGATTAAGTTTTTTTTATTCAAAAATTGCTGAATTTAATTTTAGTTCTTACTCCCAGTCTTTAAAAATGAACTTTAGTAAGAGAAAATGGATTCAAAACCTTTGAGAGTGTTAAGGTCTTTAATGAAGTTAACTTAATCTCACCGCTTTCAGAATATGAATACAAAAACCAAATTTCAATATTAAAAATACAGATGTCAAACAAAAGCCATTATTCAATTCTTATATGAAATAAATAATCTTAATAAAATAAATGAAGACTATTTACCTTTTATGTCGGTTTCATGATGCTTCTCTTAATACAATCCATTTCGATCATGAGACGAAACCAATTGAACTTCAGTCTTCGATTCCAAGTTTAAAATTGTGTTTATTCTAAAACAGTAAGAATTAGTAAACTTCCATTATACATTAAGTATATTTTAGAAACTTCATAGACAAAAAAAATGAAACAAATTTTTAATCTGCAAACGATATTTTATACCTACAATAATGACCTAATTATATTTACAAAATGCAGACGGTTTTTGAATTCAAAATAATTTTTAATAATAAAAGTTTTATTTAGTTTTAAAATATTACTTTTTGAATAGATATAAAAAGACAAGTTTTGTAAAATAATTATACGGATTTTAAAATAACATTGATTAATGATAATATTACGGAGATCATTTCTTAAAATAGTTTTTATCAAAGCTGTAGCGAAAAGAGTAAATATATAGATTCACCGGAATTAGTCAAGTTTATTAAAATAATTCCATAAATAATAGATAATTGTATAATAATAAACTGAACAGTCACGAATTAAAAAAGGAAGATAAATTCAATTAAAAATATCTTATAAAACTTTCTAAGTATTCCAAATTCTAACGCAGAATTTAACTAATATTATACGTGTTAAATATATTTAATCGTTATCAAAACATTTTTAGCAGAATTCTTGTGGCAACGCACAGTTTTTTTTTCTTGGCAATTATTTGACGATAAGCGAGAAAAAAATGCTGCTCATTCCAATGTAATATATTACTAAGCACCATCTCTGTTACAAATTATTTCTCATATTCATATATTTGAATGCCTTAAAAATTCATATTTATTTTACAAAATAGTGTTCTTTTGAATAAATGTTTCTGTTTTATTTTAAAATGACCCGTCAGAGTCAACAAATGGACTGAAAATATAATCTTTAATTATTCAGATTTAAATATGTTGCTGATTGATGCAGCCTCGCTGTCAAATTTAAGTACACATTTACGCTACTTTGCTTATAACTATCAAATGCTGATAGGTTTTCAATGCATTATTTTGAACATTGGTAATGAGTACTTGAATTTGTAACAGTTACAACATGTGAAAAAAATGCATAAAATAACATAAACTTGAAATATTTAAATATCTTATTATTTTCGTATATATAGTCATTTTTTTTAAAAAAAAAAGGTATTAGGAAAAAAATGTTATATAACGACGAAGATTTTATTGCATTATAAGAGTATTTTTAACATATAATGCTTTGTTTGTATTTAAAAGATAATGCAATTTTAAAAGTAGCGTAAATGTATAATTTATAATAAATAAAATAATAAATTTTACAAGTTGAATTATGAACAATAAGGTTATTTTTTTTAAATGATTGGAAACTAATATATCAAACTATATTAAGCGTGAATAAATTGTTATTGTACGCCCTGAATTCAATCTCGTTTTATATTACCTGTCAACTGTGGATGAAAACACTTCAAAGGCGTGTTGATATATCTTTCCTTTCGAAAATGCATGATATTACGAATTTGGAGTCTAATCAAATACTGTGACCGTAGTACAGAAATACCGTCGGAAAAAGGCGCCAAAGAAATAAAATATTCTTTTAAAATAAACAAATATGAAACTTTCATTTGAAAATTTAATATTACTAATTTTAAAGCAATTCTCTGACTTAACTTGTGGTGAATCACTATTCTCATCATGAATCTTTTGAAGAAGAATTTTGGGAAAATGGATAATAAGTAAATTCTGGTGAGCTTCCTCTAAAGATAATTATAAACAAAATTAAGTTAATTAACAATAAGTTGATCAACCTCTTAACTTTGTTTGAGACGCAAAAGTGTAGTATATCTCTGAAAACTGCTACAAATTATGCAAATTTCATTAAGAGAGCATTAATTACTTTTGATCAAAGAAGAGACAATGTAGTTACGATTTTATTAAATTAGTACGGTAATATAATGCGATTAATACAATTAAATCGCATTTTCCTATCTAAATATATGAAATCCCTAGAAGTAAGAATATTTTTGTCTATTATAATACTGAGATGCTAATATTTGCTTCATAAAAAAAACATGCAGCTATTTTAAATTATCATTCACTTTTATAGGACTTTCAATACTATGCTATTTAAGTTATTTATGTCATTTCAATGCTATGTTTATTGCTAAGGTTTCTGAACTCCATACAGTATATAGTTCCTATATTTAAAACTATTACGAGTGCTATCCATAGCTGTTAAAAAAAATATGTATTATGATTATTTACAGATGTTCCTTTTACAGTATTTAAATATATTAATTATCACACAATATTTACTCTCTCTCTCTCCCTCTTTTAATAACTTATTGTAATACGCAAATAGAATATATGAGTTAATAATCCTACTATTACAAAATTTTATACTGTAACGATAAACAAGTACAGTCGAACCTCTATATTGCGAATTTTTCTATACAGCGAACTTTTTCCTGAAACCTAGGACATTTCACGATTTTCTTCGTAAAATAACCTCCAAATAGCGAAGTACATTTTCTATATAACGACGTTTTTTCTTGTCATTCAATTTTTTTCTCCTTGTTTTTAAAATATTTCTGGACATTTCAAGATATCATCTCTTTTAACACATTTCATAGAAGCCATTAATCCTGAAATGGATTTTTTAATTCGGTGCCGGACTCGCCGATAGCAATAGAGTTCTGAGCGTTTCATCCAAGACGTACAACCTTTAACTTCCATTGACCTGTTCACTGGAAACATCTTCGACATCCCCTTTCACCCTCAATGGAGTTTCTCGTGTCTCCGTGTCCTTGAACTACTCTCCGTTCATTTGCAATGTTCATCAATCGTACTGGTAACTTCGTTTCTTGTAGCTCAAAAATGTCTAAACATAAGTACTTGAACTTCAAACAAAAACATTTAATTCTTCAGGAAGTGTATAAAGGCGTCAATTAAAAGGGTATTGCTTTAAAATTTGGTAGTTCACCAAACAGCTTATCCACTATTATAAAAAATCGAGATAAGTTACAAAAGTATGATTCATCGAATTCTTGTTCAAAACATTTGTGTCTATGGAGATACCGACGAGGCAGTTTTGAAGTGGAAACACACAATGCGAGATAAAAATGTTCGGACCCCTGGAACATTCTTAATAGAGAAAGCTCTTCAGTTTGCGAAGGCATTGGGATAAAACCAATTTCTAGGTAGTAACAGATGGCTAGAAAATTTTAAGAAAAGACACAGATAAATACATTTGAAGAGATTTCAGGTGCATTGCAAAGAGGCGAGGCGTATTATGAAACAAAGTATTTTTTCGAAAAAATCTAACATATTTTATGAGTAATTAAATTTAAGGACGCATACGGTAATGAATGTTCAAAATTTTTAGTTCTAAAATAATGTATGTTTAAAATAACTTGTGTATGCTTTAAATTAGAAAATGTCCTTAAGGTATCTGACTACGTTTGGAACCGTGATTTTGCAAAAGCGTATAAATACATAATATTTATGATATTTAGTGTCACTTAGATCAGAAAACGTATATAAAATTGTTTTAAGAATATTATTACAATAAAAAATTATTTAAGTAAAATATTTTGACAAAAAATTAAAATAGAATGACCCATTTTCAAAACATTCCCTTTTTATGAAAAATGCTTCTATTCTAATGATATTTTGCCTCTATATAGCTCAGACCTCTGTATAGAGGCTCAACTAGGATTTTCGAAACATATAACTTAGAAGTGGATTTATTCATATTTTGCTACAACAGAGGGGAAAAATTTTACGAAAAAAACGCCGATAATTATTTCAATAGGTGATAACTCTGAAAACAAAGAGAATTTTTCAAAAATCCTAGTTGAGACTTTCTGGAGAAATCTTTACTTTATCTAAACACACAAAATATTATTGTTATATAAAAAAATTTTATAAAAGGAGAAAATTTTGAAAAAAAGTTGTTCTAAGTTAATTTTTTGCCAAAATATTGTATTTAAATAAATTTTTTTTATCATAATGTCCTTAAAATAATTTTATACATGTATTCTTATCTAAGTGACACTAAATATCATGAAAATTATCCATTTATGTTCTTTTTTAAAATCACGGTTCCGAACGTAGTCGGATACCTTAAAATTCAATAATTTTTATATAAATTTATTTTCTCAATGTTGAAAATACAGTGTATTCCTATACATACTTTTTTCTTGTTTTCCCTGCGTTTTTTTTTTTTTTTTTTTTTGAGGGATAAGATATACTATATAAAATAAATTGATATTAGTTTACAAAAAGGTGTGAATATTTATTAATCATAATATAATATATTAACCATAGTAGTTTATCTTTATTCTTTAATTATTATTCATCGATTGATTTATGATATAAAATGCTAAAATTTTTCGTTTTTGCTTCTTAATTTAAACTATTTCAAAAATAATAAAATACTTAGTTCTTAATTAAACGAAAATAACAAATGTATTTTTAACTATGCATTTTAATTTTGTAATAAAGCTATTTTTCAGCATAATAAATTTCCACTTTTCTTAGATTAATGGTTTGTTTTTTTTCCACAAAAAATTCTATTACTGCATTTTTAACATAAAAATTCTTTTTGGTACTTACGTATTATCGCAACCAAATTAATGATATTATATGAAGCGAAGCACATGGTTGTCAGTTCAGCATATACGACACACGTAAAATCGAAGTTGCAACTTGGCGAGTATTTTAAACGTTGCCATTATTGTGATAGTTCGTAAGAACCTGATGTTTTACAAACTATATTAAAAGACTTTCCAAATTATTTTATTTCCTAAGAAAATAGATAATATTTTGGGAGATGATACACTTACGTATTATCGCGAACTATTTGCGACATTATAGGAAACAAAGCACATGATTGCCAATTCAGCACATACAATACATACGAAATTGGGGTTGCCAACTTGGCGAGTTATCCTGAACTTTGGTGATTGTTGCGATAATGCGTAAGTACCACCAATGTTAAACTGCTATGTTTCAATTGGTAGAATTTTAACTATATTGGGCATTTTTCCATTATTTTTTTAAAACAACTTACCGTAAAATCCGGCGTATAACGTGTACTTTTAACACAAAAAATAAGATCGAAACTTAAGGGTGCGTGCTATACGCTGGGTATGAAAATGAAAGTTTTAAAAATGAAAAAAAGAAGAGCACAGAAAAAAAATTAGACTTCTACATAGATCGGATTACTGTTTATTTAAAAGAACTGACATTTATTTTGAACTTAAAGGGTTGTAGTTATAGAAGTATACTATTTTTTTCTAAAGCTTTGAATAATATCTCGAATAAATGATTTCAAAACAAGAGAGCATTGAACAAGTACTTTTTAGGTTTCTTCCTAGAAAAGGGCGTTCGAGTTATACGGCGAATATACCCAAAAATTAAATATTGCAGCTTGAAAGTATAGGTGCACGTTATACGCCGGATTTTACGGTAGATGACATGCTTAGTCATACTTCAAATTTATTCCATGCAAATTTAATTTAATTTATTGTACAAATTTGTTTCACATACCAAAAAAATAAAAACACGCTTTGTAGTAATTTAAGGTATTCGACTACCCTAAAATCATGATTTTTTTTGAAAAATTGACAATTTTTCTTATGATTTTATTTTATAGGCCATCGTATTATCTTAATAAAGATACCAAGTGTTTTATTTTCCATTCACTAGAGCAAAAACTGTAGGTGTCTTAGTAAAAGCAGATACCATAACTATACATAAGATGTTAAACTTTAAAACGCGTTTTACTCGAAATGTGTTTTTTTCGAAAAGCTCAAACAAAGACGACGATTGCTCAAAAAATTTTGAAAATAATTTAATGAAATTTTTTATCTATGTGCTGTGTAACACTGGAAGTGTTTTAACCTTCAGATTTATCAATCACTTATTTATTAAAAAATTTACAGTCCTTTATGTGAATATAATCGCTGTTTTTTTTAAGCAATTTCATATAATCACTAAGATAAAGTGCTCTAGTTTTTGTAAAAATTAAAATATCTCTTATCCTGAAGGTCATTTCAAACACGAATAACAAAGTAACGCATTAAAATTGAAAAAATTGAGAATTTGTTCATGAATTTTTTGTACAGAGTGGGCCCCATTTATGTAATTTTTTGTATATTTTCACCAGATTTTTTCCCATTTTAATAATAATAATTTTTTTTTCTGTTTTTAATTTTAGGATTTTTTTCTTAAAACATACTAAATAAATCTAAAAATAACAAAAAAAAAATCCCCATATCTCCATTTTTTCAAAAAAAAGTTGTCGCAAGTAGTCGGATACCTTAAATTAAGCTTTTCAACAAATATTTCGAAGCATATGAAAACTGTATAGAGTTAGTATGTTTTATATCAATATTTTCAAAATTTAGCTATCTACCGAATTTGCCTGCTAATTCTATATTTAAATTTCTTTCTTCATAATCTATTTCTATATGAATAATTTAACAGAAAAATCTTTTGTAAAGTATCATAATCTTACAAATGATGCTGATAATATGATTTGGAAATAAGTTTAAAATAATTCACGTATACTTAAAGTATGCAATCTAAACAACCTGTTAGGTAAATTACATTAAAGAACTTGATTTTATCGATAATGAAAACCCTCAAATGTTTGATTTTTTTAAAAAAAATAACTTGATTCGCGTAATATTTTCCGTCAAGATAATGAATTTAAATGCTTACACAGCCATTTTTCAGCTATGTTAAAAATTTATTTTCTCTTTCTCAACTTTAGCCTGCCTTTCCCCCATATGTTGCAAATGGTACTTAGCTTCTATAATGGATATTCCAATAACTTGGAGCAATTTTTATGAAAAAAATCTCAAGTCACAAATAATACCTTGAGAGTGGAGTAACAGTTGTAAGATCGATTAAGGGAACCAAAAGCAGTATTCTGGCCGCTGATTGGCTACTGCTGCCGGGTCATTCGGTGGTTAAAGGGGGATGCACGGAATTACCAGTTTCATGGGGGAAAATTGGGCTTTAATGTCTATAATCTAAGAAATGGGAGTGTTTCCCAGATCGGAAAATGTACGGACATGAACAAATCGGGAAGAAGTTTACAATCTGACAAGGTATTCTTTGTTTGAAGTTTTCGTTACTTTATCTGCGGCAAGGAATTCAATATACTTTACGTATTAGAGTCATGGGGATGATTTTGACCCAGAAAATAACCTAAAGCTCTTCTATTTTTCAATTCACACACATACTATTAGTTCACAATCTCCCTATATATATATATATATATATATATATATCTTGTTTAAATTTTCAGTCGTTAAAAAATACTTACTATTCATCCTTTCAAGTTCAAATACATTTTTTTTAAAACTTATATTGGATGACACTTGAAGTTAATAATTTTTTTTCAAATATTAATTCTTTAGCTAAATTTAATTAATGAATAAATAGTAACAAATAAAAATAATAGTTCAACACCATATATAAAAAGGAAAATCACTCGTTGTGTCACTGTAGCGGGTTGGACATCTAATCCAAAGGTCGTGGGTTCGAATCCTGCCCGGGATTGCCTAATTTCTGAGAGTGTGATTTATGAATGAATAAATAATAATAAACAAATAAAATAGTCCAATACCATATATAGAGAGGAAAATGGAAAGTTGGAAGAAAAATCGCTTTCTAGTTTGTCACTTAATATTGTGATTCTGTGGCATATGTATATACACATTTTTATTAATTGCAATTATTTAATAAAAAGTAACTAACATAAAATCTTTGTTTCTTATGTAAATAGGAATCAGTTTTATAAAAATGATTTTAATATTACTTATTAGTTACATTTTTTTGTTTTCTCATTCACTTTTTGTAGCTATGTTTTATGTACAGCATTGTGCATTGAATTTTGTAAAAATAGATATAATTCTCGATTTTTATACAATTCCTGTTTCATACATATTTTATACTGCCTTTAAATTAAACTTTTAAGTCCATATACATATCTCAAATAAACAAGAACTTTCATTAAAAAAAAATTATACTTAGCTCATCTTCAATGGAAATCGCACACATTTCTTCATATATATATTTAAAGTAGATAGCAACTTAAACAAAGTTACGAAGAAAACACCTTGAGTGAAGACGTTTTCCTAAGAATTTCAAAATGCCCCTGTCATTAAGTTACCCTGTTAAAACACTCAATTTCCTTGAAATGTTTGAAGTAATGGTCATTTATTAAAGGAGTTTAGATGACAACAGTTAAAAGTTAATAATTAGTTAAAGTAAACTTACTAAATTTTCTCGAATGAAACTAAAATGTAAAAGAATAAAATATTAATTGAAAAAGAACTTAATAGAGAAAAAACGTTAATCATTCAGACATTAAAACAGAATATGGATGTAATTTTTGTGCATGTTTCGAAATTTCGAATCTTGCTGTTGTTGTTGTGGTTCTCGTGTCCATAGATTTGGCAAAGAAAAATAGTATAAGAACACTAAGTTCCATCGAAAGTGGGAACACCTGCGGTGGTCAGTTATGGAGATTCCTAGCTATAGAGTAGTGCTTCTCAAACTTTCAAGACTTGCGACCCAATTTTCAATCATAATTTTCATTGCGCCCCCCTCCATGCAAAAAAATATCAATAAATTGAATTTAATAATAATATATTTCATGTAAATTACAATACGATTTTATTTATATATACCGTTTAAACTATCAAGATAAGTATTCAATTTTGTATATAACAAGCCCATGGGAGTCACTAGTAGTTATTAATCTTGTTCTTTACTTAGTAATGATAGATTAATTATTAAATACATTGTGCAGTACTGATGAATATTTAAATGTATTATATCAGTTTTACTTTCATTATGATAGAATGTATTTTGTTTTGCTTCCTTTCAGTAAATTTGTAATTATTTAAATATTTTATTCTCAACTTTTCGATGTGCTCGCACCCCCCTTGTAAGGTTATCATGACCCCTAGGGGGGCGCGCTCCACAGTTTGAGAAACGCTGTTATAGAGGATCTCCTGCAATAGGTCCATAGGTGGAATTATACCGAGCTTTAGTGCTCTTGGGATAAAAGATGGGTACTGGAAGATAAATTTTGATTTCTTGGCTGTTTTACACTAATCGAGTCCCGAAGGTCGCGAGTGTAAGAGAGTTTGGGGAAGAAGCAGACATGATCTCAAAAAAAATAGCTACTTTTATTATATCTTTAACACTTTATGAATGATTTACAACTTTGTAGCTTAACTCTGGAAGCAATATGAAATCCTAACACTTAATCTGACATATAAGATTATTGAAAATCACTTATCTTCAGACCTTAGTTAGCTCCTTATGACGATCCTTCTCGAACTCCGATAGTTCGGTCAGCTCCAATGTTATTTACTTCCACAACTTCTAGAGGATTCTACGACGAAAATTAATTTTAGACTGCGCGACTTCACAGCAGTAATTCACTTTCTCAAAATCTTAGATTTCACGATTAACCATTCACTTACACACCCAAACGTCCGGATTTAAATAGTATTTACATTTGCATAAAACCAAGTCATCTCTACGGTAAGCGGTTTTTAATCTAAAATCACAGTTAAAGAATAGTTACCCCAAGATGATTAGTGGAAGAACCCGAATAGAGTACCCGTTACACACTGTATATAAGATCTTGTTACATCAGGATGGATTTTCATGCTCTTCTAGTGATGAGTTCTTTATCTTACGATTGTCGGTGATGAAGTTCTTGGGGAATCGAAGTCTGTTATGAAAGGTTTCAAAGGAATTGGTAAAAGTCTAGATCTGGCCACAGCATTTGCATCAGCAAGTGTGGTACAATTTGGTCATTGTCTCTGGCTTTGGCCAAAGGATCAGCATACTCATTTCTTCGATTAGATTCAAGTAGTAAATTTATGTAGGAGGTGATGTTAGTCTCTCTCTCTCCTAAATTTCGAACCTTAATGAGACAAAGTAATGCAAATAGAAGTATGATTCGCACATTCGAAAGTTTAACAATACACTTAGAGGAAAGCAATTCTTATAAGAAAATACAATTCAATTATATTTGTTAATAGATTCGTAAACAAGATACTAGAAATTGATCAGCACGTATTGAGTGTTCATAGTACATGCAGTTACACACTTCATAAAGAGGACACAGCATGTAAAATAAAACAAATTTAAGAATTTTTTTTATAGATATCATAAACAGTTATCTATCATTAAACATTTATTCGAATCAACGTATTCTCCCAATCTTTTAGTATCTTTTTTCTATTAAAGGTTTTGAGGCTTCATATATTTTAAATAACTTTTTTTGTTTTGTTTTTTTCATCAACATGTCTTCTTTATATATAAAACTCTCTCGAGCAAATTTTATTTACAAGCTTCAACAGATACACATTTTTTTCTCTGCTTGTAATAAGAATAATCTCACACATCAGCTTATTTTGACAACACTGATAATTCTGATTTCATAATTAAAAAGCCTTTTAAAATGTTTTTAAAAACAAACACACAAAAAACCAACAAAAAGAAAACTACACAACCAAATTAGTATTTTTTTTTCACAGTGAATAATTGAATTCGAAAGGCTAAAATCCCATTTCTTTCTTTTGAATTTAACTATAAGAAAAAAATTAAGTTTGCTGAGAACTTCAGTCACTTACGTATTATTGCAACCGTATTGGCGATATTATATGAGAAGAGGTACATGGTTGTCATTTCAGCGCGTACGAGACATGCAAAATCCGGATTTCCAACTTGGCGAGTTATCTGGAACGTTGACATTGCTGTGATAGTACGTAAGTACCCAGCTTTATTTTGAGTCGAAAATGAGCAGTATAAATTAAAATATCAGGGGAAAAAAACAGAAAAAATTCAAAAAAAAACTCAAACAAAATTAAAGTAAAAAGTTCTTCATTCTGAGTTGTATATGATGCAACTAAAATTTAACATTTTATATTTTTGAATTTTTCTATTACGCTATCACACTAAAAATATCTATTGCATGTTTTACATTATTTAAAACATAATTTATTTCCATTAGGAGGCAGAACGAGCAGGCAATATTACATAGCTTATATAAGTGGTTCTTGTTGAATAATTTTAATAATTTTTTTATTTGAACTTGAAAACAAAATTCCTCATTATATTTTATATTTTTACAGTTTACGCTTTCTTGCTTAAATTTACTTTTATTTTTAAGTTTAAAAAAAACTAATTTTTTTATAAGATGTACAAATACATTTGCATGCATGACTTTTCATTTAAGCGAATTTAAAAATTGTAGAAATTAATTAGAACAAGTTCTATTCGTAGTTTATTTAAATTTATTTGTTTTTTTTTTAAAATAGTTTCTAAAAGAATCTTAACTTCAGTTTTTCGAGCAAATATTATTAAAATTTCATTTTAAGATTTCTTTTTTTTTTTTCATTTTATCATATACATTTACTTCTGCATACAATGTTCACGATCCTCATTTATTAAACATAATGTACGTTTTACAATATATAGCTTGCAAAATTTTTTATCATTCATTTTATAACATCGCGTGACGGCATTCATTTTCAATACCGTATACTTGAAATAGTGTAAAAACTTATATATTGAACACACACACAAACATTGTTTGCTGTTATGCATAAACTCCATTCTCGGTGAAACAAAAAGCAATTTATCATTCTATAAGACTATTTATAGATCTAAAGTAAAACGAATTATTAAATCTGAAAAATGCAGTTCCGTAAAATGTAGTAATATGCATATTTTATGTGTATTTGCACTATATATTTTTGATGTAAACTTTTGTTCTATCTATTTTGTTTTCTTAAAGCAATAAAAGAAAACAGCCAAAATAAAATCATTATAACGGCATTAAATATAAACACATTGCTCTGCATATGTACTTATTGAAACATTATGGATAATAATATTTAAGCTTGAAGAAAGACTGATACAAATCAGAGCACTATTCGGATAAAGTTATCAAAATTTTTATTTATTCTGAAACGCATTATTTCCTATGACCTTCCTAAGCCCTGAAGACTTTAAATATTGTAAATTAATATTAATATTTTGAAATTCTAAATATATTAAACAAATAAGTATTGCAAAATGGAATTAAAAACACATTAAATAAGAATAACAAATTAACAAATCAGAAGTAAAAATATTCCATAGGAATTATAACACACTACTGATATGTTGGCTTAATGCATTTGCGTACTTAAAAAAATTCACACACACACAACTAAAGTAATTGATTTTACTATCAAAGTAAAGAAAAAAGTGTACTTACGTATTATCGCAACAATTGCCAACTCAATTGATAACTCGCCAAGTTGGCAACCTCGATTTGCTATGTGTCGTACTCGCTGAAGTGGCAACCATGTGCTTCGTTTCATATAGTACCGCCAAATGGTTGCGATAATTCATAAATACTGAAAAAACTTAGGAAAATTTAACCCCAAGTAGCATAATGACTGTAGGCAATATACCGTTCGATCACCTGGTAGTCACAGAATTAATTTTATAACATAATCATGTACTGCAGCTTGTGATCTATTCTTTAAGTTAAGGAACTGTTATCAATGAAAATAACTAGACCGCATTACTTGTCGCCAATTGAAAATGATTACTTGACTATCGGTATTTACAAAGAGTGGAAGCCGGCCGTGACGTCAAACTATAACAAAATATTGTTCATAATTGCTTAAGTTTACTTCAGAAATTATCAGTTTTCGTAATTTATGCTGCCATACTATAGATTGTAAATACTTAACTTATTGTTGTTTAGGCAAAACTCTTTGTTTTTGTAATTTATTTCATAAATAATAAAAAAAATTAAAAATACCGAAATACGTGTATTTATTTACTTATTTTGTAATTCCAAAACTCAAACGAAGTTGAGTTCATCAGCGAAATAGGATTAAAAGATAGTTTTGTTTTAAAGCATCTACATAAATACGTATATATAAATATGATCATATTGCTCTATTTGGTATTATCCTTGATTCCGCTAATTCTTAATTATTTTATCCTTCGTAATTCTAAGCTTTTCAATCCATTTTGTTAGTAAATCTGTGCTGCCTTAGCGTCCCGTTAACTATACAAAGTAAGACTAAAATTAAAATGATTTGTTTTTCATGTTCTTATTTTTATGAAGCAGGGATATCTTTTACTTTAAGATTTAGCTGTTGCTTCACAATAGAGAAATGTTAAAACTGAGTTTTATTAAAGGCGAATACAATCGGACCTCGATTTAACGAGACCCTATTTAACGAATTTCATGATTTAACGAATTTTTCTTTTTCCTCCATTAAAATGAAGGCAAAAACCCTATTTAACGAATAATAAATCCCGAAATAAATGGTTTCTGCAGCTGGAAAAAAATTATTAGAAATTTTAGTTTTTTTATTAAAAAAAGTTGATTTCTTTTCCAAATGAAATATTTTTTAGCGGGAACAGAAAAAGACTTTTCTTGTAAATGCAAATTTCAACGGGAAATGTTGAAGACCATTATCACACTTTACAGGGGCAGAGTAATGAGTGTAACCTATCGCGGGAGTCTTAAGTAATATAGGAAATTCCTTTCTTATCTCATCGCAATCCACAACGCAGGGAATATTTTAAGAGTTTAATGATTATGACAAATTTGTTGACGGATTGCCTATCTGTATAACTGAAGCTGAAAAAATTGCTGATATGTTTGAGCCAATGAATAACTATTCTAATGTTGATATTGATAATGGAATTCCTATCAAGGTTGTTACATTTTCTAATGTTTTACATTGCTTGGAAACTGTGAAAACATACCTCTTCCTTATGCAGCAGGATACAAGATTATGACGTTGTTTTTCTATTCTCTGCATAGAGTCGAAAAATAACTCTTTCGAGTCGAGATTCAAAAAGATAGTCAAACATCTATTGGTCTGTATTTTAAAAATTTTCAATAAACTGCTGTGTAAAAATTCCCTAATAATAATTTTAAGTGTTGAATAAAAAAATGTGTTATTTTTAACTATGGATATATATATATATGTGTATTTGCTTAACTTTTATCTACCGCATTATGATTTACTGCAGTTTTTTTCATGCAATATTTTTATGGGGTCACTACATTGAAAGTTAAGGTAACAAACTACTCAACTTTGGGAAATTTAATCCGTTAGAGTTAATTAATTAATTAAAGATATTCCACAGTAAAATTAATTATATACACTGTTCACTTAAAATAAAGAGTCAAATCGTTTTCTAAGGTCCTCATTAACGTACAAAAAATAAAATACTTACCTTTTGACATTAACTATTTCTTCGCAACAAAAATGAAAATCTTCGCAATCCACTGAAAACGCCATCAGCCGAAAACGCAATTTCTGCTATAAAACGATTCTCCTTCCCCTCTAAATACTCATCATAAAACCCGTGCTGTCATATATCTTGGAAGAGTGGATTTCAAAGAAAATTCCTGCAAAGTATCGTGAGATTATTCGTAAGAATAGCTATTCTATGTAATTTTAAATTGAGTGGTACTTATAAGTACCGTTGGTAGATAAAGGGTTAAAGAATTTCCAATAGGCAAGTGCGAAGAATTTATAATTTATTTGGACTCCAAAATAACGAATAACCCCGAATTAACGAACAAAATGTTCAGTCCCGATGAATTCATTAAATCAGGGTCCAACTGTATTTAAATACAGAAATTCCATTGGAACTATATCACAAATATCATTCCATTCTTTAATGAAGCCATTACTCGCATAATATCCTCGGATGCATTCCGTCGATCTAGCTCCTTGTCAACAAAATTCAATCAAGCGTCGAAAACAACTAATACCCCTATTTAATCCAGCTAACCCTACATTAGTACGTTCCTTCCCCCTAAAATATTAACTTTCCTTAATGCCCTGAGGGTACCCTTTCTTCCCTTATCGCCAAAGATTTGTCCGCCCTACTTGTAAATGATTCATTAATCTTGACTATCCTCAAGCATAATATCCTCCGAGAGCAATAAATTATGAAACTTTCTATTTGGCGTTGTTTTTTGGCGCCATGTGTTGCATGCGAAAGCAAGTAGCGAGTTCCTTATCTTTGAATTTACTAGCACGACAATGCTCAAGGGGGCGAGGAGGAGGAGAGAATGTTGAAAGGACGTTCTAACATAAAATTTGGTGAGATAATGTCGAAGTAGCAAAAGGGGTGGGGAAGAATATATAAATGTTATCTCAGTTATCCCGATTTAATTAAATACTCTGTTGATTCTTACCGTGAATACATCTCGCATTTTGTGTGAAGGAATAAAGTTATGTTTGTGGAAAAAATGATTGTAATCTGTTTGCGGTGTAGGTATTGATGCATTTAATTGAAAACGTTCTTACAGAATTACATATAAATAGATTTGATTGACGAAATTCATAATTCTTCAGCAGCATGCAACTAGGGCAGTGTTTCTCAAACTGTAGGGCGTGCCTCCCTGGGGGGGGGGGGGGAAAACCCTACGAAGGGGGCAAGAGCGTTTTAAAAAGTCGAAAACAAAAAATAATTTTTAAAAAATATTAATTTACAGGAAGAAAACAAATAAAATACATTCTGACATAGTAAAAAATAAAATACACACATTTACACTAATATAATACACTTATCAATATATCAGTACTGCGCAATGTATTTTATAATTAATTTAACAATTCTAAGAACAAGTTTAATAGTTACCAGTGATCCCGTGGGCTAGTCATATATAAAATTATATGCAAAAATTAAAACTTATCTTAATAATTTGTACTGTTTATAAGAAAATCCCTCTTAAATGCCGATTAAAAATTACGCAATTCTCTCCCCAATGCCACTGTTTAATACTTAGGTGAGTGTATGTGGTGTATTGGAGGTGAGGTAAAAAGAGATAAATAAGCAAATCCTTTTAAATAAGTAAATTCTTCGTAAACGTCAATTTATTGCATTCCAAAGCCTTCGGAATAATTTATGGATATGAGTTCACAGAAAAGATCGTACTTCGAAAATACGTATATATACATCCGAGGCAATCAACGCACTGGCTGAGCAAGACATTTATATAAGCCAGAGGCACTCAAGAGTTTAAAGTCGTATTGTAGGTTTAACGTCAAAGTATAGTATAATTGAATTCAATACATTGCTTTTTTATGGAGGGGGGGGGGGTGATGAAAATTGTGATTGAATATTGGGTCGCTAATATTGAAAGTTTGAGAAGCACTGAATTAGGGTGTGTAATCGCGGTTATGTGAAGAAAAAATATGTATCAATAATCGAAACTTATATTAGCGGACAAGCTATTCTATGTTATAGAGTAGAGGGTGGCAATGTCAGGCACGCCGTACAATTTTCAGTGGTATTCTACACTACTCTACAAATTTGTTATTTTTTGAGTGAATGGAAGTTAATAAATCTGTAATGGACCTTATTTGATAAACATCTTCAGAATTATGGACATTTGAGAAATTACGAAAATATCTGAAACATAACTCTAAAGATAAATTTACAACTATCTTGTAAATTATTGAATGCCAATATTGAGAAATTTAATGGTTTGCAGAGAGAAAATTGCGTGTACTCAGCTTTCCACTTTTATAGCTCTACATATCTAAGTAAAAAAATCTTTTCTCATATGCAAAATATTTTGAGTCCACAAAGAAATGTTTCATCAATTGAATGCTCAGAACTGTTTTAAATTGCAAATCACGAATTATGCCCCTGATTTTGCAATATGAAAGTAGAGCGGTGTACAAGGTTCACATTAAAATTTTTATTTAACAATAAAAAAGAGAATTACTTATATTTTACGTTGTCTATGTCTTATTTTAATAAATGTTTACAAATACATAATATATGTACAATTTTAATTTTTTTATTTCTGTTGAAGAAATAGTTAGATGTTATGTTGTTTATTTTTATGTGAAGAAACATCTTTAAATAATGAATTAATAAATATACGATAAAACTGTAAATGTATGTTATGGACCTATGTTCTTTAACTCTTCATGCGTTATCACGGGAATAGAATTGTTTCTCAAAAATGTCCTACTGTATGTCAAGTGATATCATATTGGTAGAATGGTTCGACACACCACAGCTAAAGGGTTGCCGACCCCTGGTATAGAGATTAGGAGAAAAATAATTTTTTATATAAATATAAATTCAAAATTTAACGTTGCTACAAAGGGGTTGAATTTTCGAAAAATATAAAAAAAATACTTTATTTTAGATAGCTTACTTTATTAGTTTTACTTTATTTAGCTTTATTATTTAAAATAACAACAAAGCTATCTTTCTTCAATATAATGATAATTGTAGTAATTATAATAATGATACCAAAAGTAATGATAATTGATAAGTGAGTACTGAGTAGTGAATAACATATTTCATCACTGAAGGCTCTCTCTCCTCGCACCTTCGAATAAGTTACATTCAAGCCTTTTCCCACCTTCTGCGTTAATCGTGCATTTTAATATCCACAGCAGTTTTTTTTAGTACTAAAGTAGCTGTTAAATGTATCTGTGATGTGTTTTTTCTCCTACTAATTAGTAGTTGTCCTACCATCGCAATAATTGTAAAGAAGTACAATAACGTCTGTTTTTATTTACCAAAAATTACTTTGATTTCTTACTTTAACCTCAAAAAGGCTAAAATACTGGGTGTCCGGGCTAAAACTATCCAAAAGTAATGACTTATTATT
The DNA here is from genome assembly GCA_019973955.1 of Trichonephila inaurata madagascariensis. Classification (NCBI taxonomy): domain Eukaryota; kingdom Metazoa; phylum Arthropoda; class Arachnida; order Araneae; family Nephilidae; genus Trichonephila; species Trichonephila inaurata. The sequence continues at coordinate 157,654 of BMAV01024152.1, forward strand.
ATGGAACTATCTATCAAAATGTAATAAACTGTTCCTCCATGGATTGGAAAACTCTCCGAGAGTTTTTTGGGTCTAGTCCAATAGGCCGCACGTGCGCGCATTATTCGGCAATCGCAGACGATAAACTTTTTACTCTGACTTCATAAGTAAAGATGTGGACGCCACAGTAAAAGGTGCATTGCGTACTTTGGTTCACGGAATTTAAATCAGTCAAGCGTGTACAGCGACGTGTTCGAACAAAATGGAATGTCGAACCTCCGACATCAAAATTTTTCCACCAATGGGAAAGAAATTTAAAGGAGATGGGAACTTTGGTATCTCAAACTGGAAACTATCCTTAAGTTTCCGTGAAAGAAGACACTGTTGATCGTGTGCGGGATTCATTTGGTAGGAGTCCTGATAAATCTATTAGGCAAGCCAGTAACGACATTCCATAACGACGCGTGATTCTGTTAACCTAAGTACGCATTTCATCTTTTTTGCTGTGGCATCCACATCTTTATTAATGAAGTCAGTGTAAAAAGTTCATCGTCTGTGATTATCGAATAATGCACGCACGTGCGGCTGATCGAACTAAACCTAAAAAATCTTGGAGAGTTTTCTAATCCATGAATGAACAGTTTATTATATTCTGGTGGTTAGTTCTGTAATAATGAGCCATTACTTTTCGATACTTTCAGCCCATGCACCCTGTATTTAAACTCCATATCCCTCTTGGCAGTGCTTAACATGAAAATTAATTCTTTATTTTATTTTTTCCTTCATCTATATACCAGAGAAACTTTTTTCGCATAGGTTGGTTTTGAAATTCTGTAATAAAAATTTCAAGCCACCCTAGTATGTACGATTGATGATGGATGTAGATATTTGAATTATATCCTATTTGTTGCATGGAAAATGAACGCATTATCCTCTTTCATATTTAACAATGTGGTGAAATAAAATGTTTGAGTACATTATAACTATTAATTTTAGTGTTTTGGTTATTAGTTTTTAATGGTAATGCACAGAGCATACTATCTAGACAGAACCTCTCAGATATTATGTGTGCAATGTGCAGATAATGAGGTTCTAACTAAAGCTTACGTAGGTTTGTCACATTACAGTCAGCATGCATATGTGGTAAACGGCATTAAGTGGTAGGCTTACCATCACACCTCTGCTCATAACATATTAGTGGAATGCATGATTCTCTATTTGGAATGTAAACAATGGTCTATTACCGCTTTAATTAAGAGCTTACCGGCGAAAACTACTGTTGGATGTCATCGATTCTTGGAAAACTCATCCTCGGCTTTTAACCTCAGCTTTGAGGAAGGTGGTGTAATCTACTTTATATCTTTTTTATGCTGCTTTTAGTGGACATTGTATCTTCGCCACCCGAAAACTGCATGTTGTGACATACTTTTACGATTCATCCTAATCCAGATAATTTTGATCATTTTAATAAGAATTTTTACAGTTTGCACAGTAAGATACTAAGTTTAAAACATCTTATCACGAGAGAGAGAGAGAGAGAGAGAATTTTGATATTTAATATACATTTAAAATCGTTTAATACGAAATTGAAGGGACAGAAATATTTTTTTCGTGTTAAACGATATTGCTCAGCATATTATAGTATATTTTATTTTATAGATATGCATATATGCGTGTATTTAACACATATTAATGAAACAAAAACATTCACAAGAATATTTGGAAAATAATGTGATATATTTTTCTTTATATTGTCTTTTTTAGCATCAAATTGTCAACGAATTGTTCGATGTCGTTCATTTTGTTATTCGTTTCAAAATTGGAATGTGCGCGTAAATAAATGAACACACTTTTCGGGATGTTCCTCATTTTAAATGACGTGAGAAGAGGAGATGTACTTTTTCATTTCATTTTTTGTCATCGGAATCTGCATCAACAAAATTTTTACCTTTGAACAAACTCCAAAATATCTGCCATAATTGAGGCTGTACACAAGTTATCTTCATCTACTACAACGAATTCTTCCAAGTAAACAGTAGGACAATCCAATCTGGTTGTTGTTATCTGTAATTTGTTTATTTCCAAAGGGGAAATCTTTTTGTGTTAAAAAGAAAAAAAATGCATGAAAATACAGAGTAGTTTGTCGGAAAAGTTGTATTATTTCGTGTTAATCGATATTTCGGCTTAAGCTTTTTCGCGTTTAGGATTCGCTGATTTTTCAAAAGCGTATAAATGGATAATATTTATGATATTTAGTGTCACTTAGATTGGAAAATGTATATAAAATTGTTTTAAGAATAGTATTACAATAAAAAATTATTTAAGTACAATATTTTGACAAAAAATGAACATAGAATGACCCATTTTCAAAACAGTCTCCTTTTGTGAAAAATGCTTCTATTATAATAATATTTCACCTGTATGTAGCTCAGACCTCTGTACAGAGGCTCAAATGGAGTTTTTGAAATATATTACTTAGAAATGAGTTTATCCATGTTCTACGACAACAGAAGGAAGAAATTTTAAGAAAAAAACGCCCATAATTATTTCAGATGGTTGTAACTCTGAAAATAATGTGAATTTTTCAAAAATCGTAGTTGAGCCTCTGTACAGAGGTCTGAGCTATATAGAGGCAAAGTATTTTTGTAATAGAAGTATTTTTCACAAAACGAGAACATATTGAAAAAAGGTTATTCTAATTTTTTGCTGAAATATTGTAGTTAAATAATTTTTTTTGTCCAAATGTCCTTAAAAAAATTTTATATTCTAATCTAAGTGACGCTAAATATCATGAACATTATCCATTTATGTGCCTTTCTAAAATTACGGTTCCGAACGTAGTCGGATACCTTAATTGTATTTCCTTGTATGTTAAAATTATATATGTGCGCACACATATAAAACAATGAAGACAATTAGTTAATTTTCCTTTCCGGACAAAATAACATTAGAAAGATGAGCAGTAAAATCTACATTCTTATATATAAAAGAAATTATGAATCATTAACATTAATTCCGTAAATATCAAATTTTAGATGCATCTCATGCTTAAATATAATTTAAAATTTAATACAAAGTACTAAAAATTTAATTTGATTGCTTTTAGTTACCTTCGAAAGAAAACTTATTGATATAATTTACAAAACTGAGATTCATGAAAAAAAGATTTAAAAAAAAACTACTTAGAGTAGTTGTGTATTTTTCTTTATCTTGTGAGAAAATTAAATTTAAGAAAATCGAAATTTAAAGATTCATTTTTATTAGTTACTTATATTTTGTGTACACATATATATGTCATTCAATTTCTGTAAAATACCCACACGCATAACTTTTTTCCTATTTTTCGGAATTTTTATTTAGTTTCGAAGGACTAGACACAGTGTCTGCTTCTTTCACTCGCATATTGTCACCCTGAAGAGAAAAAAGTGATAGAAAAATAATGTAATTTTAAACCCAGACGACATTTCGTAATACCTAGTAGACTAGCATTAATGGATCTCATGTCCCTCATTAAATAGCTCTGTAGCTTCGTTTACAGCAACATCAACTATAGTATTGGAGTCGGATATCTAAAGGAAGTATTTCCAAACCATAGAATTGAAAAACTCATTATAAATTCTGAATCATTCTTTCCAAACATTTTTCTAATAATTTAAGCAAAGGTAATCTACACATATAATTTTACTACGTTCACAACAGAGATAGACACAATACTTTGATGTCTGTAGGAAGATGTGTTTCCTGTGAATTTGGTTTTGTTGTATTTACATCATGAGGTGGCACAAAATGGACCAAGGTGATGCATCTGGGGAATAATAATGGCAATAAATATCCCGAATGATCTTATACATATCTTTAGATATAATTGATAATCGCTTCAATAGCAATTCTGCAGTAGGGTGAATATTTATCTATGAAATGTTATCTGTGATTACCGATTGTTTTTTTCTCTAATACGAGTACTCTTACAATCTGTAACTTCTTGCCACGAATCATAAATATTAATTTGTGAAGTTTGATACTCATAAGCTTTTATGTCAAAAATTAATCATGGAACACAGATAAGTGATTGAAAATAAAAAATATAAAAAAAGTGTTCTAGTACCTCATTCCAAATTCAAATAAAAACTCCTGGAATTGGGGTTTGTTTACTTTGAGTTGAAAGAGCAAGAGTCACTGTTGACATTTACGTTTTTTACTGCTCAGGGCGTAATTATTGCCATTTTTCGACACGGCTATTTAATTTGAAAATGTTTCTAACATTTTTAATCATTAATTTTTAAAGTATATTTGGGAAATAGATTATTTAAAGATGCAAAGTATTAAATCCTTATAATGACTAAAAATGATGCAAAGAAAACAAGTATTGCTGTTCTTTCAATTCGAGAAAGTTTCGGAATAGGCTAGAGAAAGCAAAATATTTATAATGTTTTACAAGCAGCTTCAAACTTCTTTGATAGGTAATTAATCAAGCTTTTATGTTTAAAGTTAGATATTCATAAAATCCAGATAATGAGTCATTTTTCAGTTTTATGTATGGCTTTTCTTTATAATTTTAATAATATGTTGATTAATTTCATTGTATCCGTGATTAAAACGTTACTAAAATGTCTAAATAATATTAATTTGAATATTTTACAATAGATAAGGTTATTTAAAATTATTTTTATCCATATAGTATATTATGAACAAAACAATTTGAGTACATACATTAAGGTATCCGACTACGTTCGGAATCGTGATTTTAAAAAAGCTTATAAATGGATAATTGTCAGGATATTTAGTGTCACTTAGATTAGAATACACGTATAAAATTATTTTAAGGACATTTTGACAAAAACAATTATTTAAATAAAATATTTTGGCAAAAAATTAACTTAGAATAATTTTTTCCCCAAAAGTTCTCCTTTTGTCAAAAATGCTTCTATTATAAAAATATTTTGCCTGTATATAGCTTAGAGCTCTCTACAGAGGCTCAACTAGAATTTTTGAAAAATTCACATTATTTTCAGAGTTACCACCAATTTAAATAATTACTGGCGTTTTTTTCTTAAAATTACTCCGCTCTGTTGTCATAAAATATGGATAAACCCAATTCTAAGTTATATATTTCAAAAATTCTAGTTGAGCCTCTGTACAGAGGTCTGAGCTATATACAGGCAAAATATTATTATAATAGAAGCATTTTTCACAAAAGGAAAACATTTGGAAAAAAAATATTCTAAGTTAATTTTTTGCCGAAATATTTTATTTAAATAATTTTTTTTGTCAAAATGTCCTTAAAACAATTTTATACATGTATTCTAATCTAAGAGACACTAAATATCATGAAAATTATCCATGTATGTGCTTTTTTAAAATCACGGTTCCGAACGTAGTCGGATACCTTAACAAAGAAACATAATCCAATGTTTTTTCTCATGAGAATCATTTTTAAAGGAATGCAGCAAACTGCTTTCCAAACAATTAAAATGGTAAATTCAAAGTTATTTTTTCATAATAAACACAAATAAAAACAATAAAAATGTTTGGAAAGAGCTTTTAAAACTGTATTATGACAGTTGTGTTAGTTAATTTTTAAAACTTTTATTTGAAGTAAGAAGAATTATCCGAATATTTAAAAGTGTGAGTACTATTTGATCTCATTTTTTTTTCCATTTTATTTGGTATATAACAGGAGTGAAGAATGTGCATTTGTTTTTAATTTGCTTCCCAAATATCTGTGTGTAGAATTTTAAAAAACTATATAATATTAATACATATATGAACTATTATAATAGTATTAATTTGATCTGTGACTTTTAACGCATGTTTTATGTCATTAGAGTAGTATAATTTTAATTGACACATACATAACATGGATCAATTTTTATGTATATTGAAATGAATGGTAAACGTCTTAAACATTTTCAGTTTTCACTAGATATTCTTACGTATGTTCAAAGTTTCTACGGTAATCTTTCAATTGTTGCACATTTTAAGTTTCTTAATTATTGAAACAAATGCAGCTTGGTACATTCTTTCACCATTTATTTATTTCAAACTTCATTCTACTTCGTTTGAATTCATATGTCATTTTTTTTATTTGAAAAAATGTACTGAAATTAAATGACGTATAAATAAAAATCGCGTCAGATTTTATTCTGTATTTACACGTTTAACTTGTGTTAGTCATTGAAACATATTTAGTGTACTATTCAATAATCTGATAGATTTGAAGAATTTCATGTAAATATTATTAAAATAATTTTATTTCGATTTTTAATACTTTTATAATGACTTTAAGAATACTCATGGTAATTGCTATATGCTTAGAAAATTTTAGGTCCGTTTAATATAGCAAATGGTTGAATATTTTACAGAATAATTATTTCTTATAAAAAAATTAAAAATTATATCCATAATTTTTGTTTATTTTTTATTCATTAAAGAATTGTTATATTAAGTGAAATTATATAGATTTAAATATTCATTCCATATTTGTGTGTGGGAATTACTTTCCAGTAATTATTATATATTTGTTTTAGAACTTATTTAACATATTTTGAAAAAAAAGAATAACACTAAAAAAGTTAAATGTTAGTTTAAAAAAAGTTTGCTAGGAAGTACGTATTGGTAAGCATCTGCAGTATAAGTACAACGACCGTTATAGATTACTTCGCATAAACTATATGGATAAAAACACAAAAATATAAAAACATCTTCCTTTAAGAACAAGAAACTTCATTTTCTATAAGAAATCAGCTTCCAAATGACATATGTTTCCCCTTAAATGTTTAATACGCTATAACGAGATTCTCTGAATTTTTGAATCACCTTTGTAAGGCTGATTGACAAGTCCCCAGTTTCTAATGGTAAATGACATTCTGTCTGCTTTCAATGCTGAACCAGTTCTACACTTCAATGTACACGTTATCTCAACGACAACAATGATATTTCTGGTAGTATTTGGCACTGGAAATAGTTACTCAAAGGCCACAATTAATCTTTCGTTTATATTGAAAATAATTACTTTTACAAAAATTTCAAAAATGTTTCACAGACACATACACTCATTTCATTTCAAATTAGTATTTAAGTTCTAATTTGTCATTTAATTGGAAGAATTTAAGTCATGTATTTCAAAATCATTTCACGGAGTAAAAGGTTCCTTAATTCATTTTTAATTAATTTTAGTACTTTTCTGAAGACGAACAATTTTATAATCTTCTGATTGACTGCTTCGTTATTCTTCTATTAGAAAAAAATAATTTTTATATTTAGGATAAAAAGTATACTTTTTTTTACAATTCCATTTACGCTTTAATTTTTTCGTGTGACATCTCAAAAGAGAAAAAAAAGGAGATATATATATATACATTTTAAAATGTACAAATAAATCCTTATAAAATGCAATTTGTAAGTAAAAGGCTTTTTTCAAAACTTCATTCACTAGAATATCATTTAAAAGACATTTTATGAGAAGCAGATTTTATCAAGCAGAAAATATTGGAATCGTGTTTTCTGCTTTAAATAAAACGACGCATAGAAAGTTTTTTCTCCTCTTTTCATTTTTTAGTTCTTCATTTATATTTTATGCATGATTTAAATAAAAAAAAGGAAGATATTCAGTGAAATATATTTTACGTTTTGTCTAATTAAATCATATCTTTTCCATCGGACCTATTTTTACCCTTCTTGGTTCGAGAAGTAGTTTTACAACAAAATATTTTTGGAACTTTTCCGAATTTATTATTGAATTAAAATGAAATATTGCACGTAAGCTTTTCATATATATTATACTAAAAATGTATTTATTTTTCCATTATGTTAGTATATACTGATTAATCTTTTATATGTATACTTTTTTTTAATAAAGTGGGAAAAAATCATTTTAAGCGTCGTGATTTATACGCATCTCAGAAATTTTGAATCTTGACAATAATTTATCAATTATATTGTGATTTATATTATTTATAATTAAAATGAAAATTCTGCTCTTATTATGCATAAAAATACTCTGTTTCCAATATAATCTTTTAAAACAAAAATTAAATGTTCCTTTCATTTCTTCTCAAATTTTCAGATGCCTTTTTTTATTTCTTAACTGCTGAAAATATTTTATTACGTTAACTTTGAATTTTTTTAAAAAAAAAGATGAACTGCTTATAACGAATAAAAATGTGTGTCCATCTAATATTAAATTTGTTGCAATTTTTTCATTATATTTTGATGATATATTTGATTATTAATAGATAATATATTCAAATTTTTCAAATATTATAGATAATAAACTCAATACTCAAATTTTCTTACTCTATATTGGTTAGTGTAAGGTATAATGAAATAAAAATAACAAACCACATTTAATATAACCTCCCTCACTCTCTGATATGTATATATACATACATATGAGAATACTATGTGTATATATATGAAAATATTTCATTTAAATTAAAACATTTTGCTGGTGAAATCAATTAACTTCATTGCTGCAGTCGCGGAATTGATTGATGAGGAAACATGTTGTCATTTTAGAATCAGATTTATTTATTGTACACTGAGCTGAGTGGCTGAGTGGTAGCGAATCGCGCTTCCACGCCGCGGGTCCAAGGTTCATACCCCGGGCCCGGCAAGTTTGACTCAGCCTTTCATCTCTTCAGTGGGTCGGTAAATGTGTACTAAATTTGAGCATGAGAAATAAACACTGGGGGCTTTGCATCAGACTGTCCACCTCATCGGAAAATTTGTTCATGCACCTCAGTGCCCAAGGTCACTTAAACTGAGACAGACACAGTAAGCCTTTGTCCTCTATGGAATGTTGCACCACTAAGTTTTAGTTTTATTTATGGAACACAGGTAAATCGGCGGCAAAAAAAGCATAACATTAACACAACAAACAGAGACGCGGACACAACAATAAAACACAAAAGCATTCATCTCATTCACTCCTGAGGTCTTAACCATTTTTATTTTTAGTTTATCGGAAGCTATTAGAATCAAGTGATTTCCGCTAAACGTTTTTCTGAAACTGATTGCGAATACGTGGATGATGCAACATTGCATCTTCCTGACTTAAAAACGCTGAAGTTTCAGTTTTTGAGATATAAAGTTGTGATTATTTCCCGTTAAGTGCGTGAGCTAGATTTTGTTTTTTTTTAAGCAAAGTCTTTGGAGGCTGAAAACCATCCTGAATTAAAATCTCATGAGAGAAATTTTGAGTGAATCCTTACACACACATACACACACACACACATATATATATTGTGACTTAGTGGATAAGTAACGTGCAAAAATTGTCACAGCTTAATGTTAAAATAAAAGAATTACTTATCATTGAAGCAATAAAGAACAGTTTCTACGCCAAACCGGTGCATTCAGTCTATATCACGGGACATCAAACACTTCACAGCACTGCTTTGTTCGAAGGGCACTTGCATATTTTCCTAAAACGTTGTGTTTGTCAATTCTCCAACGCCACCGGCGTTCAGCCCCCGGAAAGTCTTTAATCCGATTCCTTCTGGTATCTGCTCTCAAATAACCTGCCCTCTCTTCAGGTCTTTCCTGGTCTCTCCAATTCTATGTCCTCTCTCGGCTAAAAAAACCCTTTTAAACACCAGGGTGGGTCCACAACACGCTCCTCGTCCTTCTTATTGGCAGGCCACCAAAATCTGCCCTCGGCCTCATTAGTGTCCTATTAGTGAGAAACTCACAATCACACACCCTGGCCCGTGGGGAATGTAAAGGCGCTATTCTGATCGTCCAACATCTGTACTTTTTGTTCATCACGCCGCCTTTGTTCCTCAAAACCATTCTCTTGTAGATCTCCAAGGCGTCAGACTCGTTGGCCAGATCGTCTCTTATCACCCGGTGGGCACTCCCCTGTCCATTGTGACCTCCAGTCCCAGTGTCGACACGTGGTTAGAAGGGCGAGGTACGCTTCTAGTGTAGTCGCTACAACATATATATATATATATATATATACACGTGTGTGTGTGTAATTATAATTAAACTCAGCAGCTGTTTATACATCCCAATTATTAAATGGTAAATTCTGAATTATAAAACACAAAGCTTGTACCTTATTATATTCGTATTTAAGGTATCCGACTACGTTCGGAACCATGATATTAAAAAAGCACAAAAATGGATAGTTTTCCCGATATTTAGTGTCACTTAGAATAAATGTATAAAATTGTTTTAAGGACATTTTGACAAAAGAAATTCTTTAAATATAATATTTAGGCAAAACAAATTAACTTAGAATAACCGTTTTTCAAAATGTTCCCCTTTTGTGAAAAATGATTTTTGAAAAATTCACATCATTTTCAGAGTTAAACCAATTGAAATAATTATCGGCGTTTTTTCTTAAAATTTCTCCCTTCTGTTGTCGTAAAACATGGATAAACCCACTTCTAAGTTATATATTTCAAAAATTCTAGTTGAGCCTCTGTACAGAGGTCTGAGCTATATACAGGCGAAATATTATTATAACAGAATCATGTTTCACAAAAGGAGAATATTTTGAAAATGGATCATTCTATGTTCATTTTTTTTCAGAATATAGTCTTAAATAATTTTTTATTGTAATGCTATTCTTAAAACAATTTTATGTACTTTTTTCTAATCTAAGTGACACTGAATATCATAAATATTATTCATTTATATGCTTTTGCAAAATCACGGTTCCGAACGTATTCGGATACCTTAATTAATTTAGCCTCAATAATTTACATTAAAATACTATTATGCATAATTTTCTATGAGAAGAATCTTAAACTTTTTAAAAACATAAAAGTAACTCTTAAGTTAATATTTTTTTTATATATCTAAGTTAAAAATATGTACTTATTGTACTTATTTTCATCAAAAAGATTCCTCCAACGAGCTAAAAAAACATTCCAATGTTCTCTTTTATTCAGTTTCAATTAGATCTTGAAGTACTTTTAGATCTTGAAATGTACTTTTCAACAGCAGGCTTTAGATACGGTGCATATCAAAACGAGCCTTCATGACGAAAGCCTCATTAAACAAACCCCAATGATAGCACGATTATCTGAAGCAGAAATTAATCTACACAATACTCGCATCACTTTCTCGTGGATCTTAAAAGAAGCTGAAGGCAGAATCACCTGATTTCCCACGAACAGCTGCCGCGACATCCTGTTACAAGCATCGTAATCTATTCCCAAAATATTTCACGTGGTTTTCTGAGAGCTTGTTATACGTTGCTTCATTGTATCCGACAGATAAACGAGGACCTGTGGTGCTGTTTCGGAAGTCTTATTAAGTCTTGTGGTTCTTTATAGTGAGAGATTTGGTGGGCAAGAATCATTACTGACAAACTACGAAGCACTACTGAGGAAGATTGTAGTTGATGACAATGAGCGGTAAACAAATAATGAGGTTGTATGTTGAGAGTTTTGTATTTTGCTAGTGAAATGGTTTTATCTGAAAATAATGAAGAATGAGGGTCTTAGGAATTCGAGAAATGAAGAAAAAGATTGTTTTTCTTACATCTTTATTTTGGTAATTCTTCTTATATTAGTAAACTGAAAAATTGGAAGTTCTTCAACAGTATATTTTTAAGCGTTTGAAATAGATGTTTTTCTTAAAGGAACTCTTATTTAATAATTTTAATAGTTCATGTAGATACAAACGCGTACGTTTTTAATTTATCACGGGAATCTAGATTTCTGTATTTGAAGTTAAGGGTTTGCTCTCCAAGTTAACCTGTCATTTTGTTAGATTATCAAGTGCATTTATATATATATATATATAGTTGATAGATTTTATAGTGAAATAAAACTTAGTTAACATTCCTAATTTTCTTTGTTACATTTTAGGCAATGCATTAGCAAAAAATAAAATTCTTTTTTAGTAAACCTAAAAATTGAATTCCCCTTTTGGTAGTACTTATATATGAAAATACTTTTTTACATAAACTGCAAGCATTCATACATGCAAAGGAATGTAAAATAGTTCATTCTTATTCTTTTATGATCGATAAACTAAATAAAATTAGAGCAAAACCTTCAGCACTTCAAGACAAATCCGCATATATTTTTTTCCAAGTGATATAACTATCCAAAAAAGTATTTTAAATAGACATACAATACATTTTAAATATACAATTTTAATGAATTTTAAACTTTACAACTCCTTTGTACATATAAGTTAAAATCACTCATGATTAGTTATGTTTTGTGAGATTGTTTAGAAATAGACACACATACCAGATTAGGTAAAAAAAATTACTTTAAAGGTATTTTCCATTTTTATTTTCTATTTTACAAGGGTTTTTATTTGGTTTACCGCTCACAAAAATAGTAATTATCTCATTCATTATATATTAATATCATTATATATCATGTTACAATTACAGGAGAAAACTCAATGTTTCCTTTGTAAATGTGTCTTCAACAAATGCTAATTTTCTTAAGTTTTAAATTCGGGGAATATGTCAAATTGTTTGTGAAAACAATATTGAGACTAATCAATAAATTTTCAAAAGTATCTTGAAATCTGATTATGCAAAAAGGAAATGAAAAATATGAACGTTTGCTAAGTACCTAACATTTTCTGCATGAATTCCTTAAGCCAAATTACTACATGAAAATAAAATGTAATATTTTCAGATTACTTTTTAACAATCGCTATTTGAAAAATAAATGTAGAATATGAATTTCATCATATATATATTTTGTGAAAGTCTTATTTCGAAATATTTGCTAACTCGTTTGAAAACGCGTATATGACAGTACTTTAATTATTTCAATTTCTGGTTTAATGAAATTTCTAAAGAAATTACAAAATCAAATTTAATAACATTTTATTAATTGTTCATTTGTAATACGCTTCATTTTAGTACATATTCATGTATCTTGAATTGCAACCCTTTCACATCATCCTAATATTTCTACTTGTGTTGTGAATACTGTACTAATTCCTTAATAACCCCTTAACATGCATTACACTACTTGACTTTAACATCTTACTTTGACATCCAAAAATATACAACCATGCCAAGCTAAATACCCCTTGAAAACCTTCTTTGAATTTCAAGTGATAGCGAAGTCAAACAAAATGGCCATGTTTACGAGTTGTTTGCCAACATCATTGGAAAATACTGCTGAGCAGTGACAAGGCAAGAAGCCACGATCAAAAGCAATCTAGAAAAAGAGTTATGTTCCTTGAAAACTTTGTGTTTCACACTTTCGAAATTTTCGAAAAGCCCCCTTCTCTTATCGAAGTTTTTATCTTTCACTTTCCGTATCATAAACGCCGAGATCGTGCACGAAATCCAGTATTTTACTCGTGAACCAGCATCTTTCCAGCATCTTTTTTTTTCTTCTTTTTCTGTGGTTGCTTCTTTACAATTCTTCGTCACCACGCCTCTGCAAGAACGAAGATCAAGTTTCGATTCTTTCCGGATTCTGTGCTCTCCCCTCTTTTCGTCACGCCATGCTGTAAACTGGGCTGGGATATTTTTCATTCACTTCCCTTCACCACCCTTGTTCGAGATTCTGGCGTCACACTTCTCCCCTTTCCCTTATTTGTAATTTCCGGAATTTTGCCTCTCTGTGAAATGCAGTATTTTAGCTGAACACATTCCCTCTTCTGTGTGCATCCACCTGTGATGGCGCGTAATCCGTGCTTTAAAATAAATAATTCTCTCATTCCTTAAATTAGCCTCTGCTTATGTAGTTGCTGAGTTAATTTGGGAATTAGCGCTGACCAAGCCAATCCAAAGAGGACTTGGATATGTCCGCTTATTTACATCGCGGTTTTAATGTCGACGTAAACGGGATATAATGTTTATTAGTAATTAATGTTTAGTACTTATGGCGAATGACGGTGTGAAATCAAATTACCTCAGTATGTTTAATGTTATGTAAATTTTGTTTAATTCCTGCCACGTTAGATTAGAAGATGTACATAGAAGTCTTTATTTAACTTTGACTATAAAATTAATCTTTTCTTTATTAAGTAAGTATATTTTATGTTATATAATTATATGTTACCGTTGAAGTGTGAAATTCATTATTTCATAGAATGACTAGGTATTTCAGGAAATAACTAGACAAGTCAGTTAAAGTGTATACAATTATTGAATTCTACGATTTAACTAAGCATTCTGTAGAATAACGATTACTTGATCATTAAAGTGTAAAATACGTCCCACGAATGTTCTTTGAACCGGTTATAGCTGTTGGCTCGTGTAAAAAAAAATGTGTAATAGTAAAAAAGTGCTTGTTTCAAAAATAATATGCAATGCAATTTAAAGTGTCTCTCACAGCAATCCCAGTTCTAATAAATAATAAAAAGTAAAATAACGGGGTATTTCATAAAATTTAAATTAATATTCTCTTACATTTTTGTTTGAAAAAGTTTACACAATGTTTTTATGAAGCTGCAGGTTTTCTTCCCAGCATGTATTGTTGTAATAATATTGAAATATAACTATTTCTGCAACATAATCTTTTCTTTTTCCCTTTTTATTTAACTAATGTTATCAATATGAGCAACAATAAATTATATCTGTTTTTCGTTATTATTTATCAATTTATCCGCAACAAGGATAAAATGTATTTTTGGAGAGATTTTAGCTGTTTATAATCAATTAATTTATGAAAAAAAACTTTGAAATTGTTTAGTTTTCACTTTAACTCTCTATCATTAGTTATTTCATAGAATAACCAGGTAAAGTGTGAAATTTTCATCTCTTATATTATACTTTAACTGACTTGTATAGTTATTTCATGAAATACCTATAGGTATTCTATGCAATAACTAAATTATGCACTTTAATGGTAACATATATATGTAATTCAAAAACATGGAGAAGTGAATTATGCAATGACGTTTTTTTTATGAAAATGATCCCTTTTAGTGTAAAATGTATATTTGAAATTAAATTTATTTTAAGTACTAAGATTAAATATTAAATAAGTATTTTGTTGTCTAGAAGTATAAACATGATTGTTGTGCAATTAATGAAATGAAAAAGTACAAATTAGCTTTGTGTTTATAGACATTATGGTTAGATATGTGTTGTATACATACTAGCCTATATTTTTACCTGCTTTTATAAAAAGATCATTGATTCTTTATTTTAAAAAATAGATGCTCATCAAATAAATAGTTGTACAGATGCCTTTACACACACACATATGCATAATCCTTTATAGTTTCTTCAGTTTATAACAGTACATATTTTTGGAAATTAAAAAAGTCTAGCAGTTTCAAAACTAAATAACCGATATAAATATGTGATATCAATTCCCTTTTACTTTGAAATTTTGTAATGTATAGAATTTATGCACTTCAAATTTGAGCAGTATTTTATGATTACAATTTCAATACCGTTCATTAAATTACAGTTGACATGATGATTAAATGTGTTATCATTTGGTTTTGCCATTACAGGAAGCAAATCATTAGCAAATGTTTAATCTGAAATATTAAAAGGAATATTTCAAAATTTATTAACCCTTTATCTATCGCATTATGATTTACTGCAGTTTTTTTTCATGAAATATTTTTGGAATCACTACATTGAAAATTGAGGAACATACATAAACTAATTACTGAACTTTGGATATTTAATCCATTAGAGCTAGCTAATTAATTCGAGAAATTCAACTGTAAAAATAATTATATACCCTGTTCACTTAAAATAAATAGTTAAATCGTTTTCTAAGGTCTTCATTAACATGCAAACCAAAAATAAGACACGTACCTTTTGACATTAACTACTTTTTCGGAACAAAAATGACAATCGTCGCAATCCGATCAAAATGTCAGCTGAAAACGTAATTTCTGCTATAAAACTATCCGCCTTTCCCGCTAAAAT
The DNA here is from genome assembly GCA_019973955.1 of Trichonephila inaurata madagascariensis. Taxonomy (NCBI): domain Eukaryota; kingdom Metazoa; phylum Arthropoda; class Arachnida; order Araneae; family Nephilidae; genus Trichonephila; species Trichonephila inaurata. The sequence goes on from BMAV01024152.1 coordinate 173,468, forward strand.
ACTCATTATAGAACCTGTGCTGCCATATATGTTGAAAGAGTGGATTTAAAAGAATATTCCTGCTAAGCATCGTAAGAGTATTTGTAAAAATGGTTATTTTATGTAATTTAAAATTATAAGTGGTACTTATAAGTACCTTCGGTCAATAAAAAGTTAACCCCTTAACTACGCCGGCATATATATCCGCCTCACTCAACCGATGTTTTAAGTGGCCTGAGTGTGGACGCGTATATATGTCTTTACGAAATACGGTTCTTTTATTTGAGGTGCTATCATTAGAATTAATTAGATTTTCGAATACAATAAATTGATCTTGATAGTGTTTTGGAAGGATTTATACTCATTTCGGAGAAAAATTTGCTTTTGTGTGTCTTTTCTTTTCCCCTTCAATATACCATATGCACGCGCCTTTGTGAAAAATAGTGGCGCTGGGGAGTAAATCACGTAACTTTTAACCACCAGTTAAGGGGTTAATACTATTTCATCCTCCTTTTAGAAAATAGATCTACTAAAAGCATTAATTTTTATGGTAGGTTTTTATTTAAATTATGTGTTAGTACAGAGTTTAGGTTCAGCTATTTAATATTTGATTCATTTTAAAGTTAATGAGAGAAAAATGTGTTCCATTTTTTCATTTCTAATCTAAATGGAATTAAGTAAAAGAAATTTATTATTATTTTAATCTTCTTTCGCAGAATAATACTTAAATTGATTAAATATGATTTTAGGGGTTAAAAAAATTAGCAAATTTAATCTTAAAGTTATGGTATACGTTTAAATTTGGAAACAAAACACATATTTAGAATACATAAATAAATTAGTAATAAAAATATTAACTTTTCTAAAAATGTATTAACGAAAGCTCTTTTTTAAAATGTGCGTGTGTGTGTGTGTGTGTGTGTGTGTGTGTGTGTGTGTGTGTGTGTGTGTGTGTGTGTGTGTGTGTGTGTGTGTGTGTGTGTGTGTGTGTGTGTGTGTGTGTGTGTGTGTGTGTGTGTGTGTGTGTGTGTGTGTGTGTGTGTGTGTGTGTGTGTGTGTGTGTCTGTGTGTGTGTGTGTGTGTGAAGCTTTCTTTACTAAAGAAGCAACGACTAAAGATTATTTCGGATTTATAGTGAAATGTCAAACATTTCCAATGAATCATATTTTCACCAATCATTTCCGAAAAAACTCTATATTTCGTTTAATTTATATGCAAAGAATAACATTGTTTTTATGACTATATCTTTGTTTTTAGAAGATGGCAAACGAGTATAAAAAAAATGAAAACGTGATTTTAAAAAACTGAATGAGTGCCGTTTTGATATTTGAAGTGGAGTGAAATTCGAAAATTTTTAAAACGGTTTCCTAGTTTGTAAATATATAATTATAATTGTATATATATAAATTGTGTGATATTAAATAGTTGATTATAAAGAATCAAACAAAACTGATTTGCCTGAATTACTTACATCAAATGTGTTAGATGTTACAGAATCTACAAAAAAAATGATAAGATAAGCTATTGTGGAAACCTTTATTGATATACTGTATATTGTAGTGAAACTAAATAAAATTCCTTAAAAGTTATAGATTAACTTAACTTAAATCAGTGGCGTGACAGCCCACAAGTGACAAGGATTACTATGCCCAACTCAATATACGTGACGTTAGTCCCTGAGGTGCATGAGCAGATGTTCCGTTCAGGTGGTAAATCTGATTCAAACCCTGACTCAAACCCCAGTGTTAAGTTTCCACGCAAGCTTGGTTCTCAACTATTGGCTCACTGAAGGATTGAAAGGCTGAGTCAACCTTGCCCATTCCGGGGTTTGAACCTCGGACTTGGGTGTGGAAGCGTGGTGCGCTAACCACACAGCGACTGGGCTTCAAAAGTTATGGATTATTCTTAGTAAAATTGGGAAAGAGATCTTTTATATATATATATGTCATTTTTATTCCTTATTGAATTTTGGATATAATATTTTCAAAATGACATTTTATTTAGCACAATTCCCATAAATACATTAGTTGTGTAATTATTCTCGACTAGACTTTAAAGAAAAGCAAAAATGCATTTCTTATTGACTTTTTTTGCTTTTAGTATTGTAATTTTTAAGAAAAATAAAAATGCAAACAAGAACTGAAACTGATTAGAAAGAGATACATTGTAGATATTTGAAGATTGTTAAGTTTTAAATGTATTTCTTTCGCGATTAAAGCTATATATTTTTAAAAAAACTCTTTCAGTCTTCCTTTACTTGTTGGTAAAGTCTCATAGATTTAAAAACTTTGTTTATACAGTCTTTATCTCTTTTTTGTTAAATAATTGTGCAAATAAGAATTCTTTCAATGAACTGTCTTTTTTAAGGAGAGAAAAATAATGATCAAAATATCATCATTTCATGAATTGTTCTTTCCAGGAATTGAATTTTACATTATAATTAAAATAAAATACTTAATTTTTTTTAATTTTAAATTTATATTTAACTATTTTAAAGCTGTGTGTTATAATTATGCAGAAAATTAATTAATCTGAAATAAATACAATAAAGAAACAACACAATTAATATAACTGCCTTTATGACATATTTAAAGAATATATATTTTAATAAAATTAATTCGTTTAATACAAGAGATAATTAGAAAGACTCTTACTCTTTGAAATAAATCTAAATCAATTACATATCTTAATTTTAAATATATATCAGTAATACGAGTAAGTTAATTTTAGTTAATACTATAACACAAAAATGCTCCAACAATTAAGAGCATTTCACGGGATTGTTAGTTACTCATTTTTCCTGTATTTGAGGTTCAACACATTTAAATGGAAACCTGTTAATAAATTATGTATTAAGAGCATTGATACAAAACCTTTTATTTACTTCAAAAATCTTTTTTTCCAGTTCAAATTACATAAAATTAAAAATTTGTAATTAGATAAATTTGCAAAATTTTCTAAGATTTATTTTTATGGTTTATTACATTTATGTAGCTTGGATAATTAAATATATATAATTAAAAGTAAACTAATAAGTATTTAATTATAGATTAAATATCTTTCAAGTGTAAAATTTTTATTTCAGAATATTAAAATTTATTTTTTGAATTAAGTAATTTTAACCGATGATCCAGTGAATTTCAATTCGAAATTTTAAAATAAATCATTTAAGATACATAAATTAAAAATCTATTATGTTAAAATAATTAAAGAAATGTCTTAATATATTTTCAAAAATATTAGTTAAAATTTATATTGCTATAATGAACGATTTCTATTTGTAGGTATTTTTCCTTTTAAAACACTAGTTTAAACTCTTAAATTTATATAAAAATATTTAACCAATAAACTTTTCAACAGTACTTAGAAACTCACATTACACAATGTTGATTTGTCCTATAACATATATGTATATTAATTGTAACTATTCAATTAATGAGCTAAAATAAAATTCTTGTTGATTCAAGTAGAATTGACTTAATTTTTTTTTTACTTGTTATATATATAGACAATGAATCACTGCATAATAATTTTTTAAATGGTCTCTATTTTTGTAAATTAAAATATTGTTACGAATTTTGTGTAATTAGTGTAAACACTTTGTGTATTTCAGTGTTTAATGCATTTATATTACTCTATGTTATATTTATTTCATGTTAAAATTGTGCTACTCACAAGCAATGCCACCCCTTACGTTATAATGGTGATTCAAAGAGAACTTGGCGAAATATTCGCGGTAGAGCCAAGTTGGCATTATTTTTGACTACCAAGTTGGCTACTTTGGCGACATGTTGGCGAGTTCGGAACCCTCTGGAATCTTCTAGAAAGTAGTGGATCTCTCCACTAGTGTCACGTTCAATGACACGAGTGATTATATTTCTGGAAGTTTCTGTCGCGCCTATAAATGAAGATGCTCGCCGGTACGGTGATCAGTCTGGATCACCCCCGTCACCTATCCCGATGACCATTCTACCCATTCTGGATTAAACCAGCGAGTAGTGAGCTTTGTTTTGACTAGCGATTACCTCGGCGGTGCTTGTGAATAATCTTTACTTACGTGTATTTTTAAACACTGGTGATTGTGTTTGATTGCTGTTGAAGGTGTGAAGACCTTTGGGGATATACTCTGTGAATATTGTTGCTGAATCCTGTATTTAAAGGATTGGACCGGTCTACGGAACAATATTTATTCCTCATCCTCACAAAATATAAAAAATTACACTATTCTTGAAATTGTGCAAGAATTCTGCAGAGTGAAAACTTATGAAGATTCTAACCAAGTTATTTATTGATAGAGCTACGCATACTCATTTTCATTTTAGAAAAAGTATTTTCTTACATATGATAGTGTGAGTAGAGTCATATTAATATCGCACTATAAGGCAACACGAGGGCTATTGGATGGACCTCGTAATTCTAAAACTCGTTTAAGTGACGGGAATATCACCTGAGTTGGCACCTCACGAACGGGATGGTATTGAACCTGACAGATTTCACGTGCATCACCCTGATCTACATGGTGGGTCTTCAGTGGCATCAGAACTTGAACTCGTGACATTCTAGTCACGAATTCCGGTTGAGTGAGTGAGGAAATTATTGGCGCACAAGCCAATTTTGGCTAACTGCGCCAAACATTCGTTAAAACATTAAAAGTACAAAACCACTAAAATGTTTAATTAAATTTCAGTTTAAAAAAGCTAAAATCTCAAATTATGTATAAAAGTCAATTTCAATAAATTTAAAAACAGAGATTGGTGGGGGGATTTCCCCACCAAGTTCGATATGTATTATTGTGAAAAAATTCACTTTCTATGTCTAGTTGGTGTTGAAAGTAATGATCTCTTGCAATATGATTTGCCATCTTTTTTTCCCATAATCTGGATTCGATTCAAGTTCATCTTCCACATCATTTAGAATCAAGTCTTCCTTTTAAGGTGTATATTCCGCAGGTGCTGATTTTATAGGTCTATGTGCAGCCATCTTAATTTTTATTTATGCTTCATCCATATTTTAAATAATTTTTTTTTTTTTGGTTTTACACGTGTTTTGAATGTGTTTGGAATCCGTACTGAGTAGATGCAGAGGTGGTTGAATACCGTAGTTGGATGAGGAAGCGGATGTGATTGGTGAAGCTTCAATAGAAGTAAACATATTACTAGTGGAGGAAAGTACGTTATGAAATATACGAATTGGTAGTTGAGGCTCTAATACAGTAGCTGCTGTTGAAAAGGTGGAGGGCAAGAGGTGTTCTTGAGTTGAAGATGATGTGGAAACAACAATAGTGGTTATTGATACATTCGGTTTTTTGGCTGGATGAAACTGGTTGAATTAAATTTAAAGGTGGACACTTTATTTCTCTATATATTCATCTGTTTGTGTAAATTGTTTCTAGTAGAGGATTTAATAGACCTGAGCGTAAGGACCATTCCAGTACAAACTACTAGGCGACCGCGGTCATTTTAATATTATAGAAGAGAACGCATAGTATACTTTCAAGGTTTATTAAATAATTTTGGAATAAAAATTCAGTTAACTTTCAAATATCTTCAATATTTCCATTATTTATTGAATATCATTTGAAAAAAGAACTTACCGTAAAATCTGGCTTATAACGCGCACTTTGATTTCAAAAATTAAGAGCAAAGTTTACGGGTGCGCGTTATACGCCGGGTATAAGAATGCGAGCTTTAAAAATAGAAAATAAGATGAGCATATAAAAAAAATTAAGACTTGTACATAGAACAGAATACTATTTATTTAAAATAAATGACATTGCTAATGAACTCAAAGAGTTGTAGTCCTAGAAGTATATTATTTTTTCATAAACTTGTGGGCTAATATCTCGAAAAAATTACTTCAAAACAGTACGTTGGCACATGTAGATTTCAGGTTCCTTCGTAAAAAAGGAGGTGCGTGTTATGCGGCGAATATACCTAAAAATCAAAAAATGTAGCGTGAAAATATGGGTGCGCTCTATACACCGGTGCGCGTTATACGCCGGATTTTACAGTATTTGTAATGAAAATGTCATAACTTTCCATCAAACAAACGTCAAAGTTTAAGACTGCTTTCAAACAGTGTTGTTTATAATTTATAGATAATTTACCAACACATTTGAAAAATTACAGTGAGATACATAGAATAATGAAACATTTCATGTTTATTTAAATACTTTTGCAGCTAATCAGCTCAATTTTCTGTCTCCTCTCAAACGTAATACCACACTTTCATTGCCAATCTGAGCCTCAAAATTGTTCCTATACGGAATAGAAGACACCATTTTTTAGTAGCGTAATGTGTTCCCTGTACAGGATCCGTAAGAACTCAATAATTCCTTTCATATCGTCCTATCAAACTCTACTTCCGAAAGAAAACTATAAAATGGAGCCTTCGTAAGAAACATAATGGAGAAGAGGAACATACTTTCAGATCATAGAGAGTATTTTAAGTGAAGCCAGGGCTATCCAGAAAATCGTTGTTTTAGGAGCCAGGACATTTTACGATGAGAAGATGGTACCTTTTTATTACTTCTGCGCATTTTTGTGTTAGCGGAAGAATTACTCTGTTCCAACCAGTGGAGACGTTTTTAATGAGAGCACTTTAACAACCCTTGTTCTGTATTTGAAAATAGAAAGGAATATGAAGCTAAACATATGCGATTATGTAGTATTACAGGAGTAGAAAATGATGGTAGTAGAAGGACTGTATTGAGAATAACTGCGTTCAAGAGCTTCGTAATTATAGGGATTCTAAAGCACACACAAAAATTACTTTGATACATTTTATTACTATTTTGAAACATTTTATGTCTGGTGTATATTTTCATTGGAAATGTTAACGGGAGAGAAATTTAAATTTTAAAAGCACGAAAATGTCATCATTATTATAAATGTTACCGTTAAAACGCGAAAGCCGTTAATGTGCCGATTACCTAGCTATACAACAAATTAACTGATTTGCTCCATTAAAGTGTGGAATTAAGAATTTTCCTCATTTTAACTAGGTAATCCTCACATTAATGGTTTCCGTGTTGAAAAACTTGAAAAACAATTTATTTATAGAATTATGACACTTCAACCCTAAATACCAAGGAAAAGGCATACCAAAATTCATGTTAAAAAAATTAAGTATTAAGTTGATGTTGAACATAGAGTTTAGATGTGGTATTCATTTATTTTAAACAAGAATTAACATATTTTTAATAAAATACCAAGAAAAATTCATCTCGGAATAAAAAGAAATAATAAGTATTAAAAACCTAACTGAATTCATTTAAGAATTTCTACAATATTTTTTACTAGCAAGGCTCGCCCCGTTCAATGTAAATCAGCGTTTCTCAAACTGTGGGGCGCTCCCCCCCCAGGGGGGCGTGATACTTCTGTGAGGGGTGTGTGAGCATAATGAAAAGTCGAAAACAAAGGATTACTTAAAATAATTGTTAATTTACTGAAAGTAAACAAACAAAATACATTCTGACATAAGAAATAAATACCATTTACACTGATAAAAAGCACTTATAAATGTATTAGAACAGGAAATGTATTTTATAACTAATTTAGAAATACTAAGTTAAGAAGAAGTCTAATAATTACCAGTGACCCTATAGGCTTGTCATGTATAAAAATGTATACAAAACATTAAACTTATCTTAATAATTTGTACGGTTAATAGTGAATAGTTTTAACTGCCTATTAAAGGATACGCGATTCGCTCCCCAATGCCACCGTGTTCCATATAAGCGTGCGTAAGTGGTGTATTGGGGGGAAGAAAAGAACAAATAAGCAAATATTCTGAAATAAGTAAATCTTTCACAAACACTGTCAGTGTCTTTTTATTGCATTCCAAAACCTTCGAAATAGTCTTATTAATAGCAGTGCACAGAAAAGATCGTACTTCCGAAAGACGTATATATACGTCCGGGGAAATTATTATTTTGGATGAGCGCAACGTTTATATACGTCAGTGGCACTCAGTGAGTGGAGGTTAAACTCGTATTGAAGCCTTAATTCCGAAGTATAGTATTACTGAATTCAATACATTGTTAGTGTATGGATGGCAGCGCGATGAAAATTCTGATTGAATTTTGGGTCGCAAATATTGGACGTTTGAGAAGCACTACTGTAAATCCACTTGGGTATCGTTACCTTTTAAATCAGTAAATCTGAAATTTTATTTATTTTCTACAGTGGGAGCTTTCAGATTTCTAAATCCTGTCACTGATAGGAATACAATTTTATATTGAACTAAAAACTGTTCCTCATATTTGGATTTAAGGAATTGTTACTTTTGAATCGTTTAAATAAACGATTCATTTTTTTTAATTACATGATACTTTTTAAGGGAAAATTTTTAGTTTTGAATGAGGCACACTGAAATAATTAATATTTGTATGTATTTATCATGTGTTTTTAATAGCCTTTTATTTCTAATAAATTTAGCGATCTACATTTTGTTTTATGTGAAAGCATTGAATTTACGTATTTTTATAAGACACTGAGGCTTGTAATAAATAAGATGCGTTTCAAAATGGCCTTAAAAAGCATTTAAACCATCTCTAGAAGATATTAACGACAATATTTTTCAATTGCAAAATAAATTTTCTTATTCAAAATTAAAGTCAATAATTCTAAAATAGATTTCGAAAATAAGAATATATTTAAGAAAATTTTCACTTTAGAGGAATCTTAATGTGGCTTTCAAAAACATCTGGTACTTTACCAGCTACAATGAAATGAAACTGAAACGTTTTTGATAAACGTCATTTTAAGTTTCTTTTTAAGAAGCTTAATTATTAAGACTTAAGGACTTCAAAACGATTTCTTCTTTCGGAAAACCATCTTTAAATTACATAAGTCCTTTAACTTTCATTTTTAGTATCTTAAGATCAAAGAAAAGTAAAGGAGAAGCGAAAGCAGATTATTGAGGCTTTTTTTCCTAAAGTAGATATGGCTTATTGATGAAATCAAAACTGCTTCTTTTTTGTTATTTTTACAAAAAAAATGACAGTGTACATTTATTTTTAAAAATGCCATTGGAAAAAGATGATCTATAATAATTTAAGGTATCCGACTACGTTCGGAACCGTGATTTTAAAAAAGCACATAAATGGAAAATGCTCATGATATTTAGAGTCACTTAGATTAGACTCCATGTATAAAATTGTTTTAAGGACATATTGACAAAAACAAATCATTTAAATACAATATTTCGGCAAAAAATTAGCTTGGAATAACCTTTTTCAAAATGTCAAAAATCTCCTTTTGTGAAAAATGCTTCTATTATAATAATATTTTGCCTATATATAGCTCAGACCTCTGTACAGAGGCTCAACTATAGTTTTTGAAAAATTCAAATTATTTTCAGAGTTATAACCCATTGAAATTATTATCGGCGTTTTTTTCTTAAAATTTCTCCCCTCTGTTGTGGTAAAATATGGATAAACCCACTTCTAAGTTATATATTTCAAAAATTCTAGTTGGGCCTCTTTACAGAGTTCTGAGCTATATACAGGCAAAATATTATTGTAATAGAAGCATTTTTCACAAAAGGAGAACCTTTTGAAAAAAGGTTATTCTAAGTTACTTTTTTGCCGAAATATTGTATTTAAATAATTTGTTTTTGTCAAAATGTCTTTAAAACAATTTTATACATGTATTTGAATCTAAGTGACACTAAATATCATGAAATTATCCATTTAAGCGGTTTTCTTTAAATTACGCTTCCGAACGTAGTCGGATACCTTAAGGCATTTCATTTCACTTTCAGTAAAATATCTTAATCTTTTTTTAATTCAGTATTTAAAAAGCAAAGCTTATTCTTAAATTTTCACACATGTAGTTATGTAAACTTTATAAAGGTGTATTTACATTAAATAGGGCTATTTGTTTCCATTAAAATTATACATTTTAAAATTTTGCTCAACGATATTAGTGTTAGGACTTTTAAAATTTTCCCATAGAAATGTGAAGTAATACTTATAAGAAAAGTATTTGCAACTGTCTCTTTGAATCACATTTTTAAATAGCCATCTTAGGTTTCTAAGCAATTTTGGTTCAAGCTTAACCAATATTAAAAAATTACATTATGGTAATGGTAATATTTAGCGAATTATATATTACTAAAGAAAAATTATTCATTTATGTTGATATGAAATTTGCCTCTCAAATTAAATAAATTATTATGAATAACTTGGAGTTATATATATAAAGTATTTTATTACTAGGAGAAAAACTATTAAACATGAAGACTTGAAACTTGACAGGCATGTTTCTTTCATGGAATAGAGATACGATAAGAACGGGTTTGGCAAACTCGACCAACAATGTGCATTTCGATTGGTTAAGTATCCTTATAGATAAATATAATCCCGTTTTTAAACTATTAGATTTACAGACCTGAAATTCTGTATTCAAGTTTATTTCATGTAGAAAAGGTCCGCTACAAAAAGGAATTTTGCGAAAATTGACTCCCACGGGAGGTTACGAGGTTTTAAGGGGCGTTATAGATAAATCTATCCTGTTTTTGAACTATCAAACCTAAAGATTTGAAATTTGGTAATCATGTATATTTTGTTGAGTAGAGATCGTTGAAAATGACTTTAACGTAAATCGATTTCTGTAGGGAGTTGCGGGGAGGTACTGAGGAATATAAATGATAAAAATTCTCTTTTTCGAGGACCTACAGTAATGAAATTTTGTATATACATTTCTTTTGTTGAGTTGAAATTCACTATAAACGGGTCTCAGAGAAAGGAACGCTCAAGAGCAGGTACGGAGCTTATTCATAAAAAAAAAGTTCCATTTTTGAATTATTAGAATTAGACTCGAGATTTGGCAGGCATATTTATTTTGTTGACCAGAGATCAACTCAAAATGGGTTTTGCGGAAATCCACTTTGAGAGTGGGGTTCATGGGAGCGTAAAAGATAATTCTAATTCAGTTTTAGAAATCAGAGTCCTGTCCTTCTTAAAGCCTGTGGTAAGGAGTTATAAGAATATTTTCACACACAATTGGATGCTTAATGCTACGAGTTAGATATCAATAATTTACACACACAAACAGTATATATTTATAGGACAGCATGAAATATCCTGCGAAGTGGGTGGATAAAGGGTAGTTTCTTATATTAATAGTCCCTACCCCTATGTGTTGCTTCAAAGTTCAAACTTAATAATCAGTCAATCAGTCAATTAATCCTAGAGAAAAAAAAATTTCTTCTTTTATCATTAAATGACACAGAAATTATATTTATATGAATAATTCAATAATATATCAGGTGAAAATAGTGTGACTTAATTTCAATGCTGTTTTCCATAGTTTACATTTTGAAACTATTCACTCCTCTCCCCTTTTTCAATTCCTACTATTAGCTCACGCTGTCTATATATTTATTTATTTATATATTTGTATATTTATTTATTTATCTTGGTGTAATTTTCAATCGTTAATAAAATACATTTTAAAGCGCTGAAATTTTATATACAGGATCATTTTGGATGACAATACAATAATTCAATTATAATTAATAAAAATTAATTGATTAAAACTAATTACTTAAAGAATTATAAATACAGCCACGTTGGCGACTTAGCGACCCATTTGGCGACTTGTGTCAAAACTTGAAAAGGTTTTTTTCTCACAAAGCATTCAGTTGGACTGAAATTAAAAGGACAATACGATACTTGAATGATAATTAAAAAAACTAATTACCACTTAATGTTGTGATTCTGTCCTATGTATGTACATATTTATATTAATTGTAACTATTTAATAAAAAGTAGCTAAAATAAAAAAATTTGATGTTGATCTAAGTAGGAATTGACTTAAAAATTATTTTTTTATATTATTTTAAATAAGAGTCGGAGTTTGTGTGAATAATTTTATTTTGTAATTTAACAAATGGGATACAAAAAGTACTTCGAAGCTTCATAAAATTTTACTTAGAACTTTGCGTAGATAACACAGCATTTCAAATATTTGTAAGAAAAAAAAGTATATGATATAAAATTAAATAAAACAAATAAAATTCTTTATAAAATTAGCTTTTTGGTATTTAAAATTATCAGCGTTCTAAGGAACAGTTCATTCTCTTTTTCGAATGCAAAAATAGTCTGAATATTGTCATCTTTGCTAAAATAAAATATTATTTTGTTGAAAGTTGCTTATTCTTGATGCCTAATTGATTCAGTTTGAATTATTAGAACATTTCGATTTACCAACACTGATTTTATTTGTATTCATTTGAAAATAATTACATTGTTTTCTATTTTATCTTACAAAAAAATAAGTAAACGCCATCTATACATAATTTTAAAAAATTAAAATTTTCAATTTTTTTTTAAAATTAGAACTAAATGTATTGTTTAAAAATATATAATGAGAAGAAATCGTAAGAATAAATAAAAAAAAATGAAATATATTAAGTATTTTGCTTTTAATTGCATGGATTATATAGGGAAAAATACAGACACCAGTTTTCGAACACTACAATATTTAAAAATATGTAAACTTGAAATAAAAATGTTTAATAACTAAATGTAAATAACTAAAGATTTCGGCATTAATAAAAACTTCTTTATTGATCTTTCATCGATACGAATAAGTTCTTAAAGAAAATTATTCTTTTCGTTTGAAGAGTAACTAAATAATCATTATTTTTTTTTAAAAAATGAAAATTATAAATTCGCTAGTTAAACTAATTAGGGTGAGGGAAATTATAAATGCTAATGGAAACTAAACATACTTTTGTTTTGAATTCATTAAATACGTTAATTTTACTTTTTAATAACTAATTTGACAGATCAAATAATTAATGAAGCATCAGGTAATTTCGTTTCTTAATTAATTGCTCGTATCTAGTAATCTGTCAAAATATATATTCTTTCCGCTTCTGTTTTTTTTTAGTTTCACTACAAGTTTCTTCTTAATAAAAATCCTAATTATATTATTCGAATTAAATTCCATTCGAAACTTTCTTAATGGTAATTGCATGAGTTCGAATAATTTTCAATGCATTCTAGATTTTTTTTTATCATTACTTCTTCTAAAAATTTAATGATTGCTTTTTAATTTTTGGAATTTCGAAAGGTAGGAAATGAAAAATATTGAAATTGTTTTGTGGATTCTTATTAAACTAATTAAATCTTGAATGTATTTTTCTAATCGAATAAGTTGAATGTTTCTGTAATATTTTTTAAAATTTATTTCGCGGATTTGTAATTACCTTTTTTCAATTAAAGTGGTTGGCGATTCAAAGATTGATTAATTTTAAATTAATTTTAATGGTTTAAAAATAAAAATCTGATGACAATGCATTTATCAAGTTTTTAGAGTATTTTTCTACGCAATTATTATTATAATGTTAATCTAGCATTAGGATGTTCTATGAGCACAGTGTAATTTTCATGAAACTAGAACTGAACTTGTAAATGAATTGTTGGAATGCGAAGTGAAAAAATAAAATGTGAGTAAATCTATCTAAAACTAATTTGATTCAAATGAAATTACTCCAATATGTCGCTATTTTATTTGAATGGATTCAATTAATGACGGTCACATAATAAAGGCATTCATGTGTTTGCGACTTAATCAAAACTGATATTAAACTAACTTGTTGTTTTATGTGTAACAATTAGATAAAATTTCAACTTTCATAATTAGGTAAAGATTCTCAAATATAATAGGGGAAATTTTTCATCAAAAAAAAATTCTAAAATTTAAAAAAAAATAATCGTATTTTTAAATTAAGTATATTTTAATTACTTACCTGCGTACTTTTTATTAACAATTTTTTGCTTTTTAAAACAATTTTTTCTGCAAAGAGAAAAAGTGGGCAACAATGGAACGAGGAAATTGATTAGCTAGAAACACATAATCATATTTATTGTATGATTATCGCGTCACATGAATTTATCAACTACTTAACTGGAAACATGTTTGTTATTATCATGTGACTATGACGTCATATAAATTAAGCTCTTACTTAAAATGATTTTTCATTGTTTCTTATGAATTTCAAAATTTAATGAAAAACGATATAAACCTACATTTTCAATTAATTCCTTAATGTGATTATTAATTTACACGAAAACCTCATGTTTTTCAGGCTGAAAGCCTTTGCTGTTTCTAATAAATACATAATTCATTAATTTATTATTAATAAAATTTTCAAAATAAGCAATAATTTACTTACAAATTTTATTACAGTTACTTGCATATTCAATTAATCGATAGGTGAACTATAATGTCTATAAAATTTTATTAACTGTAACTTAGCTGTGAATTGTATTTGTAATGCTTTTCATCTACACAATGCGCATAGTATTTCTTAAAACGTATTTCAACCCATTTTACAAATTCTTTTAAATGTTATTGTTTTATTTAGAATTAACTTAGTTAAAATATAACTATTTATTTTTTTATATAAAAAAACACGAAAAATATACAAAAAAATTAAAAGTTACACAACCTAAAAACTTGCAACATGTAATATAAATCCATGGAAATGCTTCTAAATCAAACGAATGAAAAAACGTTTAAAAAGCAACGAAAGAAAACACGTTACGTAATTCAATATAATCTCCAATTAAACAACTCAAGTTTATTTACCTCACATTTCATCGACTAAATTTAATTTCATTAATAGCATTGCCCACCCTAATTTTAAGCGTAAAAAAACTGCAAACTTTTTTTTTCCCCCTTTTTCCAATTCTAGAAAATTTTTTTTCCTTTTCGGTTTTTTTGAAACAGTGTCATTTCCAAATTTTTTATACTCTGTTTTCCCACCCCCCTTTTCTAAAACCTATATATTTTTTAGGTTATGTAAGCGTGTTCGAAAAATCGTGTATTCTTTTTTTGCCTTCTTATTTGACATCCCGAAGACAATATCCCCCTTTTTACATTTTGCTGGCGGAAAGTTGGATCAATATTCTTTTATAAAAGCCAAAAACCTTTTAATTCTCTTAAATTCGTTCTGTTTTCTTTCTTTTTTCCCCGGTTTTTTTTTGGGAGTTTATCACCCCTTGGAAGAAAATAGGGAACGAAATTAAAATCTGATTTTATTATTTTCGGGCCCGACTGTAAAATTTTTTTTTGCGGATGATTGAAACCTTCGAAAAGGTAGAACCCTTTATCAGTGGTGTGGGACTTATAAAAAATGTTTTTGTATTTATTATAAGATGGATTTTTATTCTTTCTAGTATTTCGGTTTTCAACAGCTTCAATACATTATCATCCCATATTTTTTTATCATTAAAATTAAATACAGTCGGACCTCTATAAATAAAGGTCAAAATTTCCAAACCCCCCACATTTTTTTTAGTTTCGGTCCCTTTTATTTTTATTTTTTTCGTCTTTTTATTCTTTACGTGTATTTTTTTGGGTGGTTTAAAAAATACTCTTTTAATGAAGGGAAAAAACTTTTAAAAAAATATTTTTTTTATAAACAACAATTAAAACTGAATTTGAAAAAGCCTTAAAAGGAAAAAACAAGAAAAAAATGGGGGGTTGGTTCACTGTATTTTCAATAAAAAAGAAATAATTTGCTACTAAAATCAAGGGGTTTGGGGGTCACTTCACAAAAATGGGAAAAAAAATCGATTTTTCAATTTTTTGATTGAAAAATAAAATACCCCTTTTTTCTTCCTAATGTTTTAAATTTTTGCTCTGGCTAAATTTGGGGAAAAGTATTTTTAATTTTTTTTAAAAGTTTTTTTACATTTGCCCAAACCCTCAAAACGGCTTTGCCCCCCCCTTTAAAATCAAAAAAAAAGCCCGCTTTTTTCCCCTTATCAAATAGTTTAAATTAATCAAAAGAATTCGATCAGAAATTTATTCGGGAAAGAAGGGGAAGTGAAAAAGGGTTGTGGCTTTTTTTTGTTGCTTTTTTTTCTCTTTTTAGGGGTTAAAATATAACAAATTTTTGCTGTTGGGGGCAGAATCGGTTTTTTTATAAAAAATGATTTTATAAATATCCCCCAAATTTTAATAATAAAACATTTAAAAAACAAAAATTTTTGGAAAAGTAGGTACGAAAACCGAAAATTTTGGGGAAATTTTAAAGGTTGATAAAAGTCGGGAAAACCCAACATAAAAAAATTCAAATTTGAAAGTAAAGTTAGGTAAGTTTAATAAAGGTATTTTTTTTTAAATTAAATTTTGAATTTTTTTGTGAAAGGGGCTGACATTGTACTGTTTTTTTTTGTGCTTTCAAACAACATTAATTACATAAAAAAAAAATGTAAAAAAAAAAGGGGTTTTTCACAAAAATTTTTGGTTTTAAAATCCGGTTTGGCTAAAAAATTGTTAATATGTTTTGATTTTTGGGGTTGTTATTAAAACTTTTCCTAAAAACTAAAGTTTACAAAAGTAGGTAGTTAATAAAAAAAGATACACAATTCATGAAGTGAACACTGGGGTTTTTTATATTTTTATAAATTTATTTTAAAAAAGGGATTTGCGAAAAATATTTTCGGAGTTATGAATTTTTTTCCCTCCACCAAAGCGGTTTTGCGAGTCCATGCAAAAAATTAAAAAGCAACATAAAAATAGCCAAAGGCCTTTTGACGTTAGCTGCCGCCGGGAAAAAATAAAAGCAGTAATAAAAAATAATGGAGGTCCAAATGTACCGGTGGTATCCCCCTTAACCCCGGGAAAAAAGGGCCCATACTTTTGAAAATGGTATTGTTCCCCGGCCCCGTTAAAAATGGACCCCTGTGAAAAAATTTTTGATGCTAAAAAAATTTTTCGAGGAAATGCCTTTATGTAATTTTTAAAGACAATGTACCCTTGCAATGAGTGTTCAGAAATTAAAGTTGGAAATAATACGGGGAAGGGTTAAAGGTTTCACTTTGTATCTTCCCATCGCCCAAAGGCATTGCCTTTTGAAAATCACAATACTTGAACTATATGGGGGAAACCCCCCAAACATGCAAAGCAGTTTTAGAATCTAAACTTTAAAAAGATGTTAACATTAAAAATTAGAATGTGTTGGTCAAGTTTGTTTTGTGAGGGGAAAAGGCTTTTGGGGGGCCCCCAACTCGGGGGATTAAAAATTAAAAAGGGAAAAAGCTCCGGGGGACCCAAAAAAATTTTTTGGGTGGCCCTATTAAAGGGTTGACAAGTGAAAATAGATAAATTCAAAAGATTACACATTTTGGCATTTCCCAAAACAACTCAGTTAACTTATTTAGCCATAAGGCAAACTATTAAGGCTATATTTTTGGTTTAAAAACTCCCCCGATTTGAATCTACGACACGGTTTTTTGCCCCATGGGGGGTGACTTTTGGGGGTGAATAAAACATATAAAAGGAAACACAAAATAATATTAATTTTGTTTTGTTAAAATTTTTTTTAACTTTTAAACTACAATTTCCCCCCCTATTGCAATTAAAATTTAAAAAAAAATTTTTGGGGCTCTAGTTTAAACTTTTATCTAGATGCTTGTTTGATAAAACTCAAAAAAATTTTTTTAAAACGTAAATGTATTTTGGTCTATAATTCCAAAAACTGTATATTGAACTTTAAAACTGGAATTTCATGAGGCAAGTTTTAAGGAATCAAAGGGGGGAATTCTAAATTAAAAATTTTAGATGTATTAAGCATTCAACTCCTGGATTTTTTCAAATGTCGAGCGTTGAAGATGTTTGATCATGCGTGCATTAAAAAAGAAAAAAACCGGTTTTTTCCAAAGGAAAAAAGCTAGAATTAAAAAAAAAAAAATTAAAATGTAGACAAGAGAGTAATCTTGCAGATGATACCAGCAATTCAAGTTATAGTTCTGGGTATGCATGTTAATATAATTTTACTTTAAATCTCTATTTCTCAAAACTGTAAATTTCGACACAAAAGGAACATTTTTGAAAAAACTACTTATTTATAGCCTTGAAACTTTTCACATGTAGTAACACTATACAAATAAATATTTTAATGAGAGATTTTGTCAAAAATTATTTAAAAATATTTATGGATTAAAATGTACAAAATTTTCCCCGTTTTAAAAATTTGACGTGTTACCCCACATATCAATTTTTAAAAAACTAATCAAAATTTTGAAAAATGCTCTCATTAAATTAATAAAAACAATACAATGAATGCAAAAAAAAATTCATGATTTGTATAACCAGCCAATTTTTAAAATGTTCTTAAAATTGGTCATTTTAACATTACGGAATAGGAAAATGCTTGCGTGAAGTGACCCAAAGTACATTTTAAAATTTTTAAGTCTACAAGTAAAAATTTAAACATACATTATTTTATAATTATAACATGGGCACATGGGACAATTCCACTGAGGATAAAAGAGGATATCAAAGATGTTTCTAGAGGGAACTGGGCAATGAGGGTTAAAGGTTGCCTCGAATGAAACGTCCGGCTCTATTCCCTTGGCGAGTTAGGATCTAAAAAAACCAGTTCAAAATTTATGACCACCATAAAATGTATTAAAGAGAAAACTTGAAATTTTTCTGAAATACTTTAAAAAGAAGCAAAATTGAAACACAAAAGAAAAAGTTCGTTATATGAATAACACTTCGTTAGAGAGGTTATTTTCACGAAAAATCTTGAAATGTTCAAAGGTTCCAGGAAGAAGTTTGCTATATAGAAAAATTCGCAATACAGAGGTTCGTTATATAGAGGTTCGACTGTAATTTATTCGTCATATAATTAACGAAGCGATCAGATTTTTATGTAAAATAGTTTTCCTGTATAGATGATTCAAAAATTAAGTTTTAAATATATAAATCATTGTTTCGTTGAAACCTTTATGAACATTAAAATACGTTGGTCTTATAAACTTCTTTAAGAGAAATATATACTTTTCCTCTTTTTGTTGTTGCTAATACTACCTATCTGACGGTGTCAGATCGAGGCCCTCGAAATTCATCGCAACAAAGGGCTAGATGTACGCCTGTCAATAACCGAAGCTCTGAGTACCATACAGGGGACAGTACGATTTGGTTCATTTCCTCTCCAATTTTGAGGGAGAACACCCTGGAGGATTATAACACCCTTTTTTGTATTATGCAATAATTAAATGAAAATTTTCTATCATTATCAGAATCCATTTATCATTTAAAATTTGATAAAGAAAATAATTTGAATATATATATATCTGATTTTAATCTTGCTTGTATAATGATCTTTTTTCTTTCTATTTTCCCATGATCTTCCTCTGAGATTTATGCAAATGAAAAATTATTAAACGAACGGCATTATCTACTGTTTCTATTGTTGTTGTTGACGTGTGTTTTTTATCCTAGGAACATATCAAATGCAAGTGAAGAAGAACAGAAAGCATACAATACAACAGAAGAATATACACATTTATTACAGATGATGATCCCAGCATATAACAAGAAGGAGTGCGCAGCTTTTCCTTTAAAGACGGGAATCCATTACAGGCGAAACACCGACTTCTTTCCCGAAGAAGATACAACCATGTCTTACTCGGGATTCGAACCCGAACTCACTCGGTTTCAAGCCGAGGGTCATAGCCACCATACTGGCTGGGCGATACTGCTTCTATTTCATTATGCAATTGCAAATTGACAGAATAGATGGGAAGAAATTGACAGTATAGTGAAAATATTTCTGTAATATTTATTAGAAGGGGATATTGATAACTCCAGAGTAGATATTAGCTAGATTTATATCAAGTAACAGCAAAACTTTGTACATTTCGCGTGATGGTGAAGAAAGTTTACATACAACCACAAAATGTTCATTATCTAAGACTGTGGATATCCACATTTACTATTTATGACATTTTGCTAATTCTTTGGTAGAAAATCAACCCCACGTCGGTAAAACTACTGAGGTTTGTAATGAAAAAGTTTTTAATAGTAGTTTTTACATCAAAGAACAGGTCCATTTACAAAATAGATAACATTTAATAAGCACCACGCAATAAGAATAGGGATGGAAGAGTAAAAACTCCTAGCCAAACACCATTGTCTTCAAGGAGTAATGACACTGGCATGGGACTTCGTGTAAAAATGATGGAATAAAAAATCTATGTATTGTTGCCTTCTCAATTAGTGTAGATAGTAGTCTGTCTAACTCCTAGAAAGCTGTGGTGATTATTTACTTAAATGACAAAGATTTTACAGGGAATTATTCCCAGCACATCTTTCCACACACTCGGCAAAATATTTTTGGGATAAAGTTCGTCCGTGCAAGCATTTCAGAAAACCTACACCCTGTTCGTGGATACATTATAATGCAGTGCATAACAAACTTCCGTGTCTTGCCACAATCCTGTTGAAGAATGGTTTCTTTTTTATTTGAAACAAATAAAGAGTAATATGTAGATGACCCGGGTCCTGAAGTAGGCTGATGTGGCGTATAACAATTTAACTTTCTGGTGAAACTCAAAGGTTTAAAATGTCTTTCAACTGTTCTCCAGTAAGCATTAAAGGTTTCGACTAATTCTAGTACCATTTAATCTGCGATTTTTTTATAGCTTTCTCAATAGCCTCTTCACCAATGAGTAGAGCACATCCACATCTTGCCTGAACTTGGTAGTCTTGTATATGTGATATCATAAATTGCATCCTTCCCATAAACATGACATACAAGGTGGTTCCGAATTCATGGTACACATTTAAGGGTAGATACAGGACATTTTAACAACCATTTATTGTATAGAAATGTATGGGCGCAAATGACGTGGTGAGGCTCAAACAGGGGAAATGAAAGAAAAGAGTAAATGGTTGCGTTGGCGGTAGAGGGTAGTAGATATCTAGCCACCATCCAACATGATGCATCTCAGTAGGGGAAAGTGACATTCAATTGCGCTGACGTCTACTATGGGAGACTTAATGTATGCCGAAATTGCAGACAGGCATTACATATACGACCGCGCATATGGTAATGACAGAGCTTCACTACGAATACATCACGCGCAGTTTTTCTGATCCGCGAATGCCGGATCACAGAATTTTTCAGCGGTTGCATCGTCAACTTCGTGACATATTTGTTCCACGTCACCAGACATGATGATGGTCGACGAAAAAAGCTGTACGGAGTTCAAGTCTGGAAGGAAGCATCTTAAGCGTTGTGGATGATAGATCAGAGTCAAGTACAAAAGCTGTTGCTCATCAAGTAAGTGTGAATGAGTCATCAAACCGTTTGTAAAGTGTTAAACGAAAATGGCTTACACCTCTTCTATTTTCGGCAAGTACTAGCTTTGAATCCGGAAAACTACCTTCTCCAACTTCCAGTGGTTGATACAGCAATGTGGGTTGCAGCTGGACTTCATAGTTCATGTGCTGAACAGTTATGAATAGTTATTGTAAACATTACACTTGTCAATGACGCTTTCAATAAACACTTTGTCTTTCCTTTCGTCTCTTATTTTTTGTGTTTGTACCTCACCGCGTCACTTTCGCCCATACATTCCTATACGATAAATCAGGGGTGTCAACACGCAGCTCGCGGGCCGCATGTGGCCCACCGGTGCATAAATTGCGGCCCACCGACTCTTTTTTAAAAAAATTTAAATATCAGGTTTTGAAAGTTATTTCATTTTAAAATTTATTTGAGGAGAAAGTTATATATATGTATATATATATATATATATATATATATATATATATATATAAATCTACGATGTATTTACCTGTTACCTGTTCATGTTTTAAAATAAATCCTTTTTGATAGTAGAAATGTCCTTTAGATTAAAATAGATTTATAATTTATCAAACAGTTACATTTAATTTTACCAAAATAAATTACTTTTTTAATAAATTCCGAATTGCATTATGCATATCCTTTACTCTATATATGGTACATGATTCTCTGTGTGTTCGACTTTCATTTCTCCTCCTCCTTTTCTTTTTGGAGTGCCAAAAAGTAAGAGGCAGTCAGAGATGTTTTTTTAAAGTTTAAAAAAAAGAATTCATGATGGTTAAGATAAAGGGCAATGTATACTTAATCGTTTGCAAATGACAGCACAATCAAACTTCAACAATGAGTAACAAAAAATCAATTTAAAAGGAACACCGTTATTTTCAAGAAAATTGCAACTGTAATATTTTAAACATTATTTGATCATTCCGTTATTATATTATATAAACATTATTATATTATGTATGTGTCTGAATACATGAAAAATAATGACAACAATAATAATAATTCATTTTGTTTTAAATTTTCACTCCAATAAAGGTTTTTTGTTGCCAAATCTGATATAAAGGCACATATTTTTATGTGCGACCCGCGAGGTTATAACATTTTACCGAAGTGGACCGCAAGGTGATTTGGGTTGGACACCCCTGTAATAAAGGATTATTTTAATGTCCTGTACCTACTCTTAAGGTTTGTAGCCTGAATTTGGGACCACCCTGTACATTACAGCATGCTACGGTTGTAGTACAGACTTAGTTAAACTCCTACAGCATACCATGTCTTACATGCATTTCCTTGTCTCCCACGTTATAGCATCAAATTAGGCATCAAAGAGTCTTATTGGTATTTATTATTATTCTCAGGTTGAAAATCTTTAAATAAATATGATGAACCTAAGAACAATTAAATGTTTAATATGATTCTTTGAGATTCTTTATTTAAACTCGTATATGTAAGCCGCAGTTGCCTAGTGTTAGCCCTGATGCTCCCGAACCGGGGAGTAAAGAGCCCGATTCCCCGAAATCTCTTGAG
Organism: Trichonephila inaurata madagascariensis; assembly: GCA_019973955.1. Classification (NCBI taxonomy): domain Eukaryota; kingdom Metazoa; phylum Arthropoda; class Arachnida; order Araneae; family Nephilidae; genus Trichonephila; species Trichonephila inaurata. The sequence goes on from BMAV01024152.1 coordinate 196,103, forward strand.
GTTCAAAGTCGTTCCATCTACGTAGTGTGATTGGTGAGATAGATTCCTTCTTCAAGGGTCATCCTCGTCACTTGAACAACATTTAAAAAATATCGACCCCCGTCCCCCCGGGCCTTCGTGTTTTTTAAAAAGTGCGACTTTAAATAAACTCTAATTTTTTTCAAACCCTGTTATATTAAAAAAATGTTCCATGGGTCGGAAGATCCCTTCTCTTATTTGTCGGTGGAGAATGGGAAAAAATGCTTCTAATTAAGCAAAATATGAATAAGTTGGAGAAATTAAAGTGTTCTCGTTATACCAATATTTATATCAAAGTATAACTAAACTCTTAGTTAGAAGTACGAGTAAGTTAACTGAATAAAACATTGCTGGGGTTTCATTAAAAACTATAATTGAAACATTAAACAGTTATTGCATCGCTCTAAATTGTAAGTTTTTAAGCTTTGATATAAATAGGTATATTTACAAAATTTTCAAAAAGCAGTTTAGGAAGCTTCCGATTTACAATTACTTATAAATACTCAACCAAAATTCAATTTTTATTTTAAAATAAAAGCAATTATAAGCTGTTTCATTTATGAGGTTAAGCAAAATATATTTGGCTTACATACTGGCCAAAAATTTAAAAAATTTTTTTTAAAAAATTCCATTTGTACTAGCAGTGTTTTATTTAACACGTTTTTTTCTCACAAAAGGAAAATTTTTAAAAAATTTTAAAAAAAAGGAAAAAAGAAAATTTTAAATGGGGGAAAGTAAAAAAAACGATTTTCTTTTTAAATTTTCCCATGTAACCTTTTATTCAAAGTCTGGTGAATTTGATAAGATTTTGTTCTCTATTTTTTTCATATTTATTTAGTCCTTTTGAATAAATTTTAAAATTTCCCTGTGTTTAACTTAATATTTTTTTATGGCATTATTATAAATATTTCTGAGATAAATTTTAATTTTATTGTAGTATCATCCAGGATTCTAACACACTTTCACTAAAATTAATCAAAGTAAAACATTTGTTTAAATTTGAAATTTTGGGGAGTGAACTCGAAAAAATTTAAAACCAAAAGTGTAAATCATTCACGCTATTTAAACTAACGTTTATTTTTAAGGCTATGCAACCTAAAAATTGATTATTTTTGTTTCATCTTTTTTTTCTAAGCACTTGAGCTCTCACCCCTGCTTTTATAAAGTTATTTCTTTTTGAATTTTGAATCTTTAAATTATTTAAATCTTTAAGGTATTTAAATACAGTATTATATGTTTGCCAATATTATTATTAAGTATAATAATTTAAAAATAAACATGAAATTCCTTTTGACCTTAAATAAATATTATCTTTTGAGTTTGAAATGTGATTAAAAAATTATTAATTTAATAATTCTGTAAAGTAAATGTTTAATTTAAATTCATTTGGATAAAAAAATTAAGTATATGAAAGTAAAAATGAATGTAAATAAATTAAGACTTTAATGCAAGGTTTATTGATAAAATACCATTTTTCAAATTTCCCACTTTTTCCCAAAATCTTTTATTTATTTATCTTGGGGGAATTTTAAACGTTAATAAAAAAACATTTTAAAGCATCAATTGAGCTGAAATTTTTTTATCTTGATTATTTTTCTACAAACAATAATTTAATTTTAATTTAAAAAAATTAATGATTAAACAATTATTTAAAAAATTAAAAACAACCCCGTTGGACCATGTTTGGCGACTTGCGTAAAACTTGAAAAGGATTTATTCTCACATTTTAAGGATTTAGTTGAACTGAAATTTTTTAAAAACACGATTTTTTGATGACAAAACAATACTTTAATGATAATTAATAAAAATTAATTGCCATTTAATATTGTAGTTCTGTCATATGTATATACATATTTATATTAATTGTAACTAATTAATAAAAAGTAGCTAAAATAAAATTTATCTTTGTTGATCTAAGTAGGAATTGACTTAAGAAATTTTTTTTATATTACTTGTTTATAGAAATATCAGAAAAAATACCATTATAATTTCTAAACTATGAGTGCATTAGTTTTGATCCGTAGGATAAAGCTTCAACCCCTATGTCTTCTCAATCATTACTGATTGTGACTGGATCGACAGAGAGATAAAATGGATTGTAATGATGAATTTGACATTGACATAAATTATGTTTCACTATGACAGTCATACATTGTATCAGAGATACATACTTAAAAACAACCCAAAATTTTTTAAATGATGGATTGTTTGGTTTTTTTTTTTTTAAAATTTTTTTGATTTTTTTGATACATGGGCTTTTAACTTTTAGATGACATTTTTAATTTATTTATCTCTTTATGTGCATATAATTTTAAATACAATTTGAGGAAAGTTGGATCATTTTTGGGAGAATTAGCCCCTTTTTTGGGGACCTTGGAAAAAATTTTAAAAAAAAATTCTCACTTTTTTAAAACCCCTTAAAAGGTTTTTGGAAATTTTCTATACACCCCTTTTTTTTGGGGAAAAAAAATATGATAATTTTTTATAATTTATTAAAAAAAAATTGACGGGAAAATAATTTTTTAAACAGAATTCAGATGCAGAGCCCTTTGGGTTTTCTTTTTTTTTGGAAAAATTGGGTCAAAACATTAAAAGTTTTTTTCCTTTTTAAAAGTTTTCAGTTGAGTTTAAAATTTTTATATAAAAGATTTTTTTAAAATGACACAAACGTTTTTTCCCAATGATAATTAATTAAGATTCAATTTTCCTTAATTTGTGATTCTATCATATATATTTTAAATTTTGTAATTATTTGAAAAAAAGAACAAAAAAAAAAAATTTTTTTGTTGAAATTAATTGCCCAAAAAAATCATTTTTAATTACTTGTTTAAAATGATTATATTATTAGAATATTTTAATTAATTTTTTTAGTACATAAAAACTTATTGTGGGGAAATTTTTTAAAAAAAACCCGTATCGTGTTTCCCCGATTTACTTTTAAAAACCCCTTAGTTTTAGAAATTTCAACAAAAAGGTAACAATTCAAAACCTCCCCAGCCCCCAAATTGTTTTAAAAAACTGCAAAAAATAATATATATTTTAGACTTACTAACTATATTTGTAAACAGTTATTAACACATGAAAACTCTATGAATAATTTATGTGTTACATTATCTGTGATTGCATTATAATTAAGTTAATATTTTAAATCAAATATTTTCTATAGCATTAGCAAGTATTATATTTGAAACATAGATAAATTGGTGGATTATCACTTTTGAATCTATATGCATGAGGTTTTAGAATAATTAAATATCTCCAAAACACACGCTTAAGTTTATTTCCCCTAACAAATTTTTAAAATTTTTTTAGATAAGGGGTTTAAACTTAGAAAAATAAAAGGGAAACTTTAAAAAACCCAAAGAAAATAATTTATTAATTTTATCTTGTATTTTTATTCATACTTCATAATTACAGCTGCCATATTTTAATTTTCTAAGTTAGTTTTTCATTCGTTCAAAATCCATCAATTATAAAATTTAATAATGTTAAAATTTGAAATCTTAAAAATACATTTTGTTTTGAGGGGGTTTTTTTTTTTTGATGTAATAAAAAAAAATTAAGGGTTTGATCAAAAAGTAAAAATTTAAGGTTCCCCTTAGGGGAAGAATAAAAATTTTTTTAAAAGTTTTTTGGGCGAAAGGGTTTAAAAAAGACTTCCCCAAAATTTTTAATAACTGGGGTATTTGAAAAAAAATTTTAAAAAAATAAATATATGATTTTTTTAAAAAAATTTTTAAAATTTAAAAGTAAAAAAAATTTGAAATTAAAAAAAAATAATAATTCTTTTTTTAAATAAAATTTTAAAATGTAATATTTGTTCTTACTATTATTAAATTTAGATGTTGTAAAGCCTTTCAGTAATAATATAAATTTTTCTTACATTTCTTAACAAGGATTAAAAAATAATTTTTTTTTTAAAAAGTAGCCCTTTTAAAATTTTGTTTCCCCCCGGTTTTTTACAAAATATATCCGGGAAATTTTATCATCGGGCAAATCGCATGGATTCATGTTAGATACCAAAATTCCCCCCCAAAATTTGGCGGGAAACTCAATAGTAAAAAACCCCTTTAAAAAAAAATTTGTTTTTCCCCAAAAAACCCTTGTAAAGCTTTATACGATAAAAATTAAAAAATAAAAAGAAATTCCCAAAAAGGTAAAAGACCCCCAAAGAAAATTTTTTTATTAAACTGTTTAATTTTGTTTCAATTTTTCAAACAGAAAACCTCATTTGTAATCATACATGACAAGCGATTTTTATTTTCTTTAAAACTTTCTTCCAAATTAAATTAAATTTATATTTGATATAAGTAACAAATAGTTATTACTGATATTATTAAATTCATTAAAAATGAAACGGAATGGAAACATTTCCTTAAAATTTGGAGATATTAATATTATTACTAGCTACATGGCCTAGCGTTGCACAGGCTTTTTCGACTCTATAAATTTTCTCTCCCTCTCAATATCAGCACTCCCAGGGATAGATGGGATTTCTATATTAATATGCCATTAAATTTACCTTTTTCATATTTATTTGACTTACTTATCCAGTTTGGGGTTCTCCCCTCCCCAGCCCCCGGGATTGTACCCGGGGTTTTTTCCAGTGTATAACTTTATTCCCATGTGAATTAGCCCTTTCCCTCTCGACACCAGCAGTTATGTGTGTGTGTGCGAAGTCAATGGGGGGATTTCTATATTTAGGTCATTAAAATTTCCTTTTTTTCAAATTTCTTTCACATCTTTTCCTTGTCCGAAGAGTTTTTTTTAAATGTTATCATAATACTAATGTAACAATTAGTAATAAGAATATATTAAAATAAATACTATTTAACTAGGAATTTTTCATCTTTCAGAAAAACATTAAGGCTCAAATAATCTTATATTGCATGCTCGTATTTTTAAATATATCATTTATTTAAAATCTCATTTAGAAATATGAAATTGTTTGATAAAGAATTATACGTAAAAATAAGCCTTAAAATAATCAACGGAATAAAATAGTCCAAATAAAACGAAGTAATTTTTATCATTAAATAATGTAACAAATTTTCATTCATTTAAGTGTAAAATAAAATAATCCAATGGAGAATAAAATACAAAAATTTGCATTAATTTGATTAAAATTCTCGGTAACTTGAATTCTTGTAGTAGATGGAACATTAAATGGATGGTCCCTGGTTCTTTTTTCACATTACCTTCATTACAATTCTAGATATGTGTCCAAGTAAGTGAAACAATTAGTTAATTGCAATAAAAAAGATCATTATATATATATACGTAAAGTATTGACTTCTCCGTAAATAAAATTAATACTACTTTCATTCAAGTGATGTTTTTGATTGCAGCGTTAAATTATAATTGATATTTAAAGAGACAATGTAGCGGAATATTTGTCATTGTTTTTAACTTAAGTAAAAGTTTGTGTTTCTTTTTTTGCATTTTGCCAGGGAAAATTTCTCCATTTTTAAATTTTTCCTTCCAAATTATTTTTCAAAATGGGACATTAATTTTGCTCATAAATTATCGGAAAGAGTAATCATTACAAATCAAGAAATTTCATTCGTGAAAATTTATATTTGATACATTTTGTTTTGTAAGAGAAAGGAGTAAAACATTTGAGATAAAATGTAAATGTAGTGATTTTTTCGATTGGGGAAGCGTAATTTTGAGTTTTAAAATAACAAAACATTTTTAAATTCTGCAGATTTAATTTATTAAATGTTAAAGAACATTCAGGTAAAAAATGTTTTAATGTTGAATAAAATAATAATGAATTTAAATAAAAATATGTGATAATTTGCCCTCATATTAAGACATTTTGTGTGCGATGGAATTAATTAATTATTTGCAATCATTGAGGGGTAGGTGGGCTTAGTACTTTTAAATCCACATTTATGTAGACAAGTAAAAAAACACTCACAAACCTAAACAGTTTCAAGACATTAGACAGATGGTTTACATGACGTTTACAAAAGCAGGCTTTGTTTACTCAGATATATCATCTATTTATAGTCATGGTCAACCGGAAACTATTAAAATCATGATTCCCGGTAAATGCTTTCTTATTGGTCAAAGTACGCGGGTGATGCATGGTTGCATCATCATGTTTTAAAATCACCTAAGTTATCAGATTTGGGAAAATAAGGTTATGGTTATATTCCGTTAGGCAGGTAAGCTTAAAATTAAATATTACGCAAAGTCTTGGAAAGCTCTAGATCATTATGAATTAAATTCCCTTTAGAGAAAACTTAAATGAATTATTGCATATATTTTTTAAGAATACTACCTTCAGAAATGAAAACCATATAAATGAAATGGAATTCTAGGATTTTTATCTGTCAATTACTGATTAATTTTAATAAAATTTTCAGATACGATTTGAATTCAACATTGTATTAGATATGAATGAAGATACAAAATTTGAACTGAACAATCCCAATATTTGTGATGAGATACATGTTTTCTCCAAACTTCCAAGAAACCGGCCTAGTATTTTTAAGCTACATCTTTATTAAAAGCACATTAGTTCTTTTTTTCTTACAAACACATTTAGAAGGTTCAAATCCCCACTCCATAACATTTACTTACCACACTATTCCCATTCCACTTATAGTTATATTTATCTATTGTTAAAGAATGAGTTAGTAATTTTTAGTATAATTTTTTCAGATTAACTTTAATGATGCATAAGTTTTCACATTTGAATTTATTATTCTACAGTAAGCAATATATTTTAATTTGGACATTTCTGCTCGAATCAATCTAACTTTTTATGTTAAATATGTTCTACCCTACTTCATCGTCTTAATGGTTAATCTAAATTTAAACTTTATTACTCTTACTCTGCAACTAAAAGTAGATCATTTATACAACATTTGAATTTTTTTATGTTTTCTTAATAAATATGCAATGCGTAAAGAATGAAACATTTAAAAATTGGGATATTTTTCAATATAAAAATGTGTTCTTTCTTTGCGACATCAAGCAATCATAATGCACGTTAAGGTATCCGATTACGTTCGGAACCGTGATTATCCAAAAGTGTATAAATGGATAATATTTATAATATTTAATGTCACTTAGATTAGAAAATGAATATAAAATTGTTTTAAGAATAGTATTACAATAAAAAATTATTTAAGTACAATAGTTTGACAAAAAATGAACATAGAATGACCCATTTTCAAAATATTCTCCTTTTGTGAAAAATGTTTCTATTATAATAATTTTTTGCCTGTATATAGCTCAGACCTCTGTACAGAGGCTCAACTAGAATTTTCAAAATATATAACTTAGAAGTGGGTTTATCCATGTTTTACGACAGCATGGGGGAGAAATTTTAAGAAAAAAACGCCGATAATTATTTCAATAGGTTGTAACTCTGAAATAATGTGAATTTTTCAACACAATCGTAGTTAAGCCTCTGTTCAGAGGTCTGAGCTATATACAGGCAGAATATTATTATAATAGAAACATTTTTTACAAAAGGAGAACATTTTGAAAAAAAGTTATTCTATGTTCATTTTTTGCCGCAATATTGTATTTAAATAGCTTTTTTTTGTCAAAATAATTTTATACCTGTATTCTAATCTAAGTGATAGTAAATTTCATAAAAATTTTCCATTTATGCGCTTTTTTAAAATCATGGTTCCGAACGTAGTCGGATACCTTAAACAATTACAAAAGAAACTTACATACTTCAAGTTCAACAATACTACCAATATTCTGTACTTTGAGAAAAATATTTAATATAATGTATGGTACACACATAACGGGGTTACATGCATTATGAGAAGACATGACGTATTTTCTGCAATCCATGATACAAAATATGTAGAACAGATTCTTATGTTATACTGCAGAATTAATCATATTTTATCTTTCAAAAATTCTTTAAATGATGTGATGAGTTATTTTATTATTCATTTATCCAATTAGGAGTCTCATTAATTTGTCGATATTTAATTAAGTTCAGTTCTGAAACTTAATATGCACTTAATTTTATTTGCTATTAAAGCTTTTTTTTTCAGCTAGTAACCTAAGGCAAAATATTTGTTAATTGTAAGACCTATACTGATTATTTTAGAACATAAGAGATTAAAGGAACACCTTAAAAACAGCAAAATGCGTAGTCATAACTTCATAAATATTTCATATTAAAATATCATTGTATGAATTAATGCAATATTTGACGGATGTATTCGAGTTTGGAATTCAAAATACAGGAGTGCTGTTTGAATTTTTTGATACCTGCATATAATACAAATCCTCAACGATAACTCAAAAAAATTTCTCTCTTAGAAATTTCATGCAATTATCCAGAAAAAATTGTTTATTTCCACAATTCATCGAAAAATGACTAAGGTTGTGAGCATTAAAGCCAATGATATTCAAGTATAGCCTTGAATTCAAATTTCAATACTACTTACGACTATTTCACAAAATAATGCATAATATCATGTTAAATGGAAGATAAGCCTTAAATCCTTTTGTAGCTTAGAAATTAAAACAATGATATACCATACCAAGTGTCGTCCTTGTTACTTGAACTTAGCTGAAAAATACTAATCCAGCGAACAATAATTTTCAAAATGATACAAGCAATCTTAATTCAAATGCTCTAACATAAATGAAAAGAAACCTTATTAGCGTGTAGGCAGTTTTGCAATCTTCACTGTTAAAGAATCCTGGATTCCAAACGTGGCTTCCCTTATCTCTTAGAAGCTTGTATTCTAAAGAAAATTACGAGAATTGCAACCTCGAATTAACTTCTGTTTCTTTCATGGGATTTGTTGTCTTTAGTAAACAAATGTGAAATTATCTCAAGAGATACTAGAATTTTTATTTCTCTGTGATCCTTCGTTTTTTCTTTTCTTACTTGCATCCATGGAGTTTAATACAGATCCCAAATACATGAGTTTTTTTTAATAAATTAATTAGTATTCTATACCAGATATAGCCCCTAGGCTGGTAAAACCAAACATAAATAAAATAGGGAATGTAGCAATTCAAACAACAAAGATGCAATTTTCATATCCCAAAGGTTCATAGGTACAGTACAACTAAAATCTACCAAAGGCATGTAAAAGAGAGATTATAAGTACCTTCCATATTCATATAAAGAATCATTTTAAGTAATATATATAGGGTATATATATAAGTTACTAGATCCAAGGACTTATTTGCAAAAATTTATGCTTTGTTTATAACAACTGATAGAATTGTTTCATTGCAACAAAAATAGAATAAAATATTTACAAAAATAAAAACGCAATATTCCAGCTTAAATGTCGTCCTTATCATTTGATAGTAGTTCAAATGTATGAGATCTGTCACCAATTATTTCAGAAAAATGGTAATTTTAATCAACCAACTAAAACTAAAAAGCATAAAATTAATTCGCATTTCACATTCCAGGTGTTAGATAATCGATTACACCATTCATATCCACAGATAAGATAAAACTGCACTCGCATGCGCGTACAAAAAAGCAATCACATAAACAATTTGAATAAAAGAACACACGGCCTATATTTTATCAAAACCCGATTCTTTAGCGAATAATAATATTTTATGTTGAAACATTTTTGGAATATCATTACTGTTTCAAATAAAATTTTGAATTTAAATTAGTTGATAAATCTTACTTTAAGTCATTTAGTGATTACTTTGCCAGGAACTTATTATTCATTCAATATTTAATTTTGAAAAACTGTAAGGAATTAACTACAAACTTTTATCCAAACAATTTTTTATGCTTGTATCTCTATGAAACTTAATTTAATATTATTATAAACACAATGTACATTTAGAGTAAAAAAAATGTCTCATTTTTAATACAATTTTAAACTGTAATTGTAAAATAAATTACAGCCGGTAAATTTTTGCTTATTTTTAAAATAAATTTCAAAACCTATGTTTCAATCTTTAGAAAATTTTGTATATTCTCTATTAAAATTTAAAGCAAAGCTTAATTTTATTTAATATTATTAATATTATTAATAAATAATATTAAATGTAATTTCTAACTACGTGTTAAACGATAAATTTCTGTACGACTCAAAAAACCAGTATGAAATCTTTCAAACAAAATGTTAAGATAATTAGCTTAGACCTGTTTTAACCCTTTATCTACCGACGTTAATTACAAGTACCACTCAATTTAAAATCACATAGAATAACCATTTGTATGAATACCCTGACGGTACTTAGCAGGAATATTCTTTTAAATCCACTCTTCCAAGCTATATAGAGCACTTGTTCTATGATGAGCATTTTAGCGGGGAAGGCGAATAGTTTTAGAGCAGAAATTGTTTTTTTCAGCTGCACGTTTAAAAGCGCATTTAAAGTTGTATTTTTTTTCCCGAAAAAATAGTTAATGTAAAAAGGTGTCTTTTTTTTTGTATGTAATGAAACCTTAGAAAACGACTTCACTCTATTTTAAAGTGAACGTGTATAAAATTTAATTTTACAGTTGATTATTTTTAAATTTAAATTAATTAGCTCAAAGGGGGTTTAAAATTTTCCCCAAAAAGTTGAGTATTTCTTTTATGTATACCCCTTAATTTTCAATGTAGTGATTAAAATAAATATTCCATGAAGAAAACTGCAGTAAAACCCAATGCGGTAGATAAAGGACTAAAAGACTAATTCAGAATTGCTAATAGGAAATTAAAATTTATCAAATCTATTTAAAAAGGGTTAAATCATGCTTGATGAATATTGATATATAACATTGTTGGTAGGAAGCTTTTGAAACAAAGAATGTTTTATAGATCTTTAATTGCTCATTATATAACAGTACTCATATAAAAATTTTCATTAGAATGCAATTCATTACATACATGATTATGTTTTGGTAGATCCGCTAATTCACAGAATCCTTAAGTGAAATTATTAGTTGCTGTACATTTCATTGAAATGGTTATGGACTACTAAGACTTTTTAATAAATTGAAAGATATTCTATCTTGAATAATTATCCATCTATGAAAATTTAACTAGTTCTTAAGGGAGGAGAATAAATATTTCGCATAAATGAATCCTGAATCAATAAAGTTGGTATACCAAAACGCAATGGTGAAATCTGATATTTAATAACAACTTTAGTAAGCTAAACATCATAAAAATTAATTAATATTATAATTTCAAATGATAATGAAGAAAGCTCATTATTTTTTTTAAATTATAATTTCAAATGATAAAGAAGACAATTGTAAACCTTATTCTAATAACTTGTTTTATTTCACGTGACGTACTCTTTAATTCATCTTTATAAAATGAAACTAAAGCACAACCTCAATTTTGTAAATCCATTGAATCTTATCAATGGTAGATAATGAGCGCTTAGAAATAAAGTTTAATTTAAGCATAAATGTCTGTTAAATTATTCATGAGAGCTTCAGAAATATTTGAAGTATTGTTTTCAAATCTTAAATACTTTCTATTACTTTTATTTATTAATTATTTATAAGTTGGAAGAATTCGTAACATTGTTTTTTTTCAATATATAGAAAAATGTTTTTGATTTTTATGGAATTAATGTAGATACGTATATATATATATATATATATATATATATATATATATATATATATATATATACTATTATTATTATTATTATTAAATTAAAATGGAAATGCTATTTCAACTTATATTAACATAATATTGTTAATGGACATATTACGAATTTTTGTGCATAGTTAAGTACGACTTGCTTTTCTTGTTTCATAAATAACAATTTTGATATATAGCAATATATCAGAATTTCTTTTTACATGGTTTGTTTAGATAAGGAGTCGTTTTTAATTATAGTATTTATCAAAATATTTATTTCATTTTAATTATTTCTTTGAAAGATCTTTTTTAAAAAACTCATTATAGTATCCATAAAACTAAATTTCGCTTAAGGTTACTGAATAGATAATCTTTTTAAGAAAAAGTCATTCTTAATTAATTATATCTTCTTATAAAGTTTATCTAAACCAGAAGTTCTTAGGCTATATTTTTTTATGTTTACTTTAAAATTCTATCTTAAATATATTTCTATATTTTATTAAAATTATTCTTCATTGAAATAGTATTTGCGAATGCTGTATAAAATAAATCAATTAGGCTGCTAATACACTGGTGTGCAAAACTTAAGCAACAATGTAAAAATTTAGCAGATAGCCATGAAATTGCAGAAAAGGAGGTCTGGAGATCAGTAGAGGGAACACGTAAGTCAGTAGAAACGTCATGCGTATGCAAATATCAGGAACAAAACGTCAGAAGAGATGTGAGCGTACGCAAAACGCGTGATGTCGGCGCGCGCTGCTTAACAGTAGAATGAAATGAAGGACGGAGACGCAATTCACCATATTCTCTGCAAGTGCCAGTGAGTCAGTTCGTGAAATATGGCTAGAAGAAATCATCTGGATGACTTCACACGTGGAAGAATGATCGGAAAGCTGGAGGAGGGGCGTACTGTCACCAGTGTAGCTGCAGAGTTCGGAATCAACAAAAGTGTCGTTTCGCGCGCTTGGAAAGCGTTCAAACCACAGGTACAGCTGTTAGAAAGGTTGGTGTGGCCGCCCGAGAACGACAACTGCAGGGGATGACCGATATATCATCCTGCAGGCGAAAAAAGTTCTACAGCAGTCAGCAAGCACCATTGCTCAGAAACTCTGTACAGCAACAGGTCGACAAGTGTAGCGGTTTACTGTGGCCAGACGCCTTCACAAAGGGGGCCTGTTCACCCTCCGTCCTGAACGCTGCCTCCCGTTGAAAGATGGCCACCGTTTACAGTGGGACAGAGAGCACAAAACTGGACAACTGATTAATGGAGTCGTGTTTCTTTACGGATGAGAGTCGGTTCAGTACCAGAAGCGATTCTCAACGCGTTTTGATTTGGAGAGAGATCGGGACCCGGTTTTATCCCAGTAACATCAAGGAAAGACATCGTTACGGTGGTCCAGGAGTTCTTGTCTGCTGGCATTATGCTGAACGGCGGAACTGAGCTTCCCATTTTCGACAGCGGGTCTGTAAACGGGGATCGCTATTGTGAGGTTGTACTTCTTCCCCATGTGCATCTTTTCCGAGGTGCCATTGGCCCAGACTTCATTTTTATGGATGACAATGCACTGCCACATCGCCCTCTTGCTGTTGAGGAGCTGCTGGAAAGTGAAGATATCACTCGAATGGATTGACCAGCGCGCTCCCCAGATTTAAATCCCATCGAACATGTATGGGATGCTTTGGGGAGACGTATTGCCACACGCTCACATCATCCGGAGTACAACCAACAACTCAAACAGATGTTGATTGAGGAGTGGGCACTCCTACCTCAAGAAATGTTGCACCAGCTGGTTCTGAGTATGCGGAGACGGTGCAAAGCAACCATTGTAGTAAGGGGAGGGCATATACCATATTAAGGACCATCTGCTTGTTGTTCTTCCTGTTGGATAGACAATCATGAGTCACGATACTTTGCGTTCAATAAAGCTTGTTTTTGTTTGATTCCATACCGTATGCGTTGTATTCCTTTTTCAGCGCCGATGCTTTCGTCATCCTTTACGTACATAATACTCTCCCTCATTTCAGAATTTCATGTCTCTCAGATGATTTTTCGTGAAGTTATGGCAATAAACCCACCTGTTGCTTAAGTTTTGCGCACCAGTGTATATTTCCCTTTCTTTACTATATTTAAATAAGTATCTTCATGAATATATAATTCACTTATAAAAGTTGCAACGCTGTATATACTGCTATGATTTTATGAGTATTTTATATAATTATTATTACATTAAGAATAAAATAAATGTTGTTGTTGTTATTGTCGTGTCCTTCCCGAAGGGATGGAATGAAAGTTTCCAGAGCCTGAGAAAGGTTGGACTTCTAAACGATAGATGGCGACACCACCGATCTCCACCTCCACAATTTATTCATGGGACTGGAGGGGAGGGAAATATTCTCCAGCTCACTGCACTCATGGTTTCTGCTGAGACCACCCACAAGAACTTTGGACCCTCAGATTTAACTAGCACGTACTCCATGTGTACTTCGGAGGATATTTGATAGCTTCTGAGCCTCGAATCCAGGCCACCAAAATTAAAATAAATGTATGTAAATTTTAATTTATATAATACGTTAGCTAAATGTGATTTTAAGTTAAACTATTTTTAAAGTGAATTGATTTTATAAAACGAAAACAGGAAGAAACTTTAAAATTAATTTTTCTGTTCATCAATTCTGTTTATTCTATGGCTCAAGTTACTTGAAGAAACTGAATAAATAAATACTTAGCTCAGTCTGAATGTATTTTTTTAGAATATATTTTGAAATAAATATTTCATGATGAAATCAATCACTTTGCTATTACAAGAATCTGAGCTTTAAAATTTTTAAGAAAGTTTCTGGAGAACATGTTTTTATTCTTCAAGTACTATAATGTATTTTTTTTCCTTCATGACATTTCTTTCTTTATATTACATACTTAAGAATAAATAAAAAAACGCCATATTGATTCCGGAAATGTGTTTAGTCATAAAATGGTAGATATAAACTAGAAGAAAGTTGATATATTTCTGTGTATCATTTAAACATTATTTATTCTATTATTCAAGGATATTTTTTTTATTTAATAACATTGCTAGTAAAGAGATTACTGCATATATTCATATTGGTATAATTTTTAAATATCTTGAACTTGGATTTTATTGCTATTCAAAGTATCAAGTGTTTAATATTTGTTATTGCGTCTATGAGGTTTTGTAAGGAAACATAGATAGAAAAATAAAACTGAAACTTCCAATATTCAAATAAAAATGATTCGTTCTCTTTTATTTCTCATTTTCTCATCTAAAGACAATTTCCACTAAATTTCGTTGTAAACACTATAAAAAATTTTCTGAAAACACACAAATTATTCAGATGAGTAATAAACGTCTATCTAAAATTAATTTGTTACAAGAATTTTATTTTTCTCTTAAACAAAGTACGAGTCAATTGGCAAAATTCTGTCTAAAAACAAAAATCATTTTAGATTTTATCAATTCTTATATATTTTTCTACTATCGCACAAAATTTGAAATATCTAATTTAAAAAGACAGAGTTGCAATACCTTTTATATTCTTTTTTTGTTTACATCCCAACAACAATTAAAAACTAAGCTGATTTATCTTGCACAGAACAAATAACTAGTTTATCTTTATTTAAAATGCTGACGTTTATAGTGCCAAATGCTCTGATATTTTTTGCTACCCATTACTATTAATGCATATAACAAAACTTAGGATACATTTTTGAATCAAAGCATTACTATTTTTTTAAAACTACTTGACTTAGACTCTGAACATAGTTTAAAGAATTTTCAATAAATATTCATAATTAAAAATTATTTTTACAAAAATTAATCATGTTATCACGAAAGCCATATCAACTTTTTTATACATAATTCAACGCGCTCGTAAATCAAATGTTATGCGTGTATGTCAATTATTGTAGAAGTAGCAATTTAAAACCCTTTCATGCATTTTTAAATTCGTCTTTAAAAAAATGCTGTGGTTAGCTTTTTGTGGTATTTTGAGCACAAATCTGTGTTTTACAAAATACATACGCATAGAAGGCGACCATAAATTGGGGAAAACGAATAAATCATAGATTTTACTGTAAATCGTACCATGTCCACTTAAATAGTTTTCTTGACTTTATTTGTTAAAGCTGATAAACTTTTGGTAAATGAATTTCGAAGTATAGTTTACTTTATTTGCTATATTTTTATTAAGAAATATTAATTCTTTATACTAGATTCAGTTAATTGATTAACAAGTTCAAAACATTTTTAAAAGTTTTTACGGAAATATGTTAATCTTTGAAATTTCGTACTAATGATATCATTCTTTTTTCATCTCAGTGAAAAAGAAAAGTTACACGGAAATCTTGCTATGGATAACTAATCCAGTCACATAAGGGAAGCATTTACCTCAGAATACTAAAATATACTCATTCTAAAATACTCTCCACAGCATATATCTATTTTTTTTTCTTCTAAAACTGAGAATAGGAAGTAGGTTTTGACTCTCAAACTACTTTGAATAACTTGTTCATCAAAAAGAAAATTTATTCATCAAATAGGGTAGAGCCCCACCTCACATGGCTCTTTGTAAAATCTCTTTTTCTGTATTTTCCCTCCTAGAAAAATTGAATTTTTCCATTAAATCTTTGAATATTTTCTTAGTGTGTGATATCGTCTAATATTCTCCTTGAATACATTTCTGTAACGTTTTTTTAAAGAATGAGGAAAAAGGGAAAAATTACAAAAAGGTTTTAACTATATATATTTTTAATTTTGAATCCTAGAGAGAATATATTCTAGGTCAGGGGTATCCAACTCCAACATGCGGCCCTCCAGTACGTAAATTGCGATCCACCGACTCCTTTTTAAAAAATTTTAAATATCAGGTTCTTAAAGTTTTTTCATTTTGAAATTTATTCGAGGATATATATATATATATATAAGTTTACAATGTATTTGCCTGTTACCTGTTCTTGTTTTAAAATAAATCCTTTTTGATAATAGAAAGGTCCTTTAGATTAAACTAGATTTATATTTTATCAAAAAGTTACATCTGATTTTACTATAATAAATAACTTTTTTAATAAATTCTGAATTGCATTATGCATATCCTTTACTATAGATGGTACATGATTCTTTCATTTCTCTTCCTCCTTTTCTCTTTGGAGTGCCCAAAAAGCAAGAGGCAGTCAGATATGTTTTTTAAAGTTTAAAAAATATATATTCAGGATGGTTAAGATAAAGGAAATGTATACTAAATCGTTTGAGAATAACAGCACAATCAAATTTTAAAAATGAGTAACGAAAGATACATCCAAAAGGAGCTCCGCAATTTTCAAGAAAATGGCAACTGTAATATTTTGAACATTATTTGATCATTTCATTATTATATTATATAAATATTATTATATTATCTATGTCTGTATACATGAAAAATAATGAAACTAATAACAATAATTCCTTCTGTTTTAAATTTTCACACCAATAAATGTTTTTGGTTTCCAAATCTGATATAAAGGTACATACAGGTGAAAATTATTTACACATTTTTAAGATTATATTGAGCATTACTTAGCAAAAATTCTAACAATATTATACAATTATAGAAAAAAGCGTTTATTAAACGCAGAAATGTTAAATTATACTGCATGCACTCCCACGTGATTACTACAGCTTCCACATGACAAGATCAAAAGGAATTCTGTATTGTCTGTCAACAATCAGAATATTTAAATTGATGAATTAAACTGATTACTGCGAGTGCCATGAAATGATGATTTAACAGTAGTGAGTATTGATAATGTAAATAGTAGGTATAAATTGTTATAATCTAATGTAATAATCTCACTTTTTTCAAAACATTTAAAATAGCATCTTTTTAACAATATAAAACTATTAAACAAGGAAACTTATGAACTCTGCGTTTAATTGTTTATAAAAACTGTCCAGAACTTTAAAAATGTTAAAAAAGATGACATTTTACGAACAATATGTTACAAATGTCCTTCCTTTCTGAGAAAAATATTTATATACCAGGATTTATCTTCCTTAATAAAAATACACTTTTATTTAGAGAACAAATGTGAGTAAAGAAATTCGTAGTGTATGCAACAGAATTTTTAATAATGAAATGTACAAATGGTTTAAATTTATTTTGAGAATGAATTAAATTTAAGAATTGTAAGATGAAATATAATGAGTTCGTTGAATTATAAAGCATCCATTAGACTTATAAAATATATATGAAAGAGTAAGTAAAAGGTATATTGGTACTTATTTATTGTGTGTTTATTAATATAAAATCATGTAAAATAGGTGTGGGTATATTAGAGAAACAATAATAATAATTATTTAAATTGAGTACCTTATACATATAACTTTCACGACATTGATAAAACTTGAATTATATTTTTGCAACATATAATAAATTAGCTTTTAATTTAAAATTTATTGTATGTAACTTACAGATACGTTCTAATTTTAAAATTATTTTACCGCATTAACCTAAAATTTCACTTGCAAAAAAATAGAAGAAAAATACTGACTTATCATGTTTTTATGTTAAAAGGGATCTGAAAATCAAGAAAGATCACGCTTTATTCAAAATTTTGCATTTAAGATTTTTAAAAGGCCAGATCAATGCATTTTGTTGATAGAGGCAATAGTACTAGAAATAAAGTTTTTTTTTCAAAAACTCAATTTTTAGTTTTTGTTCAAAAAAATTCGTAACATTTAAATGATTATCCAGTTTTCTTAACACATCTGGTTAGATTTTTAGAATTGTAATAAAAGGTAATTAATGGAATTTAACATGAATTTTAAAAAATTGTTCATCAATGAAACATGTATTTAAATTCTAATTCCTTAAGAGGTAGCTAATTTACCTTTTGTTGTTTGAACGATACTTATTTATTTATTTTTATTTTGTACTATCAAAATTATATATTAATAAAGGTATTTTTCATTAGTTACATTTTAATTCCTATGAATGTAAATACATTTATAAAGAGAGTTTAAATTATCAGTAGGTTCAAGATACCTACTTTAAAAATTGATTCAAATGTATTTTTAACTTTTTAACAAAAATATAAATTTCTAATCCGATGCATTTATTGAACCATGAAATATTCAATAGCCTCAAATTCTTATAAAACATTTTCGATTTTCTATTGACCAAATACTAATTTATTTCCAAATAATGTTCTGAAAGCTGGGAAGTGAATTTGTATTTATACACATTATTCACCAGAACGAATTGGAAAAGCTTCCATTACGCGTTCTAGAATGTAATAATTCCAATTCCTCCGTGTTCGAATATTTTTCTTTTCGGGGTAGGATTCGAAAGTTAGTTCCCCGTTAAAATTAAATTCTTCAAATCCCTCAATATTCATGAGAATGATGCTATCTTTTTATCTTTACTTTTTTTTCCAAAAATAAAAAAAAATGATCATATGATTTGTCACAACCGTAAAAGTGGCCGACGACAAAACAAGCTCTGCTTGCTCATCAACATCAAACAAACAATCAAAAAAGAAGTGGTTCGAGCAAACAATCTGCAGACCATTCTCTTGTGGAAAAGGACCGACAGGGGTCGCCAATGTCGGGAGGGGTTGATGCTAAGACCACCGGTGGGTTGCGCAGTGAGCGTTGTGCGGTGACCAGCTCTAGTAAGAACCCGGATGATCTGTGTTCGTTTTGGGCGGCCAGTTCACCCTCGATTGTATGGATAAGGAGAAGCCGTCATTCAGGCTGTGCACAACTGTGAGTAACTTTCGCATGGGATTTCTTGTGTGTGCTCTTTGCAATTTAATTGAAGTGCTTTTATTTTGGGGTATTTATTTATTTTTTCTCCTTGAAGAATCGGGTTGAAAAGAAAGTTATTTTGTTAAAAGACATTGAAATGGATTTATTTAGTGCGGGGAAAAATATTTCTCTAGTTTGATGTTCCGTGAAAATTGTGTTTAAACTTTCGGTTCAAAACCTCATGTTAAAAAAAAAAATTTCTTCAGACTGTAAATAATTTAAAGAGAGTAAACATAGAAAAAATCTAGTGAATTTGTTTTTTTTTCTTGAATTAAATTAAAAGGTTTCAAAAGTTTATCTTAGGTAAAATGTTTGAGAAATCAAATGAAGATAAATATTTCTTTTAAATATTTATTTTAAGAATTATTGAGTGAAAAAAACTTCACTTATATTTATTAGAATTTAAATAACGTAATCTAATTTCCGTTTGGGAATTTATTGCGAGCAATTAAAAACTTTGGTTATATTTAAATCAATTTGGAGATTAACATTTTGGTTTAAAAATGATTACTGTTTTATCGTGTACTTACAATTCATAAATATTTTTTAAAAATTTGACTCATTTTTTTATTTTTAAAATTAAACAGTTTATCATCTTATTGTTTAATATCATGCGCTTTTTAAAAATTGATGAATTTTGAGAAATTTGCATGCATTAATCCTAGTCCTCTAAATTTGAAAAGAAAACTTTAAAATAGCATGCTTCACAAAAAGCAGAACTTTTGGGTTTAGTTTTTGAATATTTATTTTATTACAGATTAATGAAAATAAATTTTAGAAAGTATGCATTTATATCAAGTTAAATAAGAGGATACAGAGTATTCCAAAATAAGAGCAAATATAAATTGTTTAGCTATTTTTATCTACCAAATAACTTTGTTTTAATATACGTTTTAATAATATTAAAGCTGTTGAGTGTGAAAATTCATAATTTTGAATGATTTTTAATGCGTTTGTCGACTGGGGACATTTAAACCCTTTATTGAAAACTCTTTTACGCAATACCATTCTGTTTTACTTCTTCAACCAATAAAACTGTACATTTTTAAGCTAAGGAATTTTGTTTCATTTCTTACAGGTCTTGTTAAAAAAAATTTTGATAATATTTTGAATTAATAAGAAATACTATCCTTTACAGATTGAAAATTGACTTCAATTTCATTGAGATATTATTTAACTGATTATGAACAGAAGAATTAATTTTATTTTTAAGAAAATACTCTTCCATCTTCCTAAATGGTCTTAGAAATAGGAATAATCGTGTAAATTAAATAATAACAATTGTTTTCCAGCAAATTTACTTTGATAAAATTTAAATATCAAGAGGGAAACAAGTTTTAGACATTGAAACTGTATTATAAATTCTAAATCTAAAAGCAAAGTATTCTTATTTTTCTGTGACATATTTGCATGGTATTAAACTCAAAACCAGCCTTTTACCTTAAAAATCAATGTGTATCATGAATTATGTATATTTCTCGTATGAATATTTAGCTCGCTATTTGTTTGTGAAATCTAATTCGCGAAAAATTCTAAAAAGAGTAACTCAAAATAATGCAAAACTTCACTGCTTCGAAAATCTAAAAGATCTTCTAAAAATGAAACAAACTTGCATAACATTCTAAATTATTATCTGGAAACTAAATTCTTAAAAATGAATACATTCTTTAAGAGCCATTTAGATATCGAATATTTCATGTGTATAATTTATGTGCATTTAATTATCGAATTATCCTTTCCGAAAATGCTATTTAATTTTAAATAAATCTTTCATAATCCGTTTCAGCTGATGCCTTCTCAACTCCACTCCTGATATTTCTGTGGGTCACGTTAATACTCTTAATGAAATGGATGATTGTTTGCTTCATTAGTTGAATACGTCCATGATTAAAATGAATTGCACAACCAAAATTGTTTCGATGAACGTTAAGAAGTTATTTGTCGCATATATTCTGTGTCTTTAACGATGAATTCAATTTAAGTAACGATAAAATTATGCATTAGGCTTCTTTGTCCAAGCCCTTCCTGTTTATTTCTATGATCCACCGAGTGCCATTAAATTTCTGAAGAGAGAGTATTGGCTGAAAATTTGAGAAGTAATTATAATACAAGCATGTGAAGAGCATACACGAAAATCGTTATCAGATTTCTAAGCTGAGAGAATTATGGCACGAATTTAAAAAACTCCCAGATTGATATTTAATTATTAACTTTTAAGTGATGCAGTTTAATTAATTCTGACTTTAATAAATTAACTAATAGTAATTTTAATTATTTTTAATTTATTAATTAATGCTTTATTCAATTTTATTAACAAACATCGAATTTTATTTGAGTTAGATAAATTTAAATTTATTTAACTAAATAAAATAAATTTAAGTAAATTTAAATTTATTTATTTTCCAAGAATTTCTGATTTTACTTTGCAAAATGTGTTAACATTGAAAGTACAAAATAAAAATACCACCATGAATTGTTTATGAAAGAAAATATAATATAACAGTTAACGAAATTATCTATCTCTCAAAGAAGAATACTAAATTAATAGGAAATATTAAAAGGAAATATAATATATATATATATATATATATATATAACATGCATTGCATGAAGAAAATCTACTAAGTTTATTGCATGGTTTTTCAGCAGTTTTAAGTTTTGTATTTCATAAATTTACATAAATTTTAAATGTATCATAAAGAATATTTTTTTAAAAAAATATTCTAAATTTAACTAATAAAAAGTATTTCTCAAACATATACAAATTTAATTTTAATCCGTATATGAACTATCAAGTACTTGTATATAAAGAAAGTTTTATTTTATGTAATGTAAAAATAGCCCGAAAGAGTCAATATCATAAGAGTCATATATATAATGAATTGTTAAAAATACAAAAGAATATTGCTTTCCAAATTTAATTAAATTTTAAATTCGTACTATTCATGTGAGAAACTAATTTAAAAAAAAATTTACCGTTTTTCACCACAGTAATTTTAATTTTTTTAATTCTAAAAATAAATTTGCTTTGTAATTACAAAATTCAATTTTAGGATAAATGGGAACAATATCACAAGCATATCATCAAATATATGAAAGTAGCAGAAAAATACTTTAAATTTCAATCAATAAACATCAAGAATTTAGAGTTTTTCTGAAAATAATTCTTTTTTATGTTATGAATTTTATTGTTTATATTTTGAATTTTCGTTCTGAGGTTTCTTAATATTATTTTTTTACTAATGGCTGACTTAAATAAGTAAGAGAAGTTAAGAGAACTCCCAAGGAAAGTACATTTTAATAGCACTGAAATTTTACAATTTCACTCCCTTAAACCCAAGGAAAGTACATTTTAATAGCACTGAAATTTTACAATTTCACTCCCTTAAACTTCGAAACATTGCAAAGCTTAGGAAAACACTTTTTTTTTTTTTATTTTCGTTATATATTACTTTTAATAATCAAGATATTGTTGAAGAAATTTATGTCTAAATATTTTCCGTTAAAAACAATTTTTAAGCGCATTTAAAACGATAATATAATCGTGTTATGTACAATATTCCTAAATGAGAAAAAAATAATAATTTGAAAAATAAAAAATTTTGATAAATACACAGGTATTTAACTTCAAAAATCAGAGATTTTTAAATCTATCTTTAAAAGTAAGTTTTTGACTTCAAAAGTAAAAGAATCCATTTGCTTTATTTTTATATTATTAGCGATCTAACTTAGCTATAATTTTTAAATGAAATAATAAAGTGAAATACAAACAAAAATTGAGAATAAAACGCACATGTATAAATTCTGCTCATTTTTTTATATCATGAAATTAGGAATGACTAAAAAGAAAGAAATTTTTTTCTTCATGTTTTATACAATATGAATAATAGAGCAAAATAACTTAGGATTTAATTCCATTAATGAGGAAATATAGCCTTAGAATTGGGTAAATTTTGTTATCAAATAAAATTACTATTCATTTTTTGAATCTAACATTTATTAATAAATATCCATTAATAACAGATTTTTCAATTATAGTTTCAAGTTAACAAACAATTGTGTAATAGTTTTGTTAAAAATATCTCTCCGATTTTCAATTTAACTTACACACCAATTGTTTGACCACGATTTTGAAAAAATTTCTTTTCCTATATTAGAAGCTGTAAAACATATATTGCTTAATAATGTCCATCAAACTAATTACTATAATTTTAAAAATTCCATTTCTTTTTTAAGATAAAATCAAGAAAATAAGAACTTTTTACATAATGTGAAACATTTTTGAAAAAAGTTTCTTTTAATTTTTATTTCTTTTACGAAAGTGCCTTTTTAATGTCGATAATATTTCTAAAATGTATATTTTTTCAGCAATATTAAATTATTATCAATATATTATCAAACATTTTCAGAAAATTTACTTAGGTCATTCCTTGGTTCAGTTTAAATCATTTGCGGTGTATTTAAAATAAATTCATACTGATTAATGAGCTAAATTTTTCAATTAACAATTGTCATTTTTGGATGTCACTTTTAGTTCACCAATTATTTGATTAATGGTGTGGGTTCAGAAAGATATATATATTAATTACAAACTTGATAAATAAAAATGAAAGCCTTATTGAAGAGTTAAAAAATGGGGAGTGAAAGTTAAAATTTTTAATAAAATAAATATTACTGTTTTTTTTCATTTGAAAATCTCTTAGAAAGAGGCCAAACAGTTCTATAATTTCAATGCTTTAAAACTTACTTGTAAACTGTACTTTAAAAAGCCTCATCTAAAATTAACTATAAATCATTGGGATCTTTTTATTCTTGATATTACAAGTAATTGTAAACGAAATTATATATCTTGCTAGAAGTATTAAAATTTTGAAATGAAGCTTTTGATGTATAAGATTTTTTGGTTTTTTACCCATAAAGAATTTTTTTTCTTTTCATTATGATCCCAATAGAAATATATAAACTCCTAAATTATTACTTAGCTGCAACTAATATATATATATATATATATATATGTTAAGTATTGTAGTAGAGTTGGACGATGTTGGTTTGTTTCGATTGTTGTCATATCTGGTTTAATGAAAACGTCTTCAGAATTGAGTTTCATCTTTTATTTTGAAGCACATATAGCATTACTGGTCAATCACTTTTATATTTTACATCTATTTATTAAAAAACACGTAAGCAGACACATATAACAGAAGCGACATCTTGACGGACACAACACAAAGACAAAGAGCTGCAGTTATTTACATTCTTACATGATGACGGCAAGCAGACAAAAAAAAGATTGCACAAGATTTTTGTTTTTATACCAGCAGTGCAAGCGCGTGATTATTACGTAATAGCAGTTCTGATTGGATAGAATGGGCGGGACAGGGATTTCGGAATAACCGATTACGATTAAGATTACAATGTTATTTTTAAAACAAAGAATCAAAGTTATTTTAAATATTAGTACAAAGAGTTAATAAAAAGGATACTAGAGGGAGTTATTACATATATTATTTATATGAAAGAAACAATTATTATAGATAAGTAGATCAGTCTAAAATTCACATTAGCTTTAAGTATAATTTTTATTTATTTTTAAACCAAATATACTCACTCATCTTTACTCAATACGGATACAAAATACGATACTTATGTTCCATTTTCGATAAAGACTGCAGCAAGAAAGATTTTTAAGTAGTTTTCATACATCTCAGAAGAAAGCTTAAGTCTTACTCAACGAAATTGAGCTCGTTTACGTCAACTATACTTAATAACTTTTCCTAGTAAAAATCCCCCAGAAAGGATTAAGAGAAAACTAAATCTTTTTTCCCAAAGAGAATTTTTCAAAAATAAGGCCGAAATGGTTTAGGAAGAATGTATTCGAAGAGAATGGGTAGAGGATGAATGAATTAAAATACTTTTCTCACGGTGAGACAATTCTTTGTGAAGTTCTTAGGAAGTAATTTAATTTAGTTTATTCGGTATTTTTATTCTGTGTTTGTTTTGCTTCAATTATTGTCGTGTTTATAAGAGTAAGTAATTCACTTTCGGGTTTTGTTATTCAGGGTTTTAGAAGAAGGTTTTGCGATTAAAAAGGATTTGTTGTTTGTGGATTTTCTTTCATGGAATTTGAAATTACAGAAAGATGTTTACTCTTGAATAGTTATGCATACAAAAGTATTTTTCTCTAATTCAAGCTTTGATGAAAATATTATTTCGTAAAAGTTAAAAGTAACTACCTTTCTTTTTGTGATTATAATGCAATAATCAAATTTTATTTTCCGTGTTAAGTGCATTATAGCATCTTTAGATTCCATACGTTATATATAATGAAATATGAGTTTACCTATTGAATATATATATAATGAATAGAATGTATTAAATCTATTTATTAATTTTCAAATGTATTTTAAATTTGTTTAATATATTTTAAATGTATTTTTACTTTTGTTATAAAATTTATACTTATTTAAACATATTTAAACTGTTAAATTTATTCCACATTATAAATTTTCACTCTAAAATTAATAAATTGATTTCATTGCTTATCTTTCTCAAATATCTGTTATAACGTAGTATGTAGTTATTAAAGTTACATAGCAATTACTTATAAATGCAGTTTTATTGCTTTTAATTCATCAGGTTTTTATTAAAAACTTTGAAACCCAAATAAACATGCATTAATAAGTACGAGTAAATTAAAAAAGCAGAATAAACAAGTTTTCTTCGCAATTATAGATCATGCATCACAAATAACGGTAAGTGATATCTTATAAAACTAAGTGGATAAATTTTATTTAAACTATTTGATTTATTATACACAATATTTTTTGCACTTGTAATTTCATATCATGCTTAATTATTCAAATATTATTAGTATACAATTCGGAATTCAAATTATTTTTGATAAAAAAGATTCTTTCAATAGAGTATTTTAATGATCTTTTATTTTTCTAAGCAAAAATGTTACTTCAGGTCATTGTCGATGCGTTTTCTAAAATTTCAAATATTAGTACTTCATGAACTAAACCTGTATCACAATTGCATATAGCAACCATTTATTTCATTTAAAACCAATAAGATCTATTTGAAATATTTATATATTTAAAATAATTTTTTAAACGTATTTAATTTACAAAAAGATTACAACATTCAGTTGATTTATTATTTAAATTTATCAAATCTGTAGCATTACTAAATTAAATAAACTAATGAAGAGAGTTAAATGTTACTTGTTCTGTTTTTACTGGGAGATTAATTTTCAAAAGTGTCTGTAAAACTTTATCCCAAGTTATACACTATTTAAATAACTGTTAAGGATATATAATAATGTGAGGGAATAATCAGAAATTTGAATTTGTATAATATACATCTCTAAATAACATTCTCATTTTTTTATTAATGTATACATGCACATATACTTTAAATTAAAATAACTAATTTATTTGATTAGTTGTACTAATTATTAAATCCTCCTTAAGATTAAATTTTAATATTTCTTCAAAACAAATAAATTATACTTCTATAATGTCTTTGTTTTGAGAAGCTTAACAATAAATTATTCAATGTACTATTACTGAATAATAAGAATTTTTATTTAAATAACTGCGGTTTTTTTTATCTCATGTTTGAAAAAGAACTTAATGATTGTGCATGGGTCAAAATAAAACTACTTTTTTATTTGTTGTAACAGTTTGAAGAAATATATAAATAAATTTATCTGTAACAATATACAAAACAACATTTTTAGAGAGACGTTTAATTTTAATGAATCGGAAATTCGAAAAAGAATTAAACATCAAAATAAGAATAAAGAAACTTATTACTGATCATTGTTTAAAGAAAAGTTTTGGCTAGAGCAAAATGAATTATTAATAATTTAAACATTTTTAAAATTCGTGAAAGTCATTTCTGAATGTGTTTTTTGTATTGAACTCTAGAAAAAAGATGACTAATTTTATATAAAATGTTTTGAATATTTTTTTTATAAAATACCTTATTTAGCTTTCAGCTTCTGATTTTTAAAATCACATTTTAAAATTTTATTCGATGATTTTGCAATTTTTTTCTCAAACAGTTTTGTTATTGCTTTCCTTACAGCTTAATTATTTTTCAAACTTATTTATTAACTTATACTGAGTTGTGTACACACATATATATTAATACATTATTCAATGTTAAATATGCTTATGCACAAATATATATGCACGTATACATGTTACTAATTTTAACCTATACGATTATTTTTAATTAAGCTTAAACAATACAAATGTTCTTCATGAGTCTATATTTAAAATTAATTCAATTAAATTCAAAACAGTGGAAATAAATAAATAAATAATTTAAATGAAATATTTCTTGTAAAGAATCATCATTTTCTTTGATTAGCAAAATATCTAATTATGAAGATGAGTAAGATTTCACTAAAAAACATTCTCATAGAAGATTATAGCCGGATCGTTATAATTTCTGCTTCAATAACAATTATCTTTTATTAAGCAAAATTTAATTAGTCTTTTTTTAAAAAAAAATTACATATAATTTACAAGCTTTATCTTTAGTGTGTGTTAACTTATTTTAAGCTAAATAATTAAGCAATAATCAATTATTGTAGGGATAAATGCTTTGCAGTTTCTCAGAATTGTTGTACATCTATACTACTTCGTTAACTGAAGCATTTAAATAAGATAATTTAATTTTTGATTAATATTTATATTAGTGTTTTTAAATCATATAAACACAATATGATCCCCCTAAGAGCTTCATGTTTAATTTAAAAACAAAATAAATATGAAATTTCTCACTGTACTGAAGGAATTATAATTTATTCTGAGACTTTTTATTTGAAAAACTAAATATATATATATATATATATACATTTACATTTTTATATCCTATAACTCTAAAGTCTAAAATAGAGATGGAAAATATATGGGTTTTATTTACACACACGAAATAATCATAAAAAGCGATGCTTTAAAAAATCGCTGTCTCTTACCTTTTGTAACTAATATTGAAATGCAACTCTTAAGAATAAAAAGGAAAATAATCGAATTACATCTGGAATGCTTAAATGCGATGCAATAAGGCAAAAAGGAAGAACTTTTAAAGGAAAATAAACATATAAATGGTTTTCTTTATCCAAAATCTTTCAATTTTTACGACTTCATACGGATTAGATTTTGTATTGAAATTTAACAATGAATAGATGTTTTTCAACATAATTTATTGTTTCTTATTTAGAGAGCATTTATTGAGATAAATTTATGCATTTCGTTTTCAATAACAAACAACTAGAAAAAGCTAAACAATTAAACTGTGGAATAATAATGAAAGGTTTTATTATATGCATCGCGAGAGCGAAATGCGGAAATTTCGCATTTTATACATTTTTGTGTTTTTAGAGATTCGTCTTTTGTGTGTTTTACAAATTAACGACCTAATTTATATCTATTGTGGAAAATTATAATTGTGATTGATTCCTTCATTTAATAAATGTCCGAATTTACAACATAGCACATAAATAGCATAAGATATATCTATGAACGTTTTCGTCTGTTTGCTTTAATTTAATAAACAAAAGTTATTCTAATGTGTGAGATGTTGAGAAATGCTGTTTCGTAAATTATTTGTTATACTTTCTGTCTTTCTCTGTTCTAACATTAACATCGTAATTATGGTATAAAGCAAGTAACATTTTAAGAAAAGAATTCTAACTTATTCTAACGATTCAAAGATTAAAATTCAAATTTTTTAACCTTTATTTATTTTTGAGGTAATTTTGAATTAGAATTATTTATTTTTTTATCGAGCAAAATAACAATCATAAAGTTCAAACGGCAATCCAAAATTAAAAGTACAATTTTTTTTAGAGGTAAAATAAAAAATATTCATCTGTGCCTGTTTTTTTTTTACTTGCATTTTTACAAAAGCCAAAAAAGTATTTATAGTAATTTCTTAATTTTACTAATAATATCCTGAAAAGTATTGGAAATATTTTTTTAGTTATAAATAAATATAAAAGAGAAGAAAACATATGTTAACTCATCACCGAGACGTTTTAAGAAGTACTTTGTTTTTCGGAGACATTTATAACTTCCTAAATCCTACTGACTATTCTGTGAAAAGGTTTTCATTAAAGCGAACAAATTGGAATATTTTATTAGTGCTGTTTTTTCACAAACTATTATTTTGTTTTCAACATATTCACTGTAAATTTTATTTAATCTGTTTTGATGCAATTCTGGTTTTATACATTTTTAAAGGACTGAATTTTCAATCTTTATTTTTCGCCAATTTTTACAATTTTTTAGCTTTGGCTTATCAATTTCATTATGTTGGTCACTTAAATGAATGAAATATTCTTACCATATAACTGCATTGCTAACTTGGATCAGATTTACGAAATATTTAATTAAATTCTCAATTTTTCATTTCTTTAGAAATTGTGCACTATGTATAAGTGTGCGTGTTCGATTTAAATTAATTAGCCTTTTTTTTACAGTCTACACATCTTAAAATTTGAGATATTATGGTAGTGATTTTATTATAACCATTTATGAACAAAATTTATGAGTATTATAATTTTTTGTTAGATGTATTCAGAACATATTCGATCATGTATTCGTTTTCAAGGCATTATGTACAAAATTTTTATTCATTTACTGCATTTTTCCGTATTTAATAAATATTTATCTTTCGTTATTTATTTCTAGGAGGTCTCATGTTTTGGAAGACTATTTGGTTCAAGTGTAGTATAGGGTGCACTTGGTGCAGTCCTTTTTTTTTGGCGACTAAAAGTGGTCGCCAAGGTACTTTTTTCGAAATTATTTATTATTTATTTTAGAATGAATTCGATATCTCACCATAACATGAAGATAAAAATCGCAAAATCCGAAGTGGCCCCCCTATACTACACTTGAACCGACTATTTTTAAGAAAGCAAACATTATTAATTTGACACGAATAAAATTTCATTTGTTATTAATTAATTGTTAAAAAAATTTACTCTAGAAAATTTTTTTTCCTTTTCAAGCACACAGTTTTAATATCGTTACCAATTAATAGAAAACAAATTCTATCTGTTTAATGTTGAGCCATTTTGGGGTTTTGCGCATGCACATAAAACACAGTTTAAATTATTAAGTATCAGAAAATTGTTCATACCAAAACTTTACTTTTTGCATAAGAATTCTACATAGGATAAAAGTCTCTTTCACTGATCCTATTGTACCATTTTCCTAAAGTTCTCCCTGCTGTAAAATGATTTGCATGATCGACATTCCAAAAATATATTTCCCCTGCAAGAATTACATTTTGCATGAAAATATTTTTTATATAAGAATTCCAGACGACTTGCACAGTCGTTACAAATCAATAGGGGATTGTGCTTTGCAAATTTTACACGGAGCCTTCCTCGCCCATTTGCATGAATAAGATTCCGAAAATACAATTTACTTCGTATGAGTGAAAGCTTTTATTTTTATACTCATGAATATTTCACAACTTACAAGAAAATTCTATATTTATCCTTAAAATAGAGTGTAATACAATTTTGGATCACCAAAATTCTTGCCATGATTTGACTCTACATCTCTGTTTCATATTAAAAAAACTTGGTACGTTGCATATATTTTAAGCTTCCAATTATTTTGAATCTTTTTAATTGCTTTTGTATAAATAATTAAATGAGTAATTTAATAATACTGTTATAATTATGAAATGATATAATACAATTACATCACTATAATTGTTTTTATATGTAACTCATTGCCTTTTAAGGTATCCGACTACGTTCGGAACCGTGATTGTGCAAAAGCGTATAAATGGATAATATTTATGATATTTAGTGTCCCTTAGATTAGAAAATGTATATACAATTATTTTAAGAATAGTATTACAAAATAAAACTATTTAATTACAATATTTTGACAAAAAATGAACATAGAATGGCCCATTTTCAAAATATTCTCCTTTTGTGAAAAATGCTTCTATTATAATAATATTTTGCCTATTTATAGCTCAGACCTCTGTACAAAGGCTCAACTGGAATTTTTGAAATATATAGCTTAGAAGTGGGTTTGTCCATGTTTTACTATAACAGCAGGAGAAATTTTAAGAAAAAAAAACGCCGATAATTATTTCAATTGGTGGTAACTCTGAAAATAATGTGAATTTTTCAAAAGTCCTATTTCAAACTCTCTAGAGAAGTTTTTACTTTATATAAGCAAAATATTATTATTATAGAAGCATTTTTTATAAAAGGAGAACGTTTTGAAAAAGGTTATTCTATAAATTAATTTTTTGCCAAAATGTTCTATTTAATTTTTTTTGTCAGAATGTCCTTAAAACAATTTTATACGTGTATTCTAATCTACGTGACACTAAATATCATGAAAATTATACATTTATGCGCTTTTTTTAAAATCACGGTTCCAAACGTAGTCGGATACCTTAAATAAATACGTTTTAGACTAAATATACGTCGATATCATCAGATACATGTTTTTCTCTCTCTTTCATGTAAACAGATTTATAACTTAAGCATCGTTCCCTTTTTTTTTTTATAAGATAAATCAATTTCAATTTTATCAACTTCAACATGAGAATTCAATTTTTATAAAGTATGTACTGAAAATAGCGTTTTAAACATTAAGTCTGAAATGTTTGAAATTGTTAAACTCTTCTCTAGACCATGTTTAATTAAAACCAGTTTATACTGTTAACTAATTATTCATATTTTACAATAAATAATAAATATTAAATATTCTCATAATAATAAATTTGTGTTACATTAGTGTTTAACTGATGGATATATACATAAAAATCTAGTATGTACAATGAATATTATTTTTCGCATCCAGCCGGACTAATGCAAAAAAAAAAATGGTAATATCATTAATTCAGCAAATACAAGATGTAACAGAACATGAACTGGTAAATTGAAATTCTACATTAAACATAAAATAGAATATTATAGTTTCTGGTATTACAATTTATCTTATTTTTTTTAATTCAAATTTTTTGTTGCTTAGAAGGAAAAAAACTACCGTAAAATCCGGCGATATTATGGGCACCGGTGTATAACGCGCGCCTATACTTTCAAGCTGATTTTTTTAATTTTTAGGTATATTCGCCGTATAACGCGCACCCCCTTTTTTACAAAGAAATCTGAAATATCTGTATACATTGCTTATATGTTTTAGTCATTTATTCGATGTATT
The DNA here is from genome assembly GCA_019973955.1 of Trichonephila inaurata madagascariensis. Lineage (NCBI taxonomy): Eukaryota > Metazoa > Arthropoda > Arachnida > Araneae > Nephilidae > Trichonephila > Trichonephila inaurata. The sequence continues at coordinate 228,698 of BMAV01024152.1, forward strand.
ATTCCAGAATTTTAAAAAAAATTGTATACATCTAGAACTGCAACTTGTAATAACTGGTTTTGATGGATGAAGGAAGGCATATGATATTACTCTTTCAACAAGAACTTCGTTGGGAGTAGTGTATTTAGTTCTATTTGCCAGAGAAATAATTTATGTCTATTATTTTAAGTTCAGATTAGTAGTCTTTTATCTTGGTGTATTTGGCAATGAAAAAAAATCATATAATGGATTTAATGAGTTTCCTTAGAACCGTAGAACAAGATAGGGAAATAAAAATATAATAATTGAGTGAGCGTAATAAGCATGTTCAATATTTTCACCTTCTGAAAAGGATGTAAATTTATTTCATTTTTAATATATTTTAATCATCGTGCAATAATTAACACCATAAACTCTTTTAGTTCACAAGGCAAGTCGTTTCTTTTAAATAAACAATGTTTCGATACATGTAGGAGTAAAAATTTTTTTATGCTCATCTCTTTTGATATTATTAAAACCATCGTTTTTAAACCCGGCGTATAACGCGCACCCCTTAGTTTCAATCTCAATTTTTGTGTTCAAAGTGCGCGATATACGCCGGATTTTACAGTAATTATTAATTCCATCTTCCTAGAAAGTTTTCGTAAACTTCAGAACTATTGACTACCAGAAAGCTTCAGAGCCGATCCTGATTCCTCAACAAGGAACATTTGCTGCGATGAATTTTTATAAGATCGGATATACCTCATTTATATACATAAAATACACATCCCAGACGACTTCGGCGAACGATAAGAAATCACTAAAGGATCACGGTCCACAGAATTCAGAAATCTTTCCAAGCCCATTTACATGAACAAGATTCCGGAAACACATTTGGCAGCCAACAAGTAGAAAATCTTACTCACATATGCGCGAATATTTCCTATTTTGTCAAGCAAATTCTATCCTACTAGCAGGGAATGTTATAATGCAACTCGCTTGGGAAGGGGAAGCAATTCGGTTTATCTTCCCCAGAACTCGTAACAAGCCGAATTTCTCGCACTCTCTCTACTCCCTCCGCGATATGATCTGAGCCAGCATCAAATCCCCCAGAGATATTACTCGACTAATACCCCCTTTCAAAAGAGGGTGGGGAAGTGACGCCGATACCACCCCTCATTCGTATCAAAGTCACGAGAACCCAACTGACAGGGAAGTCGTCCCACTCCTTGCCATGTTTGGACAACAGAGTGGAAAGTAGCGAGGTTATAGCGGAATCTTTGGTCGCCATCAGGGTCAATATTTTTGGGGGTAAATAGAAGTCAAGAGCTCATATCTCTCGATAAAGTGATGTCAGAGTTCGATAATAAATGGTCTGAAAGTTTTTTTTTTTCTTCCCCTTCGTACTGTCTTGTTTTATGAGAGACACTGGATCAATGTTGAGTTTTTAAATTGTTGGGAGTTTATTTTGTGAAGATTCTATTTATTGAAGAGTTCTCTTCTCCAATCTGAGTGTCTTTTAGTTGACATAACTTTTTTTTGTTTGTTAATTTTTTGTGTTGCTATACTGTTTTTTGAAACCAAATATATATATATGCTAATGACACAAATAAACAATCTAAATTGGTGATTGAAGTAATGTTGGATCTTCATTCATATACTTTGAGATTTATGAAAAATTTCTATTCATTGTCATTCAATAAACAGATATATAACCTTGCAACAAACTTAGCTTAAATTTAAAGTAAAATGCTATTAAAAATATACTGTTTTAGTTTATATTTAATATGTTTCTTTATTTCTTCAGAAGATTTATATTTCCTTTCAGTAGAACAAAAAACCTCAGAGATAGTTTTGCTTTACTCAATATTTTCCTTTTTCATATTATTTATTTATAACATGATGTGAAATTTATAGTCTCCTTCATAAAAAAAATCTGAAAAAGCTCTTAAATATTTAATACAGATATTTTTTTCGAATAAATAAATAAAATATTTACTTAAAAGTTACAAAAATAGTGGGTTTAAAAAATTTTGAAATAAAGATAGTTTTTAAAACACTTTTTTTAATCTTAGTATAATAACAAGCCTGTTTGCGAATTTTTTATTTGTAGTTTTAATTCACGGGATTTTTTATTCAATGTTAGAGTTGCTAATTCACACCAAGACGTACAAACGTCGAGTGTTAAGCGTCTAGCCAATCAGAGACTTCTTTTCGGTCGAAAGGAAGACTCTGATTGGCTAGACGCTTAACACTCGACGTTTGTACGCCTTGGTGTGAATGCGGCTTTAAGATGCAAGATCATGTAGAAATATTTCAGTTATATGATTGGTTTGACAAAGTTTGATACACTTAAATGTTAAACCTTTTTTTTGGAAAACATAGCATATACCATTTGTTCCCAAACTTATTCACCTTATGGAACCCCGAGAGCGTAAAAGTGCTTTCGTAGAACCCCATTCCATACGCATACTTCAAAGAATATATCTCAAAAATATTTAAAGTAGATCAACATGTTATGGGCACTTTTTTGTAAAGGCAATTAAAAAAAGCATAGCATTTATTATAAAAAATTATAATCTAATTTTTTAGTGTAATTTCACTCATATTAATTTGTGATTCAAAAGTCATACATTATTTTCCATACATTATTTAATAACTGGGATACGTGCATACTTTTCTTCGCACAAACTGTCGAATTCTAGGTCTATTGAGATTAAATGCAATCACATCACTTATTCAAAGTTTAATTTGTTTTATACTTTGTTTTTGTAGCCACTCACGTTGAGAAATATATTTCACTCAAACATAATGCTCTGAATGACATTAAAATGTTTATATCTATATGAGAAAATCCGTGTATTACGTATGAATTTTCAACCTAAAATTTAGATGCTGTTGTTGTTAAATTTAGATTATAACATCAAATCTGTTGATAAGTTGTTTCTTCTCCTTCCATTATAGGTGTTTTTACCACAAATACAAAAAGTCGAATTTTCCATTAGAAAGCTATTTAGTTTTGCAAGACAATTTGTTAACTAACGAGTAGAAAATATCTCGTGGAACTCTCGAGATAGTAAACAATAGAATATTCTCAATCTAGTAGGAAGTATATATATATATATATGCAATTGCCAGAGTTACTAAAGATGGGTTAATTTTTTCCATGCATGGCTTTGACTTCGAGGACCTTTTTCATTCTATAGATATTGACGATATGATTAGGGTTCTACAGTTAATTTATGAAAAATATGAACTATATACTTCAATGAAAAAAGAGAAATTTGATATTCTTGTTAACCTCGTATTAAAAGAAAATTTCATTGCATTTGATCCGAATCTTTATAAACAGATCAAAGGATTACCTCGGGGTGGTCCAGCTAGTAATTGTTTAGCGAACCTATATTTACATTTTTTTGAAATTGATCATATTGTAAATGATTCTTACTTGATTTATCGTTATATAGATGATCTAATAATTTTTGGTAAAAATAGTGAATACAAACCAAATATTACATTCTACCCTGACTATCTCAAACTCCTTAAAACTAACTCTAATATGGTAGAATTCTTGGATTTAGACTTGCATCTTATTAACAATAATGTAGTCAGTAACATTTTTGACAAAAGAGATTCTTTTAAGTTCCATATAATTAAAATTCCTGTATGGAATAGTAACTTGCATTTATCAATTTACAGAAATGTTATTTTGAATTTTTTATTTAGAAATGATAACTTAACTACCCACAAAATAGATAAATTCTATAATATAAAAAAAAAATTTCAATGTTATTTGGATCATGAATACCCTTTTAACTTCTTAAGAACTTATATTCATCACAAATGTATTAATCGTCTTTCTACTTCTAATTCCAAATCCACCACACAACAATAGGATTTCAAAGTCAGCATGTTAGTGGTCTTGCTGTGAAGATTATATCATAACACTCATATCACAGTTTACATCTTTTCCACACACATCTTGAATATCTTACACATTTTTGACAACCAACCAAATTAGAGCCTAGCAAATTTACATTTTTGACAATCAACCAATTCAAAGCCTATCAAACTTGATTGTCATCTCTCTTGGTATCTATCTATGCTGGCTAATTTAAAGGTAGTTCAAAAGATGCGTTTATGCATATTCAGGTTTTTTAACTTGGTGAATAATTACTTTTCATTATTTTCAAGACTCCTGATTCTCTTGAAAAAAGATCTGTAAATAGGAATTTTTTTTTACGTAATTGTCTTGGGATTTTTCTGCTTTAAGAATTTTGGAGAATTCGTTTCAGAATAGTGGTCAGTGTTTTTATCATACTTTCTGCGAGTTTTTATATACTTCGAATTTTTGTTTATTTTTTTATATACTTTGAATTTTAGTTTATTTTATTTGGTTTTTCCTACCGAGTTACAAAGGGGGAAGGTAGGCGCCTTCAAACTGGTTTAACTCCACTTATTCGGTCCTAAGTCCGAAATAGCTTTCTGACTCACTAGGTTCTTTTTTATAGTTCCTTTTTTGTATTTTTCTATAAATTCGATCTTCCTGTTTTGCTTTTATATTTTTATTACTTAATTTCTTGTTATGTTCATTATCTATTATTTCTGGTTTTTGATATATTATACAAATTTCTTTCATATATATATATATATATATATATATATATATATATATATAAAGAAAAAGCGTTTTAATATTATTTATTTATACTATAATAAAAATTTAAAAAGTTTTGCATAAAATAAAGTTATTATATATAAATAAAATTTTCAGTTTTAATGAATAGGACGAACTATAGTTACTTGTAACTATATAAACTTGATAGAAAACGTAAATCCATTAGGAATTCATATTTAATTTCTCCCAATTTTTTTTTTCAATGAGACTCGTGGAGCTCCTGGGTATGCCTCATGGAACCCCAGGGTTCCGCGGAACACAGTTTGGGAACTACTGGCATATACAAATGTTTAAAGTATCCGACTACGTTCGGAACCGTGATTTTAAAAAAGAGCATAAATGGATAGTTTTCATGATATTTAGTGTCACTTAGATTAGAATACATGTATAAAATTGTTTTAAGGACATTTTGACAAAAAAAATTTATTTAAATACATTATTTCGGCAAAAAATTAATTTAGAATAACCTTTAAAAATGTTCTCCTTTTGTGAAAAATACTTCTGTTATAATAATATTTTGCCTGTATATATCTCAAACCTCTGTACAGAAGCTCAACTATGATTTTTGAAAACTTCAAATTATTTTCAAAGTTACAACCCATTGAAATAATTATCGACGTTTTTTTCTTAAAATTTCTCCCTTCTGTTGTCGTAAAACATGGATAAATGCACTTCTAAGTGATATATTTCAAAAGTTCTAGTTGAGCCTCTGTACAGAGGTCTGGGCTATATACAGGCGAAATAGTATTATAATAGAAGCATTTTTCACAAAAGGAGAACATTTTGAAAATGGGTCATTCTATGTTCATTTTTTGTTAAAAATTTGCGCTTAAATAATTTTGTATTGTAATATTATTCTTAAAACAATTTTATATACATTTTCTAATCTAAGTGACACTAAATATCATAAATATTATCAATTTATACGCTTTTGCAAAATCACGGTTCCGAACGTAGTCGGATACCTTAAGTATTTTTAATATATTTTTTTTTCTCGAAAGAAAAAAATAAGTTTCATTTGGAAAAACTATAAATTTAAGAGGAATAATAAGGAAAAACTATGTCTTCTAGACACAATTTATGAGAATCTAAATAAAAATCTTTATCAAACATTCTTCTCTCTCTCTCTAAACCCAATAAATCATACAAATATTTCTGAATCAAATTTTGAACAAATGAGCTAATACATAGGTTAGTTTCTAACAAAGCAAATTATTGTCATGTTTCATACACATTTTTTTAAATGTGTAATTCTCTTAAAAATATGCTGTTATTTCAGGTAGGTATTATTATAATTTTTTCCCTAACATTTTAAACCAGAATTATTCACATATTCATTTAGTTTAAATCTTTTGTTAAATTGCATACAAAAAATTGCAAGCTGCTCAACGTTCATTACGTTCATTAAGCACAGACAATGTATACCAAGACAAAGCTCAGTTGAAAAGAATTTACTCAATTAAAGGTTGAATTATTTTATAATTGGGATCCACCAGAAGAAAACTCGAAGCAATATTTTCTGAAAAATCAGTATCATATTAAGGTCATGTTTATTAAATTAAAATGGTTAAATTATGTGATTAAGAAGGCATGAAATACAAAAGAAAATAAATACGCTACAAAAATATTTTTTTATTGAAAAATTGCTTTAAGAATTTAACAAAAAGTATTGAGATTGAATTTTTTTTTAGTCATGGAAAGATTTGTTGTACTTTGAGAACCGATTTCTTTTAATTTTATTGTTCATATTATACTTTTTCTATACAAAATATTTTAGATCCAAATTTTATTGAAAAGCAAAAATATTTTACGCTTCTATTTTTAATATATAATAAAAATATCTTGAATACTTTCCATTAATCATTTTGAGAGTTTTTTAAATCTTGCACTTTTAGTATAACTAAGATTTTGCTAAAATATTCAAAATGGGGGTTTACTTCCTTAAACAATATACTGAAAAGTATATTTTTTCATAATAATGATTCAATTTAGGAACTTATACATCACACTCTTCCTTTTAAGATTAAACATGTATAAAATTATTATGAAAACATTTAAAGTCACAAGGAGCAATTAAAATGCATATTTGAAAAACGGTGAAATATTCTAATAATTCTGGATGTTATACATACTTTCAAAGTAATGTTGTTTCATATAAATATATACTGAAGGTTATCCGAATTAAATTTCCTGAAGATTCACCAAAATAAGATATTTTAGCATTTAAGTTTCTTTGTGACCTTCGATATTATTGATAAAAATTGTTATGCAAACATCTTTATTTATTTGTCTTATATTGATGTATAATAAAATCAGTTACTGAACGTCCTTATTATTTTAAATGTCTTAATCAGTCATTGAACATAATGTACAATAGTGCCCAAAAGTAAGGTTAGGAATATAAAAAATACGATATCCTGAAATACAAATTAATTTAATGCAAAAGAAATATGGTATAATGTGTATCAGACAGTGAGAAAGAACAAATGTAGCAAAAAAAGCATAAAAATGCGAGAGTTAAATGTAGGACGATATATAAATGAGAGAAATATGGGATAAAATAGCACTAGACTATTAAGACTATTAAGAGTCTGGTATAGCTTTACAACAGTCACTACAAGCTCACTTAATGTTAATGAGAGTGTCGATCAATGATTGGGGCATTAATCTTATTTTTTTCAAAATTGACGATTTAAACATCTGCAAAAGGGGTGTGACGTCATCCAATGGTTCATCCTGGACTATCCTTGGAAATCTAAGCTTTCTATATAGAACAGAGCCTGGCCACTAACCTACCACTCTTTACGGTGTATATACTCTACCTTCAGATAACCTTCAACACAAGTGCAGTTTTGTGTGGTCATGCATTGTCGACCATAAAAAAGAATTAGCTACTGTCAGGTCCTAGTAAAAGCTACGCATATGTTTTGAGAATCTCATCCTTATAAGGAAATGCAATCACTATACTATCAGCTAAGATATGCAGTGGAGTACGGTCATTCAACATGATCCCTCCCACACAAAGACTTCACTAAAGTGGTAGATTTCTTAAGCGTTTGTAAGACGGTAAAGTTCTGTAGGCTCTCTGAAGATGAAAACGGATGGAGAATAACTTTGTGTGCTGAATCTCGACCCGTTACTAAAGAGGAACGATCCCAATGTCTATTTTTTCTTAATTTTGTGTTCTTCTTCAGGAAGGCTCACGTCACTAGTCGCTGATGGTAACTCAGTTAGCCTCGAGTTGGAAATTGTTTCTGTGGACGATAATACTCAACTGCCCAAAGTTGCACTCGTCGATGGTTAGCTTGATCAAGAGGATATACAGCATATAGTGGGGCTTGCGAAACCACCAGATCTCAATTTTATAGAGAACGTTTGGGATGCACCTGAAAAAGCCATTGCACATCAGTAATCCTATCCCAGGATACTGCAATTCTTAGTATCACTTTTGGAAGAATGGGAATTGCTGATACAATCACTGTTCAGCACCATCATTAGCAATAAGAAAACTCATTGTGGCGCTTTTGAAGTTGCACAAGGGACGACTACCCTTATTAGTCCACTAGTCCTGTGCTGGAATGTATCATTTTTGAATAATGTTGCCTCATTTGCATGTCTCCCAACATTTAATTCCTGCGTTATTTGTTATTGTTATTATTGTCCGTCTCACAGCCTGATATATATGTGTACCAAATTTATAACATTAAGCGATTTTTGTTTTGAAATACTGCCTTTTTTAAGTTTATGACATCAATTTTGGACATCAATGTAATACATTCAATCTAGATGGACATTAGTCCCTTTCCTTTATTACTTTAAAAGTAATAATCATCAAATTTTATTATTTGCTAAACATTTTTCAAAATTTAAGTAACATTAGTTGAACCTTAATGTGGCATGAATTAGAGTAGAATGATTTAAATCTCTTTCACTGTTATTTCTAATTGTGTTTATTTCAGCACTGAATCAGGGATTTTTCTTTTTTGAAATCCATCTAATAATCCAAGCATTATAAAGTTTGATAATTTTACACTTCTGTCTATCCCTGCTGATTTTTATGGGAGGCATGACTGCTTTATTACTTTAAATAAATACGATGTAAAACATTTTTTTGCAACCCCTCTCTTAATACCTATGCACGCTTAGACAAATTTTCAACAAAATATCTAAAAATAAACTCTTTCTTCGTTTAATTCATTTGGCTTACTCGCAACGTGTTCCCACATCTTTCGAGACTGTAAAGCCCTCTTTTCGAAGCATTTTTAACATTCATGAGTTATAAAACTCTTCGTGGATGTCATAATCTGCCATATCTCTAATAAACCGCATCCAAAGCGGCGAACCCAGTGCGCTTCTTGAGCAATTCTTCGTTTCCGAAATAAATGTCATTAACATAGAAAACGAACGTATTGCAGCTACCAGAAACGAACAGATAAGTTAAACTGCCAAGTGAAATGATTAATGGCCTTATTATGCGTCCGCGCATTTGAAACTGACGAACCACCCGCTAAATTATGTAACACTTAATACGGAATAATTCATGATACTGTTTACCGTTTTATATCTTTGCTGTTAAAGATATCATCAGGATTGCGTGAGTTAATAACATAGCTCGGTAACCGGATTTTCTGCAGCCAGGTCTTCAGTAGATCACGAAACGGTGGTTTTCGATCGTGCAAGAGATGGGTTTTCGAAAATTTTCTTTTGAAAGATCCAGTCACTCGGTTTTCTACTAATTCGATTTCAAACATTTTTAGAGCTTCTAAGTTGTTTTATATAATGCATCTTTTAATTTTCTAAAACGTAAATTATAAGTATACTTCGAGCTGTGAGAATCATTTGTGAAAAACATTCCTAATTTCTGCAGTTCTAGTAATGTTACAATCACGTGTTTGGTGTTAAGCTTATTATTATCATATATATTTTTTTAAAAATAGCTATTATTAGAGAATTTCGAAAAATATTGTAAAAATAGATTTTATTTGTGTAAAAATGTTTTAAAAATTATTTACAAGGTGTCTTTTTGATAAATAAAACTATTAAATAATTTTAACCATAAGAATATTTTAAAAAGAGATTATATTGCTTTTGCTAGTAAAAAATTGGGAGAAATGTTTCGAATCACAATAAGCTACTAAAGAGAGTTCTTATGTCATAAGCCAATTTGTGTGCCACTTTTTGAGAAAATTATGATAATGAAAATATCGGGTGCATCATAATGTGATATTATATAAATAATTTTTACCTAATAAATCTAAAAGCGTTTAGATTTTAAGATGTAATTACATCTTAAAATCCTAACAACTTTCATCACTATAATATTTTTTTTACTATATGAATTATTTGCTTTATACATTACTTTTCACACTTCAAACTTTGAATCTAAAATTGCTCTCTAATTAAATTTTTTTTTTAATTTTTAATCTGCTTTTTCTTAAGTGTCAGGGGTGTTAAATTTTTCTAGAGGTCTGAAAATATAAACAATTTCAAACAATAACTTTTTAAATTAAATTAAATGATTCGAATCTTTTACAATTATTTATAAAAGAATGGGGCTTCAGAAAAATATAAAATGTTTAAAAAAATAATCATAATTTTAAAAAACATAAGCATATAAAAATTCTAGATAAATATTAAGTATTTTGGTGTTGCGCACCTTTATTTTCTAAAATAGTAGCATCTGATGTATAAATATAGAATTATAAATCATCATACTCTTTAACCGTACCTGATTTTAGTATTATATATCTTTTGTATTTCAAAATATTTGTAAAACATTGCATTTTAAATTTTTTAAAAATGTATTTTATTTATTAAAATATGTAAGTTATTATTCTCTTTATATAAAAATAGCTACAGGGTATGAGAATACATTTCTTTTTTATTCAACTATAGCTAGTAATAAAGCTACTATTTTAGAAAATAGCGTGCGCAACGCAAAAAATACTTAATATTTATCATAGAATTATGATTATATTTTAAACATTTTATACTTTTCTGAAGCCCCATTCTTTCATAAATAATGTGAAAAAGATTCGAATCATTTAATTTAAATTTAAAAGAATTATACCTGTTTGAAAATTGTTTATATTTTCAGACCTCTAGAAAAATTTAACACCCCTGAGATACCTTAACAATTGCTTAATTCCTAAATTTTAACAACTTTTTTGATACTAGTAGCATATTTTATTCAAATCCTTACAATAGTTATATGAATGATAAAAAGCAGATTTACGAGGAGAAAGAATAAATATTATTTCTTCAGTTGTCGTCATCAACTCGTTGCAATGAGGTTGATATCTCAATCCAGAAATATAAATGAATATTAATTTAATCCTTGCTCACTTAGAATCATTATTTGGATCTCTACATTCTAAGTAATAAAGTCGGGGAGAAAAGGGTTGCTGTGAACTTGCTCTATTTAAAATTAAATATTTTGAATATTCCTCGTTCCATTAACATTAAATTTTTCTTAAGCCAGAAGAGGTTTATATTGATTTATTTGTAATCTCATAATTATTTCGGTAAAATTGGGAAACTATTTTTTGCTCAATCATATTGAATAAATTTGTGATCCCGTTATTTATATTTTAAAATTTTATCGAACACAAAATAACTGGATATTCAATCATAATATTTTATTTAAAAGGAGTCATATATCAAATATAGTAAAATAAATGTTTGTGAGTTTTCAGGACAAATACACACTTAAATAATTTTAAAATTTTCAGCCATTTCCTTTAACTTCTCTACATAAATTATTCTTTCTTTGCAAGATTTTGAATACTTATGGCTTCTAGTTACATTTTACAAAACTTAGAGCATTTTAAATTCTTTTTTGGGTATATTTTAGAAGAAAAGTAAGTTGAAATATGTATGTTTTTAATATTAAAATTTTTCAAACTTTTGGAAAATCAATTCTTTATCTACAAGGAAATGACTCCGAAAATCAAACTTTGAATATTCTCATATGATATTGACAAAGCATAGCAACATGAATTATACTTCTATATTGCCATATGAACTTCTTAAGATAAATAAATAATAATAAATATTTATAAAACAATAAAGAATTATTTTAACTTCAATATAATGTAAACATTGAATTTTTTTTAAGAAGTTACTTACAAAATTATGAAATTATTGTGACTAAAATTTTAGTAGGTTTTTTTTAAGAAAATACATTTTTATTGAAACATGTTGAGATGTAAATCATAACCCAAAACAAAGACTGTAATAACAAACAAAAATAATTTCAGTGAATTACCTTGACTTTTTAAATAAAACTCATAATTTATTACTCATTTAAAATGTTCATGCTTATTATTCACAATTCCATGTTTGAATTTTCTGGAATGAAAACTCCTATAAATAAGGAAAATTGTTCAAAAAATTTCCTTTCAATTTCTGGATAGTGAATCATTTAAAATGAGAAATAAAATATTATTAACAAAATACTTGTGTGTGTCTCATATAGTAAATTACATACATAGTATTTAACCAATCACAATTATGTGTAACCAGTTCTCCTAGCAGTGTATTTATATATAACGCATGATTCTTCCCAATATATTAATTTTATTTCATTATTGTCTTCTGAACAATATTGAATTGTTTAGTTTAATAAAAAAAATCCCATTCAAGACATTCATTAGTATATTTTGATTCCCAAACAAGTGTTCTCTGATGGCTTATACGACGCTAAACAGAATTTCATGGACCTATTCTCTAACACAAGCAATTTAAACGTCCCCAATTAATAATAAATAAAATAGCTCCGTTCGAATAATGTGGTTTTCCGCCTGTACCAAACCACGAAATTCTCGGTCAGGATCTATATGCTAAATACATCCGGTTTCCGGTATGTCACTTCCGGCGTTAAGTTCTCGCTTTAAATGCAGAAACATCAATCCACCAGACGGGAGCTTCAATTGAGCGCGTGAATTTTTAATGGCCAGATTTTTTTTCATTCTTTATTTTATGCCTGAGAAAAGGAGCAGAAATTTTGTTTCTATAGCGTGTAATGCCGGAAATGTTCTAGAAGAACATGACATCGGTTTGGTTAAAAAATACGAAAAATCATATTTCATTTTTAAAATCCAATTCGTGTTCGAAAGTATGTCATGATAATTCAAAAGGCTATAAAAAAAATAAATATTTAAAGCATGTCAATATCTAAAATAATTTACAAGCAGGTTTTTTTTCTGTAATTTGGAATATTTTTTATACAAATGTACTAATTACTAATTTAATTGTTTGAATTTTAATCATATAAATAAAAATATTTTGCATTTATCGATGAAAAATTATAAATTTCAATTCTATATGATAAAATTTTTGTAACATTTATTTTACTCTAACTGATAAAAAGATGTATAAAAGAAACTTTTTATACTCATATCAAGTTTGGCTTACTAAAATTTTGAGTAAATTGAACTGCTATAATTTAAAATACTAAATGAATCATTTTTTATATGTTGAAATTTAAAAATCCTTAACCAATTATTCGAAGGTCTTAGAAAAGAGCTCATAAATTGTATAAAATGTAGGCATTTTGTTTTTAAAAAATTAACTAAATTATTTTTTTTCCAAGCATAGGGTGTCCGAAAAGTATGTCCACACTCTCAAAAATTGAGGGATTTAAAAATATATTAAGGCTTAACCGGTTTTTATGTTCCACAAAAAAAATTTGAAGTTTCTGTTTAGTGATATGCAAACTCGACGACGCAGTCCCATTTTACAGCATTCTGGTTTCCAAAATGGCTTCACCACAAGCTCGAGTTTATTGAAGTTAAATCCACACCACAGGAACAGCATAAATGGGCACCATCACACTGGAGTTAGGAAGTGAGAAAGGTTTACATGAAAGGTGGCTCAATACCGTGACCACCTAGATCACTAGACATAATACCTTTGGACTTCTGAAAACGTGAAAAACATTGATTACTTATCTCCAAAGGTGACACTGATGAACTAAAAAGTCGAAATACAGTGACCATTCAGAACGTTGATCCTTCAATTCTTCACAGAATGTGGATAGAAATCTCATATAGACTCTATGTGTTGCGTGCAACTATTAATATTCTCTTTGAAACATTGAAAAAAAAGTATTTACTTTATGGAACATAAAAACTTCTAGTGCATATCTTTGCTTGTTTGTTTCTAATTAATTTTTGAAAGTGTGACCATACTTTATGGACGCCTAGTATTTTATATCATAACCTAAAACATTTTAGTAGCTACATGGCTTAATATTTCTAATACTCTATTATATCGTTATTTATAATATTTTATAATTTTATATTGCGTTCAATTTTACGTACATGCGAGAAAGCCATTTTATATCATTGTGAACTTAAGTTTTACTTCGTTTGCTTTATGACGTATCACTTTAATACTATTCTAGTTAATTATTTACAGGAAAAGAGCACATTTGCATTTGATTTAGAAACAAATCACATATACTGCCTCGTATTTTTTACACGATGTAATGTTTAGAAAAAGATGTAAACGTATTGCAACGGGTCTATTCTCGAGACTCCTACTAATCATCTCGTGGAAAATCTTCTTCTTTAAATATTGCTTTATTGAAAACTTTCTCCCGAAGAAGAAGATGCAATTTATGTAAATCAAAGCTTATATTTAAGTATTAACTTTTAGGTTCAGAGAGAGGTTAGGAACTAGATGATAGAAGTTAGTGATTAACATAAAGTAGAAGAAAGCTAGTTGAAAATGACTCTCCGATTAATTACTTAATATTTAACATCGATAATTGACGATTTAGTCAGTAAGATATATTTCAATTAGAATTATATCGACTAGCAGTCGAATAGCTCAGAATGGAATTACGATTGTTTAAAACGTATACTACCAAAACATTTCAAAATTAAGTGATTCAATTCATAATTAAATATTAAATATCTCGCCTACCTCTCACGTATGCTTCAATACATAATTATAGGTGCATTTCCTAGCCTTGGTTGTTGATACTTGTTAAAGGATTAATAAATTATATTCGTTTTGATTATGCTTATCTTCATTCTAACTCCCAAACACTGATGGATGTGAGAGGAAATCCATTACAGTATAACAAAGACAATAAAACGTACACATCTCGGACATTGTTTTTCTGCTATAATCTTGAATTTAATAATTAAATAACTGTTTTTAATAACATTCCTAAAATGCTTAGAGAATAGTTAAGGAATATTTATTTTTAAGTCCGACCCTTGCTTTGTTTAATTTTAAGGTCGAGGCATAAAAACGTGTCTACACTCCATATAAATGATTCCTTATTCCTACAAAACAAATTTATCACATGTTTCTTTTAAAATTGAAGCCCCAGAGTGTGAAGTAGATCGTTAACCTAAAAAACAGTCATAATACAAGAAATTCAGGAAAAGACATAGCGCCCCAGTTTAAACACCTAAGTACGGGGTCGCGCGTTTATCTTAGCAGTGTTCAAAAGAAAATAGGAAGACTCTCATAATATATGACTTGTTTACTCCAAAATCTTCTTCAAGTTTGCGGTGGCACGGTAGGTTTTATACCTCGTAAAAAAATTGTTTCCGTTACAGAGTCTTGTTCTCGATAATATCAGGATTCTAAAATACTCTCACTTCTAGAACATAAATAACGTATAAGTTATGAAAACCGTGCTGTGAGAGAGCTATCTGTGCTTAGCCCAAAGGCATTATATTACATGAAGTATATACTCCCTGGGCGTTATTTTACGCATCGGTGTTTTTATGACGCTTAATAAAATGATTGAAATTTTTTATCGCATTTATTTCTTCTCCTTAACGTTTAGCTCGATTATCAAGCTCGGAGGTGTCTGGTATTTTTATGCATGTAATTTACTAAGTAATATCGTATGGGAATCTTGAATGGAAATGCCTGTAATAACCAAATGAAAATGGATCTTATTTTTCTTCGCATGTGTGTAATATTAGCGAAATAGATTTATATATTTATCCATTTTAATTTAAAAAGATGCTTAAATACAGGGTCTCAGATATATCGGCTTTGTTGTGATAGCTTTATGAAGCTTATGAAATCGATAAAGGCTTTAGAAGATTGTTAAATTGCAAAAGAATAACTGATTATCATTCATTCGAAAGTTAATCTATTTATATTGGATAAATATTGCCTCATGATTTACTGTTGCCTTCATATTAAATTATTTGAATATCGTTAAACAAATATTATTCTAACTATTCCGTTACCTACCTACATTTTCCATGTTGATAAGTGAAATAGGAAATGTATACAAGAAATATGTTTATTCAACTGTTGATATTTATCAACTGTACATATTATAATTTCAAGTTGAGTGAATTTAGAAAATATTAAGTATCATTTGTGCCTTAAATCGCTAAATTTAATAAATGTAGAGTATAGTTTAACTTAGATCTTTAAGTAAATATTTACACTAATTTCATTATTTCTGTACGATTTATCTATAGACACTCTTCCTTCTTCACAAAGTATAAATAGACATGTGCTAAGTTTTTACGAAATAAGGCTGTCGCGTGATGTAAATTATTCAGGAAATTGAAAATTTCAAAAAATAAATTCAGTTTTCTTTCCAAAATTTAATCTTTTTATTAAATTAAAAATCCGAACTTAGATACATTTTTAAAGTAAACAAATTTCTAAGTTCTAGAATTTGCTTACGTGATTATAACGCATGTGTCTTCAACTAAAACCACCTAAAATTCAGAAACATACAAAAAGAAAACTGTTTCTTTCTCTTCATTTGAATACAAAAACCGAGAAATCCAGTCTCATTAAAGTAAGAGTCAAATGTGGAATACATAGTTTATAAAAGAAGACGTGGATCTATTCAAAGTGTAAAAGTTATTTATTCACATATGTTTTTTTTATTTAAAAATGAAACTCGGGGAAGGGTTTATGTTTCTTTTTCTATTCAATAATGTATTAACTTTTCATGCGGAGATTATAAAGCCAGCTCACACACAGGTATTCTCTTCGTCACTTAATCGAAAATCAGAATTTGAGATCCCTCTCCAATATCTGTAATATTATTCTTTAAATTCGTGTCGTTATTGAACAACCAATTAATTCAAAATCTAGTTTGCTTTTGAAATTTAGAAGATTGGCAAAAATTTAGGATACGTTGTACCATTATCCTTTATATTTATTTACGTGAAAAATTTGCGTATACTTATATACTTCGAAAGGAACCCCTGGTAGGAATACATGAGGATTGCCAAACATTGGTCCACTGGTGTATTTGACTGAATATTTCAAGTCTCGATCGTATTCTGTAGGATTAAGTGAAGACAATTTACTGTACGATTCAAAATCTGAGGCTTGTGTTAAAGATATTTTTAGAGAGTGGTAGTAACCTTAGTAAAATATGTGTCAATAGTATGTAACATGCAAAAGTATTGAAAGGAAGATTTCATTGGTCCAATTCTGTTTCGATTATATATAAACATATTTACCTAAATGATTTTAATAGTAAAAATTCATTGAATTTTAACTTAATACTATACCAAATAAAAGTTTCCCTATTAAACTAAAAACTCAATGGGATTTTTTTTTTAGTTAAATGATTTTTCGAATATATAACAAATTCCATATAAGCACATTTCAATATAGCAGAAGTATAAAAAGAATTTCAATATTTTCCTTGGTAAATACTAAAATTTATTGAAACTCACAACCATAAGCTAGAAAATACTTATTTTTTGGAATATTTTACTATGCATTCTCCTGGATTATAAAATTAATTCTCAAAACTTAAGAGCAATATTTTTACTTCAAAAAATTATAGGTATAGTTTTTAAATGTTGAGAATTTCACTTCATTTAAATTCTTAAATTTAACGAAAACTTCTCTTGTAACTAATGTAGAATAATACTAAGTTTGAAAATTAATCGAATATATGTATATTTATAATTATATTATAATTACTCAGCTGTTAAAAAGGATAACAATTATAACAGAGTACGAACATTCATTTCATATTTATGACGTAAGTTTAAGTTATTGTGTGTATTTATGTGGTGTTAGGTATTTTTTTTCACTGATTGTTCTATTAAATATATTTTAACCAGAAATCGAAAAAATAATTTAAATTTCATGTTTTCAATTTCCGAAAAGTCGTAAGTTACAAAATGGGACTTTCGATATCATGTTTTCAATATCATTTATTCATAAGAATTTTTAAATGTTACATTGTATAACATTTATACATAAATTCTACATGTGATTTTAATGAATTTTACTTTTAGTTATTTACATCACATTATTTCTATCTCACACTTCGAGACTGCTTTTAAAATTTTAAAGTTTTAAAAAAAATGTTGGATGCCTTTTAGCCCAATATGACTCTTGAGCCGTAAGTCCCAGCACTCACTCACTCGCTATTTGATTATTTTAAAATTAGTCATAAGAGTGAGTATTTTATTTGAATGTTCTATTTAAAAATATTTCTCAATAATTTAAGTACAAGAAAATTAACAAAACTAATTGTATTTAAGCACATTAAGGACCTTATGATCCACGAAATTTAAGTTAAAATTAAAAATTATGAATAAGGCAAAATTTCCAAAAAAAATTTTATTATTGATTATCAATAAAAATCAATTTTACAGGGTTAAAATGAAAAAATACAAGAACAGTTATAGCTGAACTTAATGTATTTTTTGGTGTTGCTTTCAGAAATATTAATGAAAAGCATAATTTTGAAAAGCATAGCACACAAGCATAATTTTTGCTTCTCTTGGTCAATCAATTCTATTATGCAAACAAACAAAAATTAAAATAGTATGTTAGTGATTTTCTTTTAGAAACCACACCTTAATTGGATGTAAAATGTTTGACTCTTAAAGAAATTTCTTGTTTTTCTTACGATCGGAGACAGCCTGTGAGGTCTAGGAACAATGGTTTTCATCTAATTGCTAAGAAATTAATTTACCTCACCAAGAACCAATATTTTCATAGATTTAACTGGATAAAAATCACTGTTGCCAAATTGCCAAACCTAAATTATTCGAGAGAATACTTTTTAAAATAGGAGTTAGCAAAAATATTGTTATTGAATTTACAAAAAATCTGACGTGATGGGGGAAAATGGAAGACATTTTCAAAATCAGCACTCTAAATAACACCAAAAAACCTGAAAACATTTTTTGTATTTTTCCCAAATTTTAATTTTGTAGCTCTGTGTTATTAATAACGAATTATTAGTCTCATTTATTCAATAAGCTATTAGTACTTTATTGAATAAATGAAACAAATTAATTGTTACTAATTCCAAATTAACTTTCTATATCATTTACAAAATCACTAATAATATTCATATTCATAATAATTAAATAATATAATTTTTTATTAAATATTCATTGATTAATAAGAACAGCTAAGATGGTAACTAAAATGAAATAATATTATGCTTCCTTCATCATGGATCTTTTTAATTTCCCATATAACTGTAGTAAAAATGAGAGATTTCTGAAGAGTTTCAAGAGGAATTTTTTTCCTTTTCGAAGCTTTTATTACTGCATGTTTCAGTAAAAACAATTGAATAAACACTTGTAAATTGTTAAAAGAAAAGTAATAATAACTTATCAAACTTGTAATCACTACACGTTTTGTTTATAAGACTTTGCAATAAGGGGCTTTTTATAATAAAATAAATAAGATCCTTTTATTTTAAGGGCGAAGAATTATTTTATTTAACTTTATTCAAAACTTTTTTATTTTAATGGGCTGCGAATTGATCATTAACCATTGCAGACCTAGTACATCCCCCGAAAGCTGGTGTTACTTTTAGTGCGGCACCCTATAGGCAGATATCAATCGCCGCAGGAAATTTTGATGTTCAGTTTCTTCTCAAGAGGGAGGCACCTGAGCTCTGACGTTGCGAACATGTACTGGGATTTAATTTTGCAGAGAGCAGCGAGTAAATGTTTTCATTAAGGTATCCGTCTACGTTCGGAACCGTGATTTCAAAAAAGCGCATAAATGGATAATTTTCATGATATTTAGTGTCACTTAGATTAGAATATACATGTATAAAATTGTTTTAAAGACATTTTGACAAAAAAAATTTATTTAAATACAATATTTCGGCAAAAAATTAACTTAGAATAACATTTTTTAAAAATGTTCTCCTTTTGTGAAAATTGCTTCTATTTTAATAATATTTTGCTTGTATATAGATCAAACCTCTGTACAGAGGCTCCACCCTCTGTTGTCGTAATACATGGATAAACCCACTTCTAAGTTCTATATTTCAAAAATTCTAGTTGAGCCTCTGTACAGAGGTCTGAGCTATAGACAGGCAAAATATTATTATAATAGAAGCATTTTTCACAAAAGGAGAATATTTTGATAATGGGTCATTCTATGTTCATTTTTTGTCAAAATATTGTAATTAAATAGTTTTTTATTGCAATACTATTCTTAAAACAATTGTATATACATTTTCTAATCTAAGTGACACTAAATATCATAAATATTATCCATTTATACGCTTTTGCAAAATCACGGTTCCGAACGTAGTCGGATACCTTAAATGCTAACCTTGTGGTAGAAATCTGTTTTGTAGATGATTTGTTTAAATATTTCATAAAAGGACAAAATAGAATAAAATTCTTGATAGTTTAAAATATCTATACAGTATCTATAAAGAAATCTGTTTTGTTGATGATTTGTTTAAATATTTCATAAAAGGACAAAATAGAATAAAATTCTTGATAGTTTAAAGTATCTATACAGTATCTATACAGAAATCTGTTTTGTTGATGATTTGTTTAAAATTTCATAAAAGGAACAGAAACAGAATAAAATTCTTGATAGTTTAAAGTATCTATACAGTATATATTCCAAGTCACGCCTTCTCACTAATACAAAAATAATTGATCATTGTAGTTTGTGAAGCATGTTCTTGTATTTTAAAATTCTTTCGGGAACTGATGAACCTCAGCATTTTTCTTTTAGAGGCTCATTATTATATTTATCAAAAGTATCGGAAAACGTCTTTAAGTCATTAATCACATTTATTTTCCCAAATAAGGGATAAATTATTTAATAAATTGAAATCTTCACCCTGCACATATTTTGGTACTAAAATGTCAACTGGCTAAATTATAAACCGGAATTTTCTTAGCTACTTCAGTGTCAACTCTTTTACAAAATTATTACTTCTAAGTCTTCTAAATCATGATATTTACGTAATTTTTAATTATTATTTTATTTATTTACCTGTTGAATCTGCTTTATTGTCCAATCATAATTGTTTTCTAAAACTGCATGCATAAAAAGTGCAGTTTTCTGTAAATGTATTGTTGACATTAAATAGCTAAATATACTTATAATAGCAAAGATCTATCTATACAGGTAATCATGGATACTGCATGAAGATAAAAGATTTAAAGAAGAAAGTAACAAAATAATTGCATTTGAGTCGTACAGTTATTTTCTCATATGGGGAATTTAATTTAAGACCACAAAATATTTTTTTCCGAATTTGCCATAATTTAGTTTAAAATCTAAATAATAATTGGTTTCTAAAATTAAATATATATGATTGCGATATTTTAAAAAATTACCAGCAACGATTAATGATTGAATATATTTGTAATAAGCAACAGCTGCAGACTCCAAGCTTATCACAATTTTCAATGTTATTAATATTAATGATATGATTGTGTGATATTCTCTTATTCTCATTCTAATATTTCTCCTTATTAATTCAAAATCATATATTACTTGATAAACAACATGGAAATTACGTTTTTTCTTGACTATATTTTAAATGCTTATAAATCTGCAGAAAAGACAACCATGCGTAAAATACTCAATGTAGAACAATCTTTACTCGTGCGCATTAAGAATATTCTCAGTGAAACACAAGATGTGCTCATTAAAAAAAACTGCATAAAAATGAGGTAACGGAATCTTAGAAAGAAATTTTAAAATAAACGCGTACATAAAAAACCTTATCTATAGAAAAGATTTCCTTAATTTCTCTCGGCGCACGAGAAAATTAAACATACGAATTATTTTTAATTAGCATTTGTATAGAGCTTCAAGCTCGAGACTTCAACATTTTAAGATCATAACTGGGAATGAAATTTGCTTATGATTTTGACTTCAACGATTACTAAATTTTAATCTATGAATTTTTCCCATCAAGGCTATTTTATCCCTAAAATCCAAACAAAAATTTTCATGTATGTGTATTTGGTTATCATTATTCATTGTGTTACTCATTTTATTAATATTAAATGCTTTGTTCAGTTATCTCAAAATTATTGGAGTGATAGTTATTAAAGTTTTTATTACGAAAAATGTATGGAAAATCGTAAAGATTATTACCAACAATGGAGTTGTTTCCAGTCTGTATTTTGATGGTTGCACAAAGAAACCATCATTATAGAATAAAGTTCTTTAATCAGCATAAAAAAGTGAATTATACTGAACTATTCCGGATATTCTGTTATCCTAGACTTTTCACATGATTTTTTTATCCCAATATACAACGATGGTTCTTGCTTCTTATTATACTTGAAATGCCTTCTAAGTTTTGGTATGACAATGCAAAAATAGAGCATTTTTACGAATTCATGTTTTCCTTATCATTTAATCTTGGCTCAGAACTACAAGTGACACTATTAATATCAACTATACAACAAAAAGGGCTTTTGTAATTCCTTTCTATGTGTTACATATATAATTTTTTACAAAATGCTAATTGAAATACTTGCTGTCACTGTCGAAATTAAAAGTAAATAACTGAAGTGTTTGTCTTTGCGTTTTGTATTTAATAAAAGTATTAGAACATTTAATAGTACGTCTTAGTCAGGTTTGACAGATGTGAAAATTTCGTATAATTTCATTAATAAAGTTCTTGTCAAGTGCATAAATATTAAATGCAAATAAGACTTTCATAAATACCTCAAGTGAAACAAATTAGTTTCCGTGTGGAAATAAATAAAAAAATATATTTTAGAAAAAACCTTCACTTATCGATTCCATTTTCACCCAAATGTGGAGCAGAGTACTGGAAGAAACGGAAGAAGCAAAGAAAACTACTCTCTTGTAAAGAAAATTGAATGTTCGAACCGAAATTGAAAGTATGCCGCTCCCATAAACATGCTTCCAAAATGAAATCTCTCCTCACTCTTACCTTAAGAAGGAAAAAAAAGCCCAAATATCTGCCTCTAAAAACGCCCCAAAATTTTCAATTTTTAGTGGATCGGAAATTACTTTCCTTACTCATCCCACGGTGCGAATAAGGACCAAATACTTTAATGCATAATAATTTCGATATTCTTCTATACGATTACTCCGGACCTACTTTTGTTAGGGCCAGAGCCCGTAAACAAGAATTGTACCTTCCTTCATCTATATACATATCTGTACACGGATATATTTATATTTAGTTTTTCTCATAGCCCTTTTGAATTATTCATATTGAAATGCAGATAGGGAAAACGTAGCCGAGAATTTCTTCTCAATGATATTTGCTGCAAGGGTTCTGCCGCACTAGCTTCTTTCTCGGGCACAAAAGTGGAATAACACATATGAAATTTACCAGAAGAAATTCCTCCTCCATTTTTTTGTTGCGCAAAGTGCACTTACCGAAGGGGTGTTACGAAGAAAAGGCAGCTGGTGTTCTCGAACATTGCAGCTGCGTTTTCACTTTAAAAAGTCATCTGTTTTGTTGACTGGGAAAACGATCTGCTGCGTTCGATGGCGTAAATTCGTGTTTCAGTCATTTGAGATGATATAATAGGGTTTTCTGACAAAAATGTCGCACATTTTATTCCTACCTTTATTGAAGAATTTTTTTTCCTGGCCTCTTATATTGAAAGTAATACATTCGATGTTATTTTACAGATAGTACTCTAACCGATTTATCGTTTAGTGAACATTGGGCGCCAATGTTCTTAAGTTACATTATTTTTATAATGGTTTATATATATTTTGATTTCTGAATAGGTGAAGTTTCGTTGGTTTATTTTTAAGTATATAAAGGTCAATAACCATATTCTAACAAATTCTAGAAATTAAATATTTCTTTTTTTTTTAATTTTAATAAAAAGCATTAAAATCCCTGATTTTGAGAGGTACAATTGGCTTATAATTATCCAAAATAAAATGAAACGAGAAATTATATTTAACAAAAACTCAGAATAAATTATGATGTACATAATATTAAAAGTTTGCACTTTTTTAGAAGAAGTTACGTTTACTTATTACCGCTTAAAATAGACGAGAAAACTCTTAGTTTCTTGCATGGTGCTACTTAAATTTCTCAGGATTAATTTTTCATGCAGTTACTGTTTTATTGATGTTCTAGTAATCAAGAATATCTTCAATACAGGCTAGTGAAAAATCTGATTTACACACTCCATTCCAGTTAGAAGTCTTACTTTTTGCGGAGAATGATTCATTTTATACGTCCCCGTAGTACATGGTACAATTTTAATGTCACATTCAGCATTTCTCTTCGTACTAAATTTTCTTCATTTTTTATCACGCTGCTTCTTTAACAAAATTTTCGAAGCCCTTTTATACTTTGTAATGTATTAAGGGCTTGAAATACTGTCTCACAATCAGTGCCTTTAGAACTAAGGAACTTCTTATCACTTTCCAGTAACATTTTTTTCCCACTGTTTTGTTAAATTTTGCTATCAAAATTCAAATAAAGCAATGTCACAAATAGTATACAACACTAACAAATTCTTCCTCCACCTCACTTCTTTTTGTCCGATGTATGTAATGTATTCAGAAATTGAAATATGGTCTCACAATCAGTGCCTTCAAAACCAAGGAATTTCTTATCATTTTCCGGTGCTCTTTTTTTTTTAATTTGGTTGAAATTCAAACAGAAGCAATGTCAGAAATAGTATACAACACTAACAAATTCTTTTGAACACCGGAAGAATTCCCCGAATAAATTATATCTTCAATCGGAGAAGAGATCGCATATATTTGTTTAATTTGCTAAATTTATTGAAAATGGAGTATTTTTTTAAAATGTTTTCTCATTTCTTAGATTTTGACGATGGTTTAGCTGATCACTTACTTGATTGTTAGTTTCTCCCGGATAAATGAGAATCTATTTTTAAGGTATCCAACTACGTTCGGAACCGTGATTTTAAAAAAGCGCATACATGGATAATTTTCATGATATTTAGTGTCACTTAGATTAGAATACATGTATAAAATTGTTTTAAGGACATTTTGAAAAAAAAACTATTTAAATACAATATTTCGCCAAAAAATTAACTTAGAATAATTTTTCCAAATGTTCTCCTTTGAAAATGCTTCTATTATAATAATATTTTGCCTGTATATAGCTCAGACCTCTGTACAGAGGCTCCACTAGAATGTTTGAAATATATAACTTAGAAGTGGGTTTACCCATATTTTACATTAACAGAGCGGAGAAATTTTAAGAAAAAAACGCCAATACGTGTTTAAATTGGTGGTAACTCTTAAAATAATGTGAATTTTTCAAACATTCTAGTTGAGCCTCTGTAGAGACGTCTGAGCTATATACAGGCAAAATATTATTATAATAGAAGCATTTTTCACAAAAGGAGAACATTTGGAAAAAGGTTATTCTAAGTTAATTTTTTGCCAAAATATTGTATTTAACTAAAAAAAATTTATCAAAATGTCCTTAAAACAATTTTATACATGTATTCTAATCTAAGTGACACTAAATATCATGACAATTATCTATTTATACGCTTTTTTAAAATCACGGTTCCGAACGTAGTCGGATACCTTAACAGAAGCAAGTTTCTGTTTGAAAAGGGGGAAAACAACTAAATTTAAGAAAATGAGATGTGATTTGCATTTAAAAATTTGTGTCTTACATATATTTAAACTCAAACTGTTTCATTTAAGGCCAGCTACTAATGTTGTGCAAATAAAAGACTCGTATGTAAAAACCAAACTCAGCTTTCTTTGTTCCTTCTCATGTCTGTATCTGAGAGTTATTTTATATAAAACCACAAGATCTTTTATACTTTGTCTGTTAATATATTTGTACAAGCTAACTTTTTAAAACAATTGTGGACCCATTGCAAAAAGCAAAATCAATAGAATAGAAAGTTAAACATGCTAAATGACGTAAGAGAAATAAGAGGGAACCTCACGTATTTCGCTACATACAAACCTACTTGCAATAATGAAATTATCAGATAGATATTCTTCGGTAGTAAATGGTTTAAGTGATAGAGAATAAGGATTCATTTAACCCGCCATAGAACGTCATTAAGTTTACGAGATTTATAATATTTGAATCTTATTTTTGTCTCAAGATATTGAATGTTAACCCTTAATTGTTATATTCTAATATAAGAGCATTGAATATCCAATAAATCGCATTACTTTACAAATAAATATTAAAGCCTTAAGTAGCATCGTCACATAGCAAATGATTGATTTTGCTTGGAACATGTATTTTCTCACACTCAGCTACATTTTGAAAGAAAGAAAAAAAAAGGAACAAAAGAAGTTTTGAGAAAATATTCATCATGATCGGGTTTGTTTATTTCTTTCTCAGAGATAAAAATTAACAGTGACGGGTGAGTAAATATTAACTCCGTCGCACTATTCAGCAACACCAGGGCTTTGAGCGTCGGACCTCGTAATTTTGAACCATAGTCAAGTGTGACGAGAACAATACCTAATCTTGCTCTACCCTCACCTAACTTCTACACCACACCAACGAGAGAACTTTGATTCTTGACATTTTAAAGTCCTCAGCCCCTTTCGCCCGGCGGGTATTCAGCGGTACTAGGCTCCAACTCATGACACGCCAGTCACGAATCCTCTGCCTCTTGACCACTACGCTACCGTGGCCCCTATTAACACTGACGGAAATTTACTTTAAAATTTTACCTTTTTTTCACTTCTTTCTTGCCTAGTAGTTAATAAAAGAACGAAATTAAATATTTGATACATCATTACCTCGTGGTCTTAAAAATGTTCAAACTCTTAAGAGTTATAGTTTTAATCCGTGTGTAGAATAATACTTTTACGTAGCTAAATTTTTCTTACTTGTTTGTTGCAGCAATACCTTTTACGTCAGATTAAGTTACGTAATGATTAAGTCGCAATTTATCATAACTTACATTATGGCATTAATTAGTTTGCGAAATTTATCAAAATCTTAGCTCTTAAGAGGACTGGTAATTCATCAACGGTATTCTTATGCAAATGATTTTAAGACTTGTTGAAGGATAAGGATACCTTTTAGAGAATAAAATACATGAATACTTCGCTTTGATAAATATTATTTAATAGATTATCTTATTACTAGTATTTAGCTGTTGCATTTAAAATGGCAATGATGTGACTTGACATTAAGGATAAATGAAAATAATAAGATCTTAGGAAGTATTTGTGATTCTTCACATCAAAATAATAATTATTTATTTTAATACCGGTAAATAAAATAAACAGAAAATAAAAATACATTCAAAATTTTATATCGAAGAAAATAAAAGAGGTTTAACAGAAATTTAGACGATGTTTCACTTTTGTTGGATTAAGTTTGTTTTCGAATATATACTTAATGCTAATGCAATCATCCAACTAATGTAAAGCAAATTAAATATGCCATGTATTTTCGAAGTTAAAAGTTATGAATATTCCACAAATTAATGAAAGATATAATAAAGTTCTAATTTTTTAACTAGTATAACAAGTATAACGTTTAACTAGTATAACTTACATAAATAATTAAGAAAAGAAACATCTAAGCCCAAACAGGAAACGTTCATAGTTTGTTTTATATAGAGCATATTAGTCGCTAAGCAATATGCTGTAAAACATGTTAAGCTGTAGTATATATAAGTAAATATATATATTTACTGAGCGATTATTTTTATTTTTAAAAGAAATATCTCTGAAATAATACTCATATTGCTTCTCCTACAAAAGTTATTTTTATAAAAGCAACGTTTATTATATCAAGGAACATAATTGAAACAAAAAATATGAATAAATAAACAGAAAAAAAAATTTAATAAATGCACGCAAACTAAAAACTATTTATGCTTATGCCTAACCATTTAAAAAACTAATATTTTTACGTTTTCAATAAAATAAGTATCACATTTTCGCGTGGATGTCAACATCATAAAATGTTTTAATTCAATAACTATACTTTTCTGTAAAGTTGTGCTTGTGTATGAAACGTTTAATTTAAAGAACACACACACAAATGTGTTTGACACTTACTTCAATATTCCATAAATATCTTTAGATAAAATAAAGTCAACACCAGCATTATTCAACATATTCTTTGTTCTATAAGCACTACTATAAAAAATTACAGATCACACAATCATGCAGCATATTCTAAGACAAAATTTGAACTAAGAATTATTCTTTTTCCCAAACTTTATTTTTAATCAGTTGCAGAAGCAGTTATTTGTTAAACAATATACCAAACGATTTTATGTGTTAAAACAAATCTACTACTAAATTAAAAAATCATAGTTGTCAAATGATTTACAAGAAAATATAAACTGAATCCGCTACAGATATAAAATGTATTAAATTAAATGCATAAATATATTATATATAAAAATGTATTAATAAATTACGAAAATAAAATATAATTTTTCAAAAATTTAAAATTAAGATATGAGAACATCAGTTTTGCATCGTGATCCTACGTTTTATTTTCATAATTTCTTAATACATCTTTACAATATTAATTATAATCATATATCAATACATAGGTTGAAATATTTACTGTTATAACACTGTTTTATTTTTAAAAAATTAGCAAATGATATGTGTTTTAAAATATTTTTTAGCGAATTTAATTTATATTTTCTTATTAATTGCTTGACAGCTATAATTATTTAATTTTAGAATATATTTGTTTAAACACATAAAATCGTTTGGTATATAGTTTAACAAATAACTGTTTCTGAAACTGATTAAAAATAGAGTTTGGGAAAAAAGATAATTCTTAGTTTGAATTTTGTCTTAGAATTTGTTGCATGATTGTGATAACTCGTGATAATTTTTGTGTTGTCATAACTTTTGATTATGGAAGGAATCAATATTATTCTTCATTCTATTCGTTTCTTTAATCATTCATTCTAATGCACACAGTATTGCATTTCCGGAATAGCCAATTGTTTTCTTTTGTAGACCTTCCCATAACACAGTATACAGTTTGATATCATTATTTATTCATCATAGGGTTGTTCACGAGATATAATACATCTAATGACACATACCACTGTCACTTGGATCCATGAATATGCAGAGCGAAATATATTCTCATTACAGAGTCCGAATTTATTCTTATGAGAAAATTATCCAAGGCGCCAAGAAAACGTCAATAATCCAAAGAAATTGAGAGATCGAAAAAATAAAATCCATACCGACCATCTGCTACTTGTTTGGGTGATTATTCGATTGAGTGAAGGGTACAATAAAAGAATCGAATATAAATGCAAATATAAATAAAAAGTAACAACCATTTTGGCACATTGTTCTAAGATATCTTCAGAGATAACAAAAAAAATGTCATTTGGATAACCACACTTCATAAGAAAGGCAATCATGGTTTATTTATTTTATAAGGTTTTATTTAAAAAACTGGCAATGACCTGAAATTCAAAACTGGAAAGTGTAATATTTGTTTGCTTTGATATGTTTAAAATTCCTGAAAAAAATGCTTGGTGTTTAAAATTTCATCATGATTATGATTTGATAAGATTTGATGTATAAAATTAGAGAAAAATTGTATATTTATTGTTGGTTTTATATACTATAAATGTTAAAAGTAATCTTAATCTGTTTTTAAACTTACAGCTTTTAATAACGTTTCTAACAAGAAGAAAGTTTGAGAATCATTGAAGAGAAAAAGTATAAAATGAAATATTGAAATTGAGAAGTTCTCGCAATGCTACAATTTTAAACAAATTCATTGATAAGTAATTAATTTGCTTGTTGCATTTCGTAAAACAGAAATATTTACAAATGCAATGAATGCAATAAATCTTCAAATTCTTATAGAATAAAGGTTTATGCTGTGTACGTTGGACCAAAAATTTCTAAGAGCATATTTGATATTTTTTTTCTCTCTCTCTCTCATAAGTTTCAATTTAATTTACTTTTAATTTTGTCAACAGTTTTGGGCCTGTAAAAACCATTTTTAGTCTTAAATTCCTTTAATTGTCCTTATTCAAAATATTTAAAATAATTTAACCTTGTTTATTCCGGTTTAATATCGAAAAAAATTAAACGAATAAGTATTTTATTAATTTAATTACAATAATTATTATTTTTAGGATTTAAGATATAATTAATATTTTTGAATGAAATTGTAAGCATGTAAACTATTTATTAATTCATTTTGGTAATCTTATTCATTTCAAGTGATATAAGTCATTACACATAATTGTAAAAAAGTCTCTTTTAGATTAAATTATAATTATGTAAGTAATACATAAATCTTTCCAATTAATTTTAATTTTTCTTTTTTAAGATTTTTAAATATTATACTTTAACTCGAAATTTTAAAAAATTTATAACACATACATAATCATAAGATAACAAACAAATATGTTTTTGATTTATTCTTCAATTTTGTAAATATCTTTAGTATTAAAACATGATAATAATATTCAAATAATTTGTATTCAATATTCATGTCAAAAATCATGTTGTTAAACACATTTTTTTTTCAATTTTCAATTATCTGCAGAAAATTAATGAATTTAAATTTAACTTATATGTTAATAACCTTAGTGTAGAAATAATACGTGTATTGTGATGAATTAACAGACTTATATATATCTTCTATTTTCTACGTATATAAAAAAATACTATTTAAGAAATGTTTTTGTTGTAAAAAATGATCGCTTGTATTCAGTTTTTTTGTTTGTTTTTTTTTGTCCTTCAAATTTATTATATTTCTATAAATTTTAATTAAAATAATACCATCAATAAAGGTCTTATATGTTTGGAATTTTACAAAATTTGTAATGCGTCTGAGTTTTTAAAAATTAATGTTTCTAATCCCGGTAATTGTTTTAAAAGTTTAAAAAAAATTATTTTTTAATAGTTTTAAAAACAAGATTAGCAGTTTGCAGCAATTAGCAGTTTGATATCAGTAATGGAACAACCCATTGCTGGTTACTTTAAGCTGAATTAATATGGTATTGAAATATTCCTATACGAAATTAAACTTTTTAATCTAAATTTTTAAAGGAAAAGTATGCTGTACTATTATTATTGTTTGATGATATATTTGTTTGTTACATACCATGTCTAGAAATTATTAACTGACAATTTTAAAATGAATTCTTACCAGAATACTTTGTACATGTACAGAAATTTTAGCCATCGAGATTTGGCAAATATTACGCTATTCAATAGTAATAATACAGATTGACTATTCGTTTATTACAGTTTAGTTAAAAATGTCGGAATAATTTTAATAAAAATTTTAATAAAATAATATAGAAAGAAATCCATACATTTATTTTATATATATATGCATATATCATTTTTTAAACCTTATACTATTTGTAAAAGTAACTAATTTAATTTTTTTTCAAGATGGTTTGCTTATTTAAAACTGTAGATAAAAGAGAAATTTATTTGGAAAATGGATTACCAAAGTTGTTTTATGTTATATATTATAATTTTGAAAAAAATTAAAGAATTATACACATTTTTCGAATATATCGAATTAAATATTAATTAGCATTGTCTTAAATAAAAATGTCTCAATCAAAATACAAAACATTCATATCATTGTATCATAACAGAATACAGAATGGCAATTTATACGATTCACCAATAAGTTCCTAAATGTATTTTTAAGTTTTTAAGCAAAGGCCTCTTATATGGCCCATGGCTGATAACTTTAACATTACGCAGAAATTTTTAATACAATGTAAGAAAAGAAGTATATTTAAGTAATAAAATGCTTAAATAAATCCAATCTAATACAATGCCAGAATTATATTTACATTTTCTTCGTCAGAAATGGTTTGAAACTAATAAAAATAGAAGTTTCTTGTTTAAAAAACGAAATATCTTAATGTCATTGTCACATAAACACAGAACATGCTAGAGTATAAAGTTAAAATAAAATCTTTAGCAGTATGGCGATACAAATTGCTCATGCAAATTAAATGTGAATTCCTCACAAGTTTTGAGAAAGCTGTCATTTTAAAAGCAAAATTTTCATACTGAAGCTTCAATGATTCCAGAAATCCTTACCCTTTTTATCAAGTTGGTCTTCTCAAAAATGTATATTCCATGCAAAAAAAAAAGTATAATGAAGAAAAGAATTAAGTAGGAGCAAGCAATGAAGAAATCACGCCAAAGGAGCCGATAAGAAAATTAGTCAAAAGACTTTCAATAGTCTCGAACGCAGTGCGTGCTGAAGTAGCGGTAAAACTTTTGTTAGATTTCGAATTTCACTAATTTAAGACGAAGAACACAAAAGCCGGCTATTAGCATGGCCGTAAAAATTAAATCCCAAAAATGGCCATCCTTTCTTTCAGCGTGTGCAAAGTGCGGTTCAGGCACAAAGAAAAACCGAACACTTTGCCGAATATTAATTTAAGTGGAGGGGGAGGGAGAAATATCGAGAGTAGATGCTCATAAATTTAATTTAGGTGACATGAGGGAAAGGGATATGATTTGTTGGGAATGCATATGCTTGTTTCAGAATTATTAAGTTAGAACGGTTTTAATTAAATCGAGTTCGTTACTCGTATATTTTGGAAAGGATTTGTAAAGAACTGATATCTGGATGTTGTATATCGCTCCTTTGACTTGCTGGTTTACTTATGGATATAATTAAGAAAGAGTGCGTAAAGAAGGAAAATTAAGATGCAAAGGGTGTGTGTTTTTAATGGACTTGCACTTTTTATCGTCGTTAAAATTAACGAGACAAGTAAAAGGAATGTATCTCTTTTTAAGTTCCTGTATATTTTACGTGATATCAAAATTTTTCGTATTTAATTTAGTTGTTTACGTTGATTAGCATTCGTTATTGTTAATAATTTTTTGCCATATCTTTCGACGATTTTTGATAGGCGTTGTGTGAGTGAGCGTTTATTAACGGTGAACTTTAAGGCTACATGAGGGCTATTGGCAACGGAACTCGTAGTTTTTAACCATGGTCAAATGACGAAGACGTTATCTGAGCTGGCATCTCCTCTCCGAACTTCCACACCAATAAGGGGACTTTAATCCTCGACAGATTTAACGTACATCAGGCTTTCTACACGGTGGATAATGAGCCGCACTAGACTCGAGCTAGTGACATGACCACCAGCCTGTAACTTTAACCACAAGGCTACCATGGCCCTTTGATTGGAGTTGATTTAAAGTGTGTGAAGTATTTTCTAAAGTTGCAGAGTTTGTACCAAAAGATGTTTCAAAAGAAGAATATGAAAGTATTGTTTTAATTTGTGTCCTTTTATTCCTAATCCTGTTTAAATTTGCAGAATCCACACGATTTATTTTATGTATACAGGTATTACTTCTTTCTGAGCGATAATATTAAATTTTTACAGTATAATGGTCATGCATTGAAATACTTTTTCAATAAAGCCTTAAATAATCTTTAAAATCTGATTGTTGATTGAAAGAGATATATTTCGATTATTTTATGAAATATCCCACTTGACCACTACACAGAATATATTTAACGCATTTTTCTTCAATAAGCTGTAAAAGTATTAATATTTCTGTACGATGGTAGAAATTTTTATTTTCTTATTTCTAACGGTAACATCGAAGAATTTTCAAATTATTTTATCTACGCTCAAGCATTTAATACAGTTCTAAAGATATCTTGTAGGAGTTTTTGCTGTGGTTTTTTAAGCTGTTAATCTTCTTTTGCTGGGTCTTCAGTTAGTTTGCTACAGATTTATTCAACAGTCCTTGTTGTCGAAACAAGGCTGTCTAATCAACTTGTTATTGATACAAGGTTTACGTTCATTGATCTCAAGAATTAAAGTAAGACGTTAGATCTGTCCCATTTCCCCTTCTTTCAAGTAGAATTAGATGCAATGTAATTTTCTAAAAAGTGATCGAAATTTAGCAATAAGAAAGGATGCGAGATTGACTACTATTTTTAGGTATTTCATTTTGCAAGTTATCTTACTCTGTCCTATCAATACTATTTCTTCCGGCGAATCCACGTTTATTCCAGGCATTGTTCATGTAAATACACTAAAGGCTGAAGTGTACAACCATTTATGGTTTATAATCTAACGACGTTTTCGGGAACAATGATTATAGTGCTGTTAATGGCATTATTTCCTGAATCGGAATAGCCAACAGTTATCACTATCGCCACGTAAATTCTACTTTGATGTATTTTGTTTTCTGTAATTCAGATAATATCTACCTTTGCAGTGCTTCAATTGCAGTTTATTTAACATCATTTTGTGTTACATTATACTGTTACATTTACTTCAAGTTGAAATTTACTTTTGTCTTACTTCTGTAGTTGAAAATCTGTCAATTGTCCTTTATATTTAGTTACATTAAAAATGATTATTTTAGTTCTTACTTCTCGTTTCATGTACGTTTATTTTTTCTTCAGATTTCTCGAATTGCAATACTTATATAAATTAAATAACTTCAAAAGGTCTAAATTCTCTGAAAGATAAATATGAATCATAACTTGTTTGTTCATTATTCTGTCCTTCCAAATTGTTTATATTAATTTTTGTTTCAGGTAGTTGTGTATTCATAAAAACCTCGTAACCTGTCTTTTATTTTAGAAAAATTTTATCAAATGTCCATTTTTTCATAAGCTATTGTACATGTAACAGTACTTGCTAATTATAAATTGGTGATGCTGTTTACAAGGTTTGCATTTTCTTTTCCTTTAACAGATGTTTGACTGTGGATAAATATTGACAGGTTTATAACTTTTATTTAATTCGGTTTCCTAAATTTAGT
Source organism: Trichonephila inaurata madagascariensis (assembly GCA_019973955.1). NCBI lineage: Eukaryota > Metazoa > Arthropoda > Arachnida > Araneae > Nephilidae > Trichonephila > Trichonephila inaurata. The sequence continues at coordinate 263,304 of BMAV01024152.1, forward strand.
GACTTAAATGCGTTAGATATGTGTGCGATTTACAATCCTCGAGGTGCACTTGTAACTTTTCTTTCCCCTCGTTGTGTTTAGTGTCTTCTGTAAATATTAGTGACGCTCAACCAGAGTATCTTGGTAACTATTATCCGTTTTCAATTTTCTTCCTTGTAATTCCATCTTTTTTCTTCCAATTTTTCTTTATATTTGTTCATAAATACGCGTTTTTATTTTCGTTAATTAGTAAATGTTTTGGTCATCTTGGCAATATATGGCGCGTGAGTCATTAAAATCAATTGCTCAAAATTGTGCAATTTTGGTATCCGACTACGTTCGGAACCGTGATTTTAAAAAGGCGCATATAAATGGATAATTTTCATGATATTTAGTGTCACTTAGATTAGAATGCATGTATAAAATTGTTCTACGGACATTTTGACAAAAACATTATTTAAATACAATATTTTGGCAAAAAATTAATTTAGAATAACCTTTTTTCAAAATGTTCTTTTATGAAAAGTACTTCTATTTTAAAAATATTTTGCCTGTATATAGTAGCCCAGAACTCTGTACAGAGGCTCAACTATGATTTTTGAAAAATTCACATTATTTTCAGAGTTACAACCATTTGAAATAATGATCGGCGTTTTTTTCGTACAATTTCTCCCCTCTGTTGTCGTGAAACATAGATAAACCTACTTCTAAGATATATATTTTAAAAATTCTAGCTGAGCCTCTGTACAGAGGTCTGAGCTACATACATGCAAAATATTATTATAATAGAAGCCTTTTTCACAAAAGGAGAATATTTTGAAAATGGGTCATTCTATGTTCATTTTTTGTCAAAATATTGTACTTAAATAATTTTTTATTGTAATACTATTCTTAAAACAATTTTATATACATTTTCAAATCTAAGTGATACTAAGTATCATAAATATTATCCATTTATATGCTTTTGCAAAATCCCGGTTCCCAACGTAGTCGGATACCTTAACTTATTTTTAAGAATGATTTTAGTTTTAAAAAGAAACAAAATAAACAATGAAAACATGAAAGGAATTATTTTTAATATTTTTACGAGTTAATAATATGCGTTGATATAAATTTATTTTCATCTTCCTTGTACATTTAAAAAGGGTTAAAAATATAATATTTAAAAGTTTTAAATTTACACCCTTTTTTAGTTTTTTGTCGCTAAACAGTATTAAAATATAAAAAAAGGTTATTTAATAGAGCCTTTTTCAATTTTTTAAATTTAATTTAAGAAATCACATAAAAATGCACAAGAAGAGTATTACTTTAAATTACGGAAGTTTCTTTGGAATTCTACTTTAAGGGCTCCAGTTATCGCTTATTAATATTATTAACTTTATGGCTGTTAATCACCCATGTATTCTCGGTATACACTTGACATAGTCGACCTTGAAACTCCTAGCTGTCTGATGATTTTGGAAATTGAATGGCCTATGCTTCATGCACGTGCGATTTGTCCGCAATCGAAGGCGTCTAAATTAGGAAGTTTACCCATACTGGGAATTCCAACAACTAATTCAGAACGACCACATACGCCCTATATATGCACTTACCATAGCATCTTCACTTGTGATGCGCAGGGTACACAATTTACATAGCCCTTGCTATCCCTAATTCAGTGGTATTTCAGTGTATAATCGATGTGGAAAATATTTTCTTTCAATGATGAAGATCGTGATAAAAGATCTTCATGCGCAAATTTTAAAGAACTTTATACTTCTGAAGAGAGTCAGTTGTAATGAAGTAGTAAAAGTGAAACAACTTCATAATTACACGCATCGCGGCAATGTAACAACATGTGAAGCTAATTTAGCTTTTCTTATATATTTCTAAAATTCAGGTTCTTGTAGCTGAATTTTATAACTCTGAATTTCCATTTTTAGTTTATTTTGTATACTTGCTATTTATGGAATTTTTCAGCTTTTTCGAGTAAAAAAATGCCAAAAATTCCCTTTCAATAAGGTTTGAACTGTTAAAGTTATTTCAGACCTTTATTAGTCCATGTATTAAGTTGGACGTTATTTCCATTATTAGGTCAAGATAAAAAGGATTCTCAGTATAATTAGTATAGTAATAAACACTTGGTATACATACATATTGAGTTTCCATAATTGAAATTTGTGAGCAGCCTGTGTCCAAATCTAAACAGCGGAATTGCATGAAAATTGGGTAACTGCAGAATGAAATGATGGGATTTTTATTGAGGGGGAAAAAACAATAAGTTTCACAAATCCCCCTAGGTGGCGTATATCATAGCTTTATATTAAGAACATATAAATAATCTGCACGTTTTCTAAACATGCTCGATATGCTGTCCACCATGGTCTGCTATCATCTGGAAGCGTTAAGTGGCACGTTAGACTGTTGAAAGCAGCATGAAATGGGGAAAGTTATGCACATGGCATTCTATGCTTTTTAAGGTCGGACAGAGATGTGGTGGGATCATGGTAGACAATGACCTTGAGGTATCCCCACAGCCAAAAAAACTCATTGTTATTTCACCTCTATAAGATTTCCATCATTTCATTTTGCCATTTACCCAATTCTCATGCAATTCTGCTGTATAATTTTTGCTATAGATTGCTCGCAAATTTCAAGTATAATTTTGGACACTCGGTATATATAATATATATATACCATTCTGAAAAGATGTCCATAATATGTTTTCCTCATACCTATGCCAGTAAAACACACAAAACGTGCTAAGTAACTCTTCCTAAGCGTATATCAGCTAACACGTTAAGATGGGTAAAATAAGAAACTTATCAAATAACCAAAATAAAGAAGAACAAAGAATACAATTTTGCTATCAGAAAAATTTCCAAGTTTACAAACATAATTTTTACTTCCTCCCAACTGAATTTCTCTAAATCAATATGTAAATGTTTTTTACTAATGAACAACTAACTTTTCTGTAGTTTCTTCGGCAAAAACAATTAAGTTGATATTTTTTTATTGAATGATTCATTAATTTCAAACATAAGAACCTTTAGAAAAGGATTTTATTTCACAACGAATTCATACTGATAACCGCGGTAAATACCTCACCTGTTATTTTTTTTCCTTTAAATTGTCAATTTGTAAAATTAAATAATTAGTAATGGGTACACCGAAAAAATAATGTAGATTAATTACTATAATTCTGTTACTATATACCGCTGACAATTTAACTAATTAACGGATGAAAATTATTAATTAGTAAAAATCTAATTTACCAGATAAATTTCACTAGTTAATTTAATAAAAAGATGATTAATTGAATCTTATTAATATGTTTTGAATAATTAATATGTCAGGATGTTTACAATTGATATAATGAAGCCCTGTGGGAGATGGCTTACAGAGCGCGGAAGACGTTAAATCCATGTTCTTTAAGTTTTCAATTACAATGTTGCCATACACTGACAAACGAAACATACAAAAAAATTTTTTTTTTTTTGGAAATATATATTTACCTATTAATTTCGAGGGATTGATTATTCAAATATTTCCTGATAGAAGTTTTTGCGTAAATATGTGTTTCAATTGAAAAAGCTTTCTCCATGTTTATTACAGGAGACTCTGCATTCGGTGTAGTATAGTTTCATCTAATATTAATATAAATTTCATTGATTAATTAAATTATATAAATTATATAAATTTATATAACTAATAATAATCAAATTATATAAATATTTATTTATATTTAAATATATTAAATATATAAATTAATTATTTAAATTAATATAAATTTCAGTTCAAAATTTGCTCAATTACTTAGTAAATCAACTTATGATTTTTAAGTTTATTTATAATTTTGGTACTTACGCAATTCAGTAGCAAAGCTAGCGTTCAAGATAACTCACAAAGTTGGCAACACCTATTTCGTATTTGTCATACGTGCTGAATTCATGATCGTGTAATTCGTTCTATATAACATGACCCATACGGTTGCGATAATACGCAAGTGCGTCATTTTTACAATTTTTAACCACATATAAAGTTTCTTATCAAGGCAGTGCTTCTCAAACTTTTAACGCATGTGACCCAATTTTAAATCATAATTTTCATCGTGACTTCTCAATAGAATGACAATGTATTGGATGAAATAATAATGTATGACGTTACAACTACACTAAGACTTTTTTTTAATTATAGACCATACAAATTATCAAGATAAGTATCAAATTTTTTATATGACAAACCCATGAAAGAGTCACTAGTAATTATTAAACGTATTCTTAATTTAGTATTGTCAAATTAATTATTAAATGCATTGAGCAGTACTGATACATTTATAAGTATGTCACATCAGTGTAAAAGTGTATTTTATTTTTTATTATGCAAGAATATATTTTGTTTTGCTTCTGTAAATTAATAGTTTTTTTTAAATAATCCTTTATTTTCGACTTTTCGATATGCTCGTGCCCCCCACGTAAGATTGCCATGCCACCTTAGGAGGGCGTGCTCAACAGTTAGAGAAACGCTGTATTAAAGGGACACAATAGGATTCAATTGACAAAAAGCAATCAAAAATCAAATCTAATTTTGTTAGCCTAAATTATTTTTACATGTTTTTCTACAAACTCACAAAACTTGAAACTTCTAAGTTTAAAAAAAGCGGAGTTTTGATAATTTTTAGGTTTGTTTTTTTCCCATCCCAATGGCAAATCAAAACTTTAAGCTGACTTATCTCGGAAAGATAAAATAAGTTTGTCTTCATTCAAAATGCTAAGACTTTTTTTCATTCTGCCTAATACTTGGAAGTTTTTTCACTTGATGCTAATAGTACATGAAATATAAGTCGGTATGCATTTTTCAATAAAAGCATTATTTTTTTTTTTTAAAAAATAATTGAATTTAAAATTTACACATTTTTAAGGAATTTTCAAAAAGCTTTCATAAAAAGAAGTATTGTACAAATACCAATCCCGTTATCACAGAACCCATACCAACTTTCGTTATGCATAGTTTGACGTACTTGTAAATCAAATTTCATATATGCACGTCAATTTTTGTAGGAGAATTAGAATAAAAAAATTAATTTTTAGTTTCAATTTTTTCCCTTAAGAAATTAAATGGTTAGCTTTTTATGAAATTTTGAGGACAAACTTTGTTTTACATAACAAATATACATAGGAGAAGACCAAAAAAATTTATGAAAATCATTAAATTAAAATATTTTGTCTAAATCGTACCATGTCTCCTTAAATTAAAATTTTATTCGTAAATTAAGTATTTGAGCGTATATTTAACAATACATATATTTCTCTCTAGCAGTTCTATAACTATAGCAATACAAAATTTCTATAAAAAGTGTGACTGTTTGCATGTTTTGATGTTTTTCTGTTTAAATTGCAAATTTACTTCATATGTAATCTTCTGATCTTGGTTACAAGAAGGGAGGATTTCTTTAATTATGAAGAACTTAAATATAATTATAAAGTTAAATTTTGATGACAATATGAAACTTTCTTTTTTTATTGATAATGAATATAATCTTTTTTGACATTTTCTTTCATATTAATTAAAAAAATTGGCATATAATAATCTGACTATGACACCAGTAATTGTATTGCTATTTTAATTGCTGTAAACATAATCAATTATCTACAAAAGTAAGGCTTTCAAGCTGAGAAAAGATTGATAACATACATCTGTAATCAATAAAATTACTGCATACATGTTGAAAGCTAATTCATATAAATATATAATTCCCTTATTTTACATTTAAATCAAAATTACAACCTCCGTCATTTCTTTAGTTTCCGTGCCTAATTTATTTTTTTATTATTATTCGTCTATTGAAATCACGCGTGATTAATTAGTTGGATTGAAGAAAAATTACACTTTTTAATGAATAGTAAAACTTTGAAAAGCATTATTTTATAAAAAATCATTAAAACTGTATTTGTACTAGTTCTGTTTTAAAATAATTGGAATCTTCAAATAATTAGTTAGAAAATCATTTTGATGGCACTGGTATACATTATTATCTTATTCTATTAAATTCTTTATATTACACTAAGAGAAACTTATTACATTTATTTATATAGAATCCTCTCTTAACTATAGTAATTGTTTTCATTCACTTTACGTCTAAAAGTATTACGTTATTTCTTATTATGCAATCATTATTCACTGGATCTTATCGAGTTTTTTGTTATTATTACCGACGAGCTCTCGAATTTCCTTTATTATGCATTGTATTCTTTCTGCAGATCTGATTAAACAGCTCTAAATGTTTGTTGGATGAGCTTGATCTACTTTATATATTCCAATTTTAATATAGAGTCATGAAACCTCAGCCTAATATGGATCGAATTTTGTCCGAGTTTGTGAAAATGGTAAGTTTTCGACGAGATGAAAACAGAATAAGTACGAGTGCTTCCTCAAAAATATTATACTGCACTTGTACGTATTGTTTGTTTGAAAATTCAACTAAAAGTACTTGTACAAAGTAAAAGGAAGTACTTAATGAAGGCATAAATCATTTATATTACATGAAAAGAAAAATTAATGAATAGATAGTAAACGGTAATTTACCTGATCAGGACACCTGAAAAATATTTTATACAGCCATAAAGCTATCTATAATGGATATTAAGTAGCTGACTTTACGGAAACTGTCTATATTCTTTTAAAGAAATGCGTAATGTGTTCTATAGGTTTCCGGTCTGCACTCTGCATTTTTCTGTTTCATCACGAAGACGACGGAGAATTAGTAAGTCCGTTCTCGACACACCTTGGTGTTCAAAATATTAGAGGGCACGGTTTTTTTACAGCCTTTAGTCTCTTACTATGTGATATTTTATGTGGAAGTGTGATGTCCTCAACGTTAATATCTTCATCATTCTCCGAGTTTTTTTCATTAACTCTGATAGCAGCAATAATTTCTGCATCGGACATAGTCTTGCTTGGTATCGTTCTGGAATTACTGTTTGACATCGCTGTCTTCGTCTTCTGCACATTTAGGAACCCTTTTCAGGAAGTCGAGTAAGTTAATATTTTCTACATCAACATGCTCAATGAGCTAATTTCCCTCGTGATCAAGGGGTTTTCACCAGAACTGAACTAATGCCAATTGGCTCTGAACTCATTCCACGCGTCTGCAACTTGGCCAACAACATCCGATAGGTTTTCTTTAAGTTCTGGGTAAGATTTTGACCATCGCTGTGTACAGAAAGAAGGGAGGGTAACAGTTTCGCCTACATCTTTTCTTTAGACTAAACAAAACTTCTAGGTTCATGTTTGGTCTAATGCTGCGACATTGGTTGCTAAAACTATTACTCATATGTCCCCATTTTTTAACACTTCAATATCTGGGTGCGAAGACGCGTTGTCTAAAATCAGAACAGCCTTCCTTGGCAGGTTTTTAGATTTCAAAAACTGGTAAACCGATGGAACAACCAATTCTTTGATCTGCAAGAATCTGGTCTAGTTATCCAGACTGCCGGGTTATCGAATGCCGAGTTTTCGAGATTCTGCTGTAATGTATGTTATATTCTGTACCTTATGTGATATGTATTATGTTAATCAAAATAACACCATTTTCTTCGAATTTCTTATAGAATTCAAACAAAAAACATTGTTTTTACGCTAATTCGAAACACAAATAACGTTATTTATAATTTTTATTTTAAAAATAATTTCAAACTAGCTCCTACAAAACAGAAAGTAATAGAATTTACCTTATAGGAAGCCTCAGAAAATGTTGGGCAGTGGCTTAGCGTACACCCCCGTAATTCTGCATCTCGGGGGCAAGGTTCTAGAGGGCCCAAAGCCTAACTGCCACCAAGTGCCTAACCTTTGTAAACTCAAACTTGAGGGCCCAAATATTCTCCGTTACGCCAGTGATGTAGTGCTATAGCCTTGCTATAGAAAACGGATATAAAGTAATTTGTGAAGCCATGGGACCTAATTTTTAAAAAAATTCTTATAGAATGAATTTATATAAAAAGCATTGTTAACCATTTAAATTTTTTCATGGCAAAAATTTAACATTTTGTGTGTATGTGTGCTGAATCCATTTTTAATGGGGATTTTCACAAATCAATATCTAACTCATTGTTAGGCTTCTGAAACAATGTGAGTGTGTGTGAATTAATTTTAAACACATCAATCATTAACTATTGCATCTTGCTACTGGGAAAAGTTTGAAATTCTTAATAATGTACTTTTAAATTTATTTAAATTTGTCAAAGTTGCCCTTTTTTTTCTCAATACAAGTTATTTTAATAAAACTAATAGACATCCATTTACAAGACCTTTGCATAAAACATTTAAAATACTTCGAAAACATGACCATAAAGAATAATGCCTAAAAGTTTCATTAGCATACGGTGGGACATTTGAATGTTGTCAAGAGTATGAAAAATGGTGAAAAATTTTTATCGTTAACCGATTGCATGACAAATGTTCCAGAAACCTGACTGTAGTGCATGGCCAAAAGAAATCATCAATTTCGATTCCCAGTATGAATCATATTGAAGCTAAAGAACAGGAGTTTGTGAGATATGTTCTTTCACTTTTACATATTCTCATGAATACATTAGTCTTATTTCTTCTTCTTTTGGTTTCGGAGATGTTCCTGAAAAATGATTTTTTTCTTCTTTTTTCCTTTCTGTCAACAGGACGTAGAAGAAAAATTTAGTTTCGTTTTAATCATGGTAAATGATTCGGTTTTTCAGCTAAGATCGATACAATTTTCATATAATAGCAATAAAATGATAATTAGGGTTTGAAAAGCAGAAAAAAGTTATCGGTTATGATTAATTTGATAAATTCAAAAATATAATGCAATGAAAGATAAGTTTGATTTTTTTTCGGTGTTTGAAATTATCATAAATATTTCTTGGTTTTAACAAATGTAATATAATTTAATAACTTAAAATGGATTATGGTTAAGAAAACTTTAATATAAATTAATAAATCATATTATCGAATCATGTTTTTCTTGGGATTAATTAGTATAATTAAATATTTCATGCGTTTAATTTTTTTCTTTTACACATTGTAAATTATATTTAACATATAATACGCATAGAAGTATATGTAAATTCAATCAGTTTCTGTTGATTGTAAAGTTTGTATCGTTGTTTGTTTTTTTTTTACGTTTTGTGCTCTTAATTTGAAAACTTTTTCACATGGGACATTAGTTTTATAATCTTACGTACCTTTTGAATTTCTGTTTAACTTCATTCCGTTATATCTTCTGATAAAATATATTTTAAAGAATTTAGTGAAAAAACTCTCGGAACTTTAACACTCTAGAACTTAAAATGCAACAATTTTAATTTTGAAAAAAAACTATTAAACGAGTGCTAGCAGTTTTATGCGGTGATTCTCTACTAGCAAGGGACAAACAGAAATTGTCGTATTTCACTGATGCGCTTTACACAAACAATTTTCAAAACAAGCAATGTACAAAATATGTATTAATAAGAATTTAATTGAAATTAAGTGCGACTCTCTCTTATAAATGAACATACAAATAAACAATTAATGATAAAAAATGCAATTTTGTTTATAGTAAAAATACAATTTCACCAACAAAATATTTTGTGTTATGTAATCATTCGGCCTAATCATTTTCCGATTAACATTCGTAGACAATATATTAATACTTTATACTTGTCCTTTATAAAATTTAATTGGTGTTCAATAGAAATAAATATAATGACCTTCCCGTATTAAAACACAAATTGTTTGAATATATTAAAGTAGTTCAGTTTTGACACTTGACAAATTTTCTTACTCAATCTATGGATAAAAAACGAATATATGTTAAAGAATTTATGCAATGCATTGCAGCCAAATAAATTATTACATACTAGAGTAAAATAGTTATAAAATATTTGTATACATTAATAATATTTACTTTAAGTTTAGATCTAACCAGTTAACGCTTTCAAAATTGTAATAAGCTGCAGTAGGCTAAATGAGCTTGTACAGCTTTAAATGCTTATGAAATTTGATGTTAGTGATATCATTAATTCTATGGCATTTTTGACTGGGAGAGGCTTAATAAAACAATTTTACTAATAGCCTGCATTAATGTATGAAAAGATATACAAATTAAAAAATTGGTTTTCAGTTTATATTCAGTAAACTTATAAATCTCCTGTGCAATATTTGTCCTCTTAGTGCTTCATAATTTGTTTCATCTCTTTATTTATATGAATATGTATTTATATTAGAATTATTATTGCTTAATGTATGGTATTTTTTGATATTTAAGTTTAAACTCTGTCTTTTCAATCGAAATATTTTACTTTATCCTGAAAGATTTTACTTTGTTACGAGTTTTTACTTTATTCGGATTTTTATTATTTATTTATCTTTGGGGATGATTCTTTCAAAAAAGATCGCAATCCTGCTACAAGAAATAAGCACAAAGAAATTCAAAACTAAAACGTGACGTCATGTGATTAAATATACTCCAAGAAAAGTCAAAGTGCTTCATCAATTCCCTTTGCATTAAATATTTTAAAAAGTAAAAATATACTAATTGTATAAATTTAAAATGGCACAAAATCCACCAAATTATGTAATTTCCAATTCACATTCATTTTTAAAAGAAGTTGAAATGTTCATTTCACGTACCGTATAAATCCCATGTCGTTTGAATCGACGGGTTTCTGAAATTACGATTTAAAGATAAAATTGGAAATTCATAAAAAAATTTGAGACCAGCATATACCTTTAATATAATTAAAAATTATTATCAAAAGTTTCTGGTCTGTATTATCTAATATTACATTACTCTTTCTCTGAAATTTCGATTCAATTATTTTCTCCACTAAACTTAAAGCTTTCTTACTTTAAAGGTGGTAACATCGTTCGAGTGTTACACATTAAATTTATATTCTTTTCAATTGTTTTTGTTTTTCTGAATATATATTTGTTGAAAAGAATCATTAAATCATAAATATCAAGAAAATCAATACCTTTTAAAGATAATTATGAATTTAAAAAAGCAAATAAGAATGCAAGCAAAATTAAAAACAAAATTTAAAAAAATAGTATGTTTTTTCGGAAATATATTTAGAACACAGAAAATTTAATGTTTCATTCAGAGAAAATGCATTTCACGTATTTTTTAACTTCATTTTCAGCAATTTCGGCCATTCAACCCAATAAAACTATTTTTAACGCATCAAAACTTGAATACATAGTTCGAATTTTGCACTTGAAATTCGTAGTTTGATTACAAGGTCTTTATCTTGTTGCAGTAGTGTTTGCAAAACAAAGTATAAATTGAATCAAGTTTATAATGGAACTTTATTTGATGTAAGAAGAAATTTAGAAAATATTGATATCACACATTCTTTATCCTTTATAGAATGTATTACCTCTTCAAAATAATTTTATTGACATGGAAATATTTTATTCAAAATTGATCCTCTATTCTTACCTACTATATCCCTTTTAACAATGATCCATTACAACCGTATTGATGTTTGCGTTATAAAGCCTAATCACAAGTGTTGATTACACTCATACACTTCATCATTCGCATCAAACACGGTCTAGCCCCTACAGATATGGGTCCACTGGACAGCTCTGATTGATGTAAAATCAACCACCCCGGAAGCACGACCAGTGTGTGAACAACAATTAAAGCATTGATCCGTGCTCGAATGCTTCCTTCCGGACTGTTCTCCTCTGCAGCAAGGAGTGTGACTGACACCGACCTTCTGTAAGGAGAATGATGAATAGTTAAACGGGCGGACAATGAAAGGGGTAGTTGTAAATTAGTTATAGCATATCACAAGAACTAAAAAGTACAGTTGAGTTTCAAGGTGATTTTTTTATCAAACAAGTATAAAAAAATATTTTAAATCAATTCCTACTTAGATCAACAAAGAAAAATTTTATTTTAGCTACTTTTTATAAAATAGTTACAATTAATATATAAATATGTATATACATAAAACAGAATCACAACATTAAGTTGTAATTAATTTTTAGTAATTATCATTAAAGTATCGTATTGTCATCCAAAACAATGGTGTATATAAAATTTCAGTTCAACTGAATGCTTTAAAACGTGAGAAAAAAATCTTTTAAGTTTTGACCCAAGTCGCTAAAAATGAAACCAACGAGGCTGTATCTGCAGTTCTTTAAATAATTAGATTCAGTCAATTAATTGTAATTAATTATAGTAAAATTATCGTATTTTTACCCAAACCAATAGTGTATAGAAAGTTTCAGCTCAAATGAGCGTTTTAAAATGGGAGTAAAAAACCTTTTCAAGTTTCGACACAAGTCGCGAAAATGATCGCTAAGTCACCAAAAATGATGCCAACGTGGCTGTATTTGTAATTCTTTGAATAATTAGTTTTAATCAATTAATTTTTATTAATTATAATTAAATTATTGAGTTGTCATCCAAAATAATCATGTATCTAAAATTTCAGCTCAATCGAGCGCTTTAAAATGTATTTGATTAACGATTGAAAATTCCACCAACATAAATAAATAAGTAAATATATAGAGAGCGTGAGCTAATAGTAGGAATTGAAAAATTAAAATGATATTGTTATATTCTTTGTTATTATTATTGATTTTAATAGATAAAGAGAGTGTAATGCACATTCTAGAAGGATATAATAGAAGTATAAGTGAGGATACGTACTGCTTATTAGTTAATCAATACTGTTCATTCTCAATGTTAACAATGTCTCAAAATACTGTTCTTTATGATGTTTTATTGTACTCGTGTTTGTATTCTTCTAGAGCAGGGGTGGTCAACCTTTTGGGGAAGAGTGTCACTATGTGATAAAAAAATAATTGCGCGTGCCAGTTTACGCACACACAAACTTCCCAACAAACAAATGAAAAGGTGAAAAAATGTTACTTATAGGCTTATATATTATGGAATTGTTACGAAAATAGCTCATATTTTGTGCAAGTCTGTATATATATAAGTATATAGTGGAAATTTAAAAATAATACAATAAGTAAGACAAAAGTACGAACATAAGTTTTATTGTTAATTTTTTCAATTCCTACTATTAGCTCACAATCTCTATATATTTATTTATTTATCTGGGAGGAATTTTCAATCGTTAATAAAATACATTTTAAAGCGCTCAATTGAGCTGAAATTTTATATACAGGTTTATTTTGGATGACAATAAAATAATATAAAAATAATTAATAAAAATTAATTGATTAAAACTAATTATGGAAAGAATTACAAATGCACAACCACTTTGGCATCATTTCTGGTGACTTGGCGACTCTTTTGGCGACTTGTGTCAAAACTTGGTTTCTTTCTCACGTGTTAAAGTGTTCAGTTGAACTGAAATTTATATTGGACGACAATACAATAATATAAAAATAATTAATAAAAATTAATTGATTAAAACTAATTATTTAAAGAATTACAAATACAAACACGTTGGTATCATTTCTGGCGACTTGTGTCAAAATTTGAAAAGGTTTTTTTCTCACATGTTAAAGTATTCAGTTGAAATGAAATTTATATACACGATTGTTTTGGCTGACAATGCGATACTTTAATGATAATTAATAAAAATTAATGACCACTTAGTGTTGTGATTCTGTCCTATGTATATGCATATTTATATTAATTGTAACTATTTAATAAAAAGTAGCTAAAATAAAAAATTCTTTGTTGATCTAAGTAGGAATTGACTTAATTTTTTTTTTATATTACTTGTTTCAGTTTCAATCAGTCAGGTTAGGTATAAAATAAAAATGAGTAACCAGAAAAATTTAATTCAAAATAATTATTAAACAGTCAGTGTGTGTGTTCATTTTAATGTGGTTCTTCAGTTTGTAGATTTTTTTACTGAGTCATCTACATTAAGATTACTTTTCGAAGATGCTAACAAAATCGGGTTGTTTTAAGTGTGCATCAGTTTCTATTTTTCTACGAAATTGAGCCAAAATGCAAAAGTGTGTTCACAAAAGAAGATATATCGGTAGGAAAGCTAAATCGCAAAGACTTTCTTCCTTCTTGAGAAGCAAGCACTTGATAGGCAGATCATTGTTTTCTTCCAGATAATTTAAATCACGCTCCCTCAAATTCCAGAATCTTAAGAATACACTTCCTTTAGAAACCCAGCGTACTAAACATTGAAAGAGGGTTGTCTGCATTCTAATTTTCTATTGTAATTTAATTAAGAGTATTTAAAATAAGTTTAGATATTTTGTCTTGTCTGAGAAACCACCTTTCAATAAAACAGTAAAAAAATTAGCATTTGTTGTTATCTTTTTAATGTTTAAATAAGTCTTCTTGCACCACTCTTACAACTCAGCCGTGTCACACTGTATCACGCGTGCTGTGGGTTAGGTACCCTTGTTCTAGAACAATGATCTCCAAACCGTCGATCTCGTGTTATCCAGTAGCTCAGAGGGATATTTTCGGTAGATCACGGAGTGGAGTTGAAACTGATAGTTTTTCAAAATGATTTATCTGTAAAATTGCTTTATTCAAGCTCCAAAAATATTCGACATAAAGAAAAACACACAATTTTGGTTCGGGTTTGCCTCAACGTAAAGGCAATGCTCAGTTCTAAATATCTGAGTGAAATTTCTTTTCCAGTGATTAATTTGTTAAAAATAAGGACCCACAGAAACTGACTCATTGAGGAACACTAGAACAGCTGTATTCGCGCTGCAGAAACCACCTTCTCTTCCTTCATAAAGGAACTTGTTTATGAAAAAAAAAAATACCCGTTTATCTTTAAAGTTAATTTAGACTTATAAAAATCTGTTATTGCACATTTTTTACTTATTACTAATTATTTTTCATTTTTTTCTTATGTACAATTCAATTCCAGATTTTGTTGTTGTACAAAAAATTAAAATTGAGAATATATTGCTAGAAATGTAAGTTTAAAGGCAATAAGCAGATATAAGAATTTTTTAAAAAAGTAGTTCTTTTGGTTGGGAGCTCAAGAAGGATTTAAAAACCGTACGATAGCTCGGAAGCTTCATAAGTTTGGTGACCATTGTTCAAGAGTGTATATGAGTTTTAAAAAATATTTCAGTTTATAAGATTTATTGTATTTTATTCCAAAATACAATTTGATTACTGTACTGTACTGTATGTACTTCTAACAAAACAAATTCTACAAATAACCCTTTCGTAAAAAGAAAAGATAATCATGAAAGTTCTAAGCCAGTTGATTAAAAAAGAATATCATTTGAAATTCGCTCTTGAAAGAGCATTTAGAATAATAAAATTGATACATTTGTAGACTTTTCTTAGAGATAATAAACTATTTTAATTAATAAAGCGGTAAAAGCAGTTGGATTTTGAAAAGGAAATATTTAAAAGGTGCTTATGAGGCTATTGATTTTAAACTACTTGAAATAATGGAAGTATTCAAATCAAAAGATAAGAAATCAAGAAAATGAATCTAAGAAGGATTTTTTTAGAATTATGAATAATATTTATATTGTTATATAAAACGGAAGTATTTCAACTGCAGCATTTTATTTATTAGAAGGAGGCCTTTAAAGGCATTTCAGAAATTATGATAATCTCTTATTTTTAATATGGAATCGAATTTTGTAAATTATAACTCTTAAAATTAGTCGTTTTAGTATAAACATATAATCATGCATATCTATTTCCAAAATTATCCTTAGTTGCCGTTAATACAATATTCCCTTAGTGAAATATTCTCGAGTAAATGTGCTTGCATAATATATTATTAAATATCGAAGGTTAAGGAAATTAATAACTATCTTACAATTCAAATATTTAAACAACATGTTTGATCACGCACTCTTTTCTATCTAACTAACAGCAGAAGTCGTGCAATAATTAGGGCTCTATTTAATTTACAAGAAAATGCTTCATTAGTGTTAGGGAATGTAATGGAACTATATCTCTTATTCAAATACATTTTTATTCCCCTCTTTCGCATTCTCTCTGCTCCTTTCTCGCTCTTAAATTAAAGAACGGATGTAAATGAACAAAATTTTTTAGTCAGTGGACAATAAGCGTTTTGAATTTTTGAAACTAAAACAATCTTATTAAATATCAGCATTAAACATATACGAATAGACTTCGTAAAAAATCTTCATTGCTCTAAAAACGTATCTTCTGAACCTTCACAATTCCACAGGTTTAAAAAGTTTTTGATTCAAACTTCAAAATTTTTTCATCACATTCATCAATAAGGCAATTAAAGTAATAGAATATCTATGTGTAGATTTTAACCTAATCAAGATAATATTTTTGTAAGTTATTTTGAAATAAAATATGCCAAAAGAAAACTCCATAAATCAAATTAGTAAGTCTTTTTTAAATTGCATAAACATTTGAAATACAGGAAACATGTAATTTTAATAAAAAAATTATTTCTATAAAAAAAATTTTTAATTATAATAATAATAATAATAATAATAATAGTACTTGAAATGGATGTGTTTTAGTCACGAGGCCTAGGTAACCTAGTAGTTAATACTCGCAAGTTCAGATCTTAGTGCCACTGAAGGCTCGCCGTGTAGAGGGGAAAGATGTACTTTAAATCTCAATGTCTTCGCGTTGATGTGCTAGCTCAGTCATACTTGTCGCTTGGCTGAGATTTCAACAGCCCTCGTGTTTCTATAACGTTACTATAACTCTCACTCGCAATACACTCACGTATAACAATTTATAATTCAGTGTATGTGACTTTAATAAAAAAAATTTCTCTTAGAAAAAAATATTTGAATTCGAAATAACTACTTTTAGTGGATGTATTATAGTCCCGAAAATTAAAATTACTTATTTAATTTTTATGACGCATAAATATATATACAGTAGAACCTGTTTTTGTGTGCGGTCTTTTTTTATGCGATTTTATTTTAGAGCGATTTCTTATGTGCAATCATTTTTTTATGCTGAGTATGAATTTCAATGGCTTTGGGGCGTCACTGTAATGTTATATATCTATTTACTAGTGGCGTAAAGGAGTATGTTGGGACACCCCCCCCCCCCATGAAAATCAGGTTTCGTCTTTAATATTTTATAAATTGGGTAAATACGTATTTAGCGTTAGTCAAGGCTTGGGCCCCCAGAGGGCCCGCCCCCGTGGCAGGACTCAATGGCAAATTCCGTAAATTTTTTAATCTGTTTACCATGGTGTAACGAAGAATTTTAGGACCCTCTCTGAAAGTCAAGTTTTGCCTTTTAATATTTTATAAATTGGGTAAATACGTATTTAGCGTAAGTCAGACCTTGGGCCCCTAGAGTTTTTGATAGATTATGAAGCGGACAAGAAGAACCGGATTCTTTGAGAATGGATAAAAATATGCAGAGATCCAGCTTTCCCACAAATTAGAAAAGCATTTTCTTAAAATAAATACCAATTAAGAAAGGAGTATAAAATTCCAAAAGAGCTTCAATCATGTATATCTTGTTATCGTGACATTTACAAGCAACTGACCACATTTATGTTGCCAAAAAGTAAAGCCCACACACAATTGAAACTGTACCTTCAAGTGACAAAAGCGATTTTGTACTTATTCATTATAGGGCTTTGGATTACGATGAGTAACAATGAATTATGTATGTGCATTTTGAAAACTTATCCGTGTATACAATGAGAAACCATATGTTTTTAAAATGTTTCCATGTGTAGTATTTAATTATTTATTTTGTTATGGAAATATTCTTACATAAATTTCTTAAATAATTGGCATATTTTATAAATGCGACTTTTTTTATGCGGTCCCTATCCACCGCATAAAACAAGTTTTTTGTAATATTTCCACAAATTTGTTCATTATATGTAAGAATTAATGAAATTTTGAAAATTTTTGTGTGTTTATTTATGAGGTCTCTATCTACCGCACAAAAACAGGTTCAACTATTCAACTTTTGTTCGTCAAAAGTTTTTTGAATTACTTTAAGAAAATGATTTATCTGCTGAAGTCATCCATTATTTGTTTTCATTCTAAATTTCAAAACATTCTCTATTCTTTAATAAGTAACATTTCCCCCCGAATTCATTAATTAATCTCATTTGCAATGATCCTTCAATGCTATCCAACAAAGCTTCGAATCTTCCACGTACGAATAAATTACTAACCCTTCCCTTTATATGCGTTCTAGGTCTAGCAAAAAAGCAACGGATCGAAGCATCAGCCCTTTCACTGGAACCATGCTAAGAGCAGACGACTTCCCGCGAATTTTTCTGGAGAACAGAGAGAATCACCGCCCCTTGTGAAGCCTCCCTGCATCCTTTTCTCGTGGCACAGACACTTCCCTTGTTGTGGGTGCGATTGTCATGAGGGGTGGGTCCAAGTGAACCCTCCGATGTCCTGGTATCCAAGGGTGGCTACTCGAACAGTATTGGCCCCCTTAGCGGATGTCAGCTGTTTGGAAAGCAACAGTTTCGCCTCACTGCTGCCGATTGCCGCACAAGGTAAGGAGTTCTTTTGTGGGATTTGTTTTCGATGGGTGCTCTTTTCTTGTGAGTTCTTAGAAATAAAATCACCCATAAGAAATAAGTTGGATAAAAGGATATTCAAATGCAAAATGAAATAAGTTCGTTTGTTTCTATATGGGTGGGGGAAAAAAGCTGAATTGTTTTCGGTGAGTTACTCATAGTACGATAATGTAGAATAAAACGAATGCAAATGATTCAAAATTAGAAGTTTTAGGTCAGTCAATGCAAACTTTGATGGAATAAACTGATTAAGGTATCCGACTACGTTCGGAACGGGACTTTGCAAACGCGTATAAATGGATACTATTTATGATATTTAGTATCACTTAGAATAAAAAGGAATATAAAACTGTTTTAAGAATAGTATTACAATACAAAATTATTTAAGTACAATATTTCGGCTAAAAATTAACTTAGAATAAACATTTTTCAAAATGTTCTCCTTTTGTGAAAAATGCATCTATTATAATAATATTTTGCCTGTATATAGCTCAGACCTCTGTACAGAAGCTCATCTAGAATTTTTGAAATATATAACTTAGAAGGGGGTTTATCTATGTTTTACGACAACAGAGGGGAGAAATTTTAAGAATAAACACCGATAATTATTTCCCAAAGAGTTAACTCGAAAACAATGTAATTTTCAAAATTATAGTTGCGCCTCTGTACAGAGGGCTGGCTTGCTAAACAGAAATATTTATAATAGAAATTTCTCACGAGGCGAACATTTGAAAAAAGGTATTCTAAAGTTAATTACCGAAATATAATTTGTTTAAATAAAAATTTTTGTCAAAATGCCCTTAAAACAATGTTATACATGTATTCTAATCTAAGTGACACTAAATATCATGAAATTATCCATTTATGCGCCTTTTTAAAATCACGGTTCCGAACGTAGTCTCTCTCTCTCTCGCGCGCGCGCACGGGTACCTTAATTATAAAGTACAATGAAGGCTTAAAAAGTAGTGTATTTTGAAAGTTCTCTAATACTTGATGAAATGGACAAAGCTGTGACAACTTTTCTTTTAAATTTTTTCATTGCTCAAATATATAACAAATAAGTATATTTCAATAATGCTATGCATACGAATTAAAGTGAGTTTCATTTTTGCGCATTGTAAGTTTTAAAAATAATTATTTTCTATATAAATTCTCAAAACCATATTTTGTGTCTTCAAAATTATACGAATTGAAATGGAAATGTTCCAACGTGCAAAAACGAGGAACAAATGAATTTTAAAAAGCTTCTGTATTATTCTTTTAATATCTAAGGCAAGCACACATATAACCTCTACGTAGATTACATATGGCCCACCAGTCGCAATTAGTCTATGATTGGATTAAGTAATATTGAATTTCAGAGATCTTGAAAATGAACGAACAACCGAAAATGTCTAAAACCTTAAACCAGTGCAATATATTAAAGTCATGAAAAAAACTAAAAAAGCTCAAACGGTTTTTAAAAAAAATTGTTTGCCATCAACGCCTCATAAATCAAGTACAATGTAAGATATTAAATGTTATCTGTAATAGAATTGTATCCACCCCCACCCAGTATGGTGGCTATGACATTCGGGTTGTAATCGAATGGGCTTGATTCGAATCCCGGATAAGGCTTGATTTAGCCCTGAAAGTCGAACTTTCGTCTGAAAAATGGTTTCCGTCTCGAATGGAAATCAGCGTACCTCTTCTTGTTCTGTTAGTCATCGTTTGTAATGAAAAGTCTATATTCTTCTCTGTTATTGCATTGTATGTTTCACCATCTATCACTCGTCTTTTCGTATGTATCCCAGTATGAAACCCCCGACATCACAATCATTGTAAGCTCACATACTGTTCTGCGTGCAAAACCTAGTCACAAACAGTTCGGTGTGAACCCTAGTCCCATTGTGATGTTCTATGGGGTGGAACCTTTTGTCCCACAATGTTCTATGGGGTGAAATTTTAGTCACAGATGTTCTATGTGTGAACCCTTAGTCCCATTGTGATGTTCTCTAAGGGGTGTTAACCCTGTGTCACAGATGTTCTATATGTGAACCTTTAGTCACACGACATGTACATCGAGCCGTTACACAACTTCCACCCAAATGCGTCTTATGTAGTATTAAGTCCATTGATAGAGGTAATGAGATGCCGCTCAGCTTCATCCAGGACTTTCATTTTGCACAGTCTGTAGTTTCAAATTTTTCATGCAAACTATTGTTATAGATTTTCTATTCAAAGGTTCTTTCGGAGTTGTGATCAAACTTGCCTTGTACAGTAGTTATGATTCCATTCAATAACAAACAATCATACCCCACTCTACTAATAGCGCCATTTTGACTGAGTAGGCACATGACATGTTTTGTATTGCTTACGTTACTTCTTCAAGGCCTAAAAATACACTTTAAAAGTACATCTACCTTTTACAGTTCGCTTTCGTGGTGTTACCTGTCCTAACTGTTACTGCTCTTTTACAGCACCTGGAAAGTGTATAGTTCTTATGAATCACTCCTTGTATTTGTGTGTGAATAATGTAATTTAGCTACGCAAATTGTACCGTAAGTTGAACTGGAATCTTTACAAAATTTGTCTTTATTGCAAATAAGTCATTCTTATCACATTTGTATAATCTATATAAATTTATATCGTGATTGTTCGTTGGCTGATATTGTTACAGATTATCTTCACCAAGTTAGCACTTAAAAATCCATCGGCCGATTTAGAGTTTTAATTTATGATAATATCCTTATCGATCTGTAATAATCGTTGTCTCTAATTCCTAAGAATTATATTTTAAATTTTATGATTTTTCACTTATCTAGTAAGAATAAACTGAAGTTTGAATCGTTGCCGAACGTAAATCGAATATTTTTGATTTGATCTTCAAAATCACAAATCTCTTTTTGCGATAGGTAATAGATTCCATTTTTATGCTGAATTTTTGCAACTCACGATTCATTTGCTAACTATTATTAATAACGAAACTTAAAATGTGTATTTAGATATTAGTGTTTAAATAATATGATCTTCTAATACTTTTAATTAATTAATTAATTCTAATTTATTTATATGAGTAATCAATAATCATATACTGCCATTGATAAACTAAAAAAGCAAAATAATAAATAGGAATATAGCAAGAGAAAAACGGTCTAGAATAAGATAGCAATAATGTAGTGTTACGTATATATTCTAATATGAAAATTGATTTTATCTAATACCAATTTAATATCCGTAAAGGATATATATTTCTCACCATATAATTAATGAATTTAAATTAGTAATATAATATATATTTTATGTTTATTTTGTGTGTTTGAGTTGCGTTTCATAATTATAATTGCCGTGTTCTTTGGGATGAATTTATTTCTATTTAATTAATTTAATATTTTAAAAAGTTAATATTTTTGTTATTTTAATCACCGAAATATAGCTTTTGTATATTCTAATTAAATAATCTATAAGTCAATTATTCTCTCTTCTCATTAAGTCATTTTTACCGTTACATAACGTTTCCATTCCATATTTATTATAAACTAAACATACTTTATGAATAAATTTTATTTAAAAAGTATTTATTTATACTTTTTAATTAATTAAATTTAAAATATTCTTTCATTAAATTGATTGTTTTAATACTAATCCAAAACCCCATATGATATAAAACAAACTAGTATGAATGGCATGTCTGAATAACACCTGGTTTCGTTGTCTAAAGGATAGCAAATTTTTTATATGTGTAAGTCAAACTTCATCATTATAGTTGTTATCCCAAATGTATTGCACTGTATAATTGAAAATATGCATATTTTGCATAACAAAGCAAGTATAAATCGTATTATAAAGCTAAGTAAAATTATAAAACAAATGCAATAAGTCCGCCGGATAAAACTGCTTATATTATTATAAACTTGTTTTATTGCCCATACAATATTGTAGAATAAATGTAAATTCTTGTAAAATTTTAATTAATTGAATTGTTTTTATCATATAAATCGTTGAATCCTCTTCTGGAAACATTGTATCAACGTAGTTTGAGTAGAGTAACATTGTTTTTAGGAAATTTCTGTACCTCACATATATTTCTTATTTCAACGAATATATTTCAAGAAACATCCCACCCCAGTATACATATTTATATTTAATGAATTCACAAGTATATAAGACTTACTGATTGTGTTGATGATTTGATTATATCACATATCGAGCGGCTTAACATAATATTGAGTCTCAAATGCCTTATGTAAGCCCTGACTTTCGGATGAAGGTTTGCTTTTATCACTTGAACGTAACTAAAAGCAACATAAAGTAAAAGTGTAAATTTTGATTGTGTGAGGAAATGGAAAAAGAACTCATTTTTTCTCTCATCATTAGATCTTAATATGAAAAAAACGTGGACCCCATCTGATGCCTAATTTATAAGAACTCACATGTAAACAACGTTTAGAAACCTGAAAAGTAGTTAATAATATGGAAAGACTATTAAATAGTAATATATAAAATATAAATAGTTTTACGCATGTTTACGTTAAACAAAGCAATAGTTATTAAGTATAACCCATACCACTATTCTTTTAAGAGCCATTGTTTACTATATATCAATGCGAAATTGACTTTCCAAACAAAGTGGTTACAAGTACCTTTTGGTGACACCTTTGTTCTAAGCAAAACGCTTGGTAGTTATAACTATAATATATTTTTCTGAACAAATATCAGTTTATTGTGTCATCACTGTTTAAAAACTTATTTAGAATATACAACTCCACAAAACGGTTTTTACCTTAAAAATTTGTAGATGTATGTTCTATCTGCATTTTATTGTATTAATGGTTATATAGTTAAGAAGACTTGGTACACCAAAAATGACCAACCAATCGTTTTTATTTCCTTATTTAATCTTATTCTTGCATTATTATCTTTCGATTAATATATCATTTATGCAAGTCGGAAAAGTTAGGAAGTTGAATAAAATTTCATTTGAAAACAAATTCATATGATTCAGCCATTCTCCCCTTTTAGAAAAAAAAAAAAAGCTAAAAAGATAATGATTATGATAAAAAAATCTTATTTTATAAAAGAGAAGTAATAACTATAAAAAGAATGTGTAATATATAAACCAGAATATTTGAGGCAATACAAGTAATGTAATTTTTTCTTCTTTGTGAAAATGTGTGCAGTAAATTTTGAATTATGGCTTTTATATTAATAATTTCATACTGCCTGTATTCTGATATATAAGTTTTATAACAAAATGTAATAATTTCACTATATGTGAAATAGAAAAAAAAACTAAACTTTCTGCCGCTACAGAAAAAATTTTTTTATCATTTTTCTTGGAATTTTCTTGTGCAATTAATAATACCTTCTTAAATTGATCATTTATAAAAAAATTTATCGATTGAAAAATACGAAAATGCAATTATTTTAAAGAAAATATATAACTAATATCTTAAAATGGTATTTTAAGTTTATTTAAGATAATTATAATTTTTTTCAGAATTAAAAACTTTAAAGTGGTTTTCCTAGCTGTTGGAAACAATAGTGCATTCAAAATGCTACTCCCTCCACAACTATTTACCAATCACTTAATTTTTTTTTCCTGTGTGTTTTATATAGCATGTAACAAAATTAGACTATTTTTGTTGCAAACTGAATAAAAAATTCAGATGTAAGCGATAATTGGCTATTTTTCGTTGATTTTAGCATGCTATTATCAACATATTATTTTTTCTCAAAACGAATTGCTATTGTACAACTGATCACTAAAGTTGTTTATAACATCGATAAGAATATTACAAAAAAATGTCAGGTCAAAAACACTAATAATTACAAAAGGAGTAAGATTTTAAATTTTCCAAATTTCTTCAAAAAATTTTAAATTGTTAAAATTGGGTGAATAATATGTGAAAATTTCATCTCGTATCATTTTCTTTTAACAGAAAACATTATTTAAAATATTGCAAATATAATTTTAAATATATATAAAGAAAGAAAGTAGTTCAAAGGATACCACCCTCTTAATGAAGTGAAGGATAAATTTAAAATTGATTAGTAAAGAATTTACTTTTTCATGAAAGAACAGTAATTAAAATTCCTCGAAATAAATAATATACAATAAAATATATCTGACAAAAAAAATCATGAAAGAAAAATAACATGGATTTGAATAATTATGTCTATGATAATCAATGAACTGAATATTCAAACACTTGTTCTGATTTAAAATAATAAAACAAAAAAAATCTGAATAGCAAGAATGATTTTATCAATTATTATATAAATTTCATTAAGAGATAAATCCTATATATTTATAAATATAAGTAATTATTTTATTTAGTTTGATGTTATTTAATTTTTAAAAATGTACTACTCACGTGAGGCAGATGATAAATTCTAATATCGAATCGGTTGATTTCAGTTTCAAAGAGAGAAATGTAGAAATTTTAATACTTTAAATTAAAAAATACTTAAATCTTCCAAATACTTAAATCTGATTCAATTCTACATCTCAGCAAAAACCCTAAAATTTCACTCTTCGGTTGGCTGCAAAAAAGAAATTCGTAGGAAAAGTAATATTTGTTCTATTTAATAAAATATGAAATATTGATAATCAAAGAGCAGAATATTTCAAAATAGAGTTTTATTAAAATTAATATGTATGTGTGAGCAATTTTTGATAAATTAAATCCTTTTTATCTTTTGTATTAACCCTGTAGTCGTATCATCTTATTGTAAATTGTAGTTTCTTCTTTCTTTTTTTTAAAATATAATTTGTAATAAAAAAATAATAAATTTTAGGTAGAAATCTAATTAGCTAAAGTGTTTCTAGTTAGAGCATTTAATGTTAAAAGAATAAATTTTTCCGGAAAGCTATTTCATAGTAGCTGTAAAAATGATTATCTTAAAAATGCAGCGATCTTTAAAAATATTTTGGTGTTGAATTTTTAAAAAAAAGAAAAAGAAAGTATAGCAGTAACAAATTTTTCCAAATGTCGATGTACAAAGCCAGTCAGAGTAAAATTAAAAGACTGATATTAGACGTTGATAAATAAAAAATAAACTCATTTTAATACTCATTTTCTTCAAATAGAAAACTAAAACAAAGAATAGAAATGCAAGTTTTAAAGTCAAAAATATAAAGAAAAACATTCCTTAAAATTAAAACATACTTTTCAGTGCTACATTTTGCAAATAATTTCCTGGACAAACATTTGAAATATCTAAAAGTGGTTAAAATAAAAATTGAGCTCTTAAGTATGCTTTTTTTATGCAGCATACCCTAAAATTAGACAGGTATTTGCTTTTACTAATCTTTCAGTCGTTTTGGATAGATTGAAATTAAAACTTTTACCAATATAACAACGTCAGATTGTTAATAAAATGATTTAATAAATTAAAATATTTCAGATAAAAACCCAAGAAATACATATTTGACAATATATTTGCAAATTAATACAAAATGAATTGTTCATTTTAAACCGCATTGTTCATTTTAATACT
Source organism: Trichonephila inaurata madagascariensis (assembly GCA_019973955.1). Lineage (NCBI taxonomy): Eukaryota > Metazoa > Arthropoda > Arachnida > Araneae > Nephilidae > Trichonephila > Trichonephila inaurata. The sequence continues at coordinate 289,208 of BMAV01024152.1, forward strand.
AAAAGGACATTTATCTATTCATTATTCCATTCACTTCTTTTATTTATTATTTTAGAATTATTTTATCAATCTTCACTGATTTTTCTGTACTTTTATAAATATCTTTGAAAAATCGAAGTGATTCTCTCTTGCTATTTAAAAGAACAAAAATTCGTTTGGTAAATATTTCTAATATATTTCAAATAGGTTGCCTTTAGAAATTAGCTTTACAATATCAGTTACTAGCATAAAACTTATTGTAAATCTGAAAATAGCGCATATATTTCTTACTTTAATAATAAAAGACTTTTTTCAGTCATTCCAATTCAAAAACATTTTCTCTTAGCTTTCATTTTGTATTATAAAAATAAAGCGAAATGGAAATTATAAATTATATTTTAGTTCATAAAAATATGAATTTTTCGTCTTGCCGGAAAAGCGTTTTGAAAATAATTGAGTTTGCCAGTAAAGGCATACAAAATCCTAACCTGCCTCCCTAGACGGCCAGTAACCTTTCACAAAGATGGGTCTAGTCAGTAAATATCATTAATGGTCTTTTTGTAAACTGGATCGTCACAACTCACTTAAGAGCCATAATGTCCCTTTTTAGCTTTTGGCGCAATCAGAAATGCAGTTTATCTAATAATACCTACATTACCCCGAACCCTTTGTTAATAATACGAAAGCTGCCTTAAATAACTAAAACAAAACCATAGCATAAGTAAACGGTCGAAAGTCTTGTTCCGTGTATTTTAATGCTGATAAATGTACAGAAATGGGTTTGCTTAGGGACTTTATCGAAAAATTTTATGCAATACAAAAATTCTTAATGATGGCGCTATTTTAGAATAAAAGCAATAATCGTATATTAATGAGTTCTCACATTGAAAAGTAGAAGTAATATGCAAGTCTTTTGTTGTATATTCACAATTTTACCTTTATACAGTGAGGGAAGATTAAAGGAAAATGTAGGAACAAGTATTTGGTTTGCATACATGTAGCCTCAAACTATGTTGTTACCTACTTCATGAGTGAATTTATACCAAACGTTTACTTTTGACATTAACTAATTTTTATTTTTGAAAATCGTAGTGTTGTCAATTCATTTTTATTCTATGTATAGAAAATTTTAGGTTGTAAAATATTAAAATAAAATGAGATGCACATATGCATTGTAAAGGTTAAATGTACTATTTGTTTTATTGATAAATATGCTTATAAACGTTAATACTATTATGAAATGAAATATTTTGAAAAATATCCAAGAATCTCTCAATATAGCAACCTTATTTATAATAAATTTTATTTATATTTTACATGTATGAGACATTAAGTGTAAAATATAACAACCTTGATCAAAAAATGTATTATTTGTACAAACTGTTAGTTTACTTTCAAAAAACAAACCTTAGAATATTTGTGTTTTGTTTCAGAGATATGTTTATAGGTTGTTATCATTATAAATAATATAGCAATTTAGTTGAAAGTCTTTGTTGCAAATTATTACTTTTCAAAAATTGAACTGATTTCGAACTTCTTACTAAAAAAAAATATTTCCTATCATGTATTAAAACGTTCTAAACGAATATATTTCTTCCATATATTTACTGAGAATATTGCCTAAACACACCATCATATTACAAAATAGCAAAACCCTCATTTTGAGTAAAAACTTATTTTACCTTCTTTTAATGCTATACTATATTTCAAAACTCGAATTTAACATATACCAATAAACATTTATAAATTTATATTACATTTGCTCTGAAAAATATTAATAAGATAAGGGGAAATATTTATTCTAGTTAAATTAAAAATTATGCGCTCTCACCCAATTTTTTAACATTTTAATTTAACTGAATAATTATTTACTTTCTCATTCCATAGTATTTTCATATATTTTTGAAAAACCAAAGTTATATATTAAATATTGCAAAAACAAATACATCGAATAAATAAGATGCATTGTATGACTGAATGAATTCATTCGAGTTATTTTTTTTTAAAAAAAATAATAAAAACTAAATTTATGGAAATTATTATTACTTTTAGATTAAATAAAGTATGTTCCTTTTGCTATGATAAACTCTTTTTTCTTTTAATTACAATGAATAATAATTTATAAAAATGAATTTAATACTCAATATTTAAAGAAAATTCCTTTATAGAAAAATGTGCTCTACGTTTTATCTACTTAGAGAGAAATATTATTTTACTAAAACAGTTTTGGATTCAAATTGTAAAAGTTATTAAAATAAATATAAGAAAAATATTAATGTTTAGAGTAAATAATTATATTATAAATTGAATTCAGTTAATAAATGAAATTCCTTGCAAAGCTGCAAATGATTTTAGAAGTAAAATATTTTCAAACTCATTTTGAAAGAGCACTTTTCAATTATATTTTGTTAATGGTTTAGTTTCAGTAATGACTCTGAAAGTATTTAAAAGCCTTTTCATCATTGAGAACAAAATGTTTTGATCTATACTTCCTTAGAATATAAGTAGAATTATTTTTAAATTGGCAAATAAAAGCCATAGGTACAAAGCCAAGCTTTCACTTGATGGTCAAAATTAGGCTGTTATTTACCAACTTTTGCTTTCAAAACTAATAAAATTTTTCTTTGTAAAACTATCAATGAAAAAATATAACATTCATTTTTCAAGATTGAAAAGGAAGATAAACTTCTATATATTTATAATTGGTAGAATTTGATTATCTTAGGGAATAGAATTAATATAATTACCATGATAACGTTTCTAAAAAGCCCTACACAAGTACATTGATGAAATATAAGCAAAATAAATTTTATTAACAGCTATATATAGTGTACGAATTTTAATTTCACTCTGTTTGTCGAAACCCAAAGCTTACAAAACTAAATGGAAACGTTTCTATATTGTTTGACAAATAAATCATGAAACAGTAGTGCAACAGGCTTCACGACAGTGGTAAGCTTCTCAAACTAGTACGCTCTAGAGGGTGTGGATGACCTTAGGAGGGGGGGTGTGATCAAGTATGTTAAAAAAATCGAAAGCAAAAGATTTAAAAAATTATTAATTTATTGAGTACAAAACATAATGTACCCCATATATTAGAAAATACTTATACTCGATATAATACACCTATAAAATGTAATAGTACTGCACAATGTGTATTTTATATTTAATTTTAACTGTACTCAAGTTAAGAATAAATTCAATAATTTATATATCCCGTCGGTTGTGGCCACATAAAATTATATGCAAAATTAACAGCTATCTTCATAACTTATTGATAATTGTTTATAATTAACTCCTTAACTGCCGATTGTTACAGACCACCCCCAATGCCAATTGTTTTGCACGTGTACAATAATGTATGTGGTGTATTGGGGCCACGAGAGAAAGGGAATAAATAAGCAACTGCCCTGAATCAGTAAATCCTTCTGCAAACACTGTCAAGGTTTTATTGCATTCCAGCGCCTGAATAATTTTAGATATCAGCGAACATAAAAGATCGTATTTCGGAAAGACGTATATATACGTCGGGGGCAATTAACGCTTTGGCTCAGCGAGAGCACTTAAGAGTTTAAAGTCGTATTGTAGCTTTAGCATCCAAGTGTCCCATTTTCGAAATCAATATAATGTTATTGGAGGCCAGAGGTGCGATGAAAATTATGATTGAATATTGGGTCACAAGTATTGAAAGTTTGAGAAGAGCACTGTATTAAAGGACTATTCTATGATAAGCTCCACACACGCATATTCAAGTGACTCTCTCCCATGCATTATGTAGTAATATCTATGGTATTATTGCCTAAACTATATTTTAAAAAATATATTTCTTATTTAAAACTCACACAGCTGGATAACCAGTAGACCAAAAAATTGTATCTTATTTCCCAATCTAGTGTAATACGAATTGACATGTTTCCCTAGGATATCTATCCAAGATGATCGTAATCTTATATTATACAGAACACGAACCTCCTGTTTTTCTGGTGTCTGGGATGAATCTATGTTTCATTACTTCCAAGAATGTTTCACCTTGCTTCTTTACTTTTACATTTAGTAATAGTTTGATACATTTTATTTTCAAATTTACTGTCTGTACAATCATATCATTACTTTTAAAAAAATTTGTAAGTTTCTAAGATTACATACATTCAAAAGTTTGTTGAATTTGTGCATCATCCTGCAAAGCTTTCTTTTTTCAAATGATGATTAAAACCACCCCTAGAGTTAGTTAACAAGTGTTTTCAAAAACACTGCACGCGCGAAGCTGTACAAACTCATCCTTGTGGAGATACTAAACCTGCGATGATGCTATATTCTTATTAAACTTCTAATAATTACCTCATTGACGAAAATCAAATGTTACTTAAGATTGCAGAATAAATCTGAATCAATATATCCATATTTATAAAACGAACTTTAAGTCATTTACTTGTTTATCAAATCGAAGAACAAAGCCACTTTTACAAATTAAAAAAGTCAGAACCCAATTGGTTGCTACAAAACAAATTAAACCACAATTATAGCAATATCACTCAGCTCACACTCAGCCTACAGCTTCTCTTGCAACGTATTCCAATAAATGTATACAAAATAAACATATACGACAGGCATACCCTAGTATTTGTTCCAGCCCTGGTATGTAAACCCTACTTCGGTGAAATAGTTATTAATAAAAATTGTATTATTAGCTTACTATTAAAATGGAAACTGTACCATACATATTTCGTACTTTTTAAAACCACATTGATTCTAAAAAGAAAGAATCATTTATCGTCTTTTATATTATTTTGAATATCCGATATTCACTTTCATACAGAATCCCCAGTTTTATTTCATACCCCATCCCTCCGGAAACAACAATAGTGTATCAGCATATAGAAATATAAATCGATAAAGCAGAAAACACAAACCTTTCGAAGTAAACTCACGCGTATCGATCATATTAATTCGCCTATTCCATTTCCCCATTCCCAATTTGATAGGGTTATTGTGTACAGATAAAGAAAAGCGTTGAAAGAGCAAAACTTCGATATCCGTTTAGCTTCCCAAGATCTCTCTCTGCCTTCTGTCCATCTTTCATCAACTTCTAAATAATATCATCAGCTTGTCTTCATCATCTACCCTCTTTTATTTATTTCTCTCATCAGGAATTACAGCAGGAGTATGAAACCAAAAATAAAAAAGGCGTGAGCAGCAAACATATTCCAAAGCAGAGCAGGAAAACCATTTCGAGGACCCTCAACCATGCCTTCTGGCCTTTGTATCTAATCAGTTACAGATAGTCTCTATAAGTTAGTGTGTATAAACCTTTTCCTCTAAAACTTGTTACTTCCCTACACCCTTGCAATAGATGTTGGCTCAGATAGAAGTGGAGGTCCTGAGGGCCCTACATTAGCACGCGGGTCTGATGGTTTCATTGTGTCCTACAGCCTAAGCAGGTCATCGAGAACAGCGTATAGTTTTGAAAGGTGAAAGGATTTTTTCGAGGTCGCATTTTATTCAACGTAGTGTACCTTCCTAACACAGCTACTTTTAGACCTATATATCTTGCAGGAAGTTTCATTGAAGTCTCTGTAAAACTTTGTGTCTATTCATTGGATAAGAGTTTGATTAACATTATTATTTAAGGTATCCGACTACGTTCAAACCGTGATTTACATGCATAAATGTATAATTTCATTATATTTAGTGTCACTTAGATTAGATTATTTGTATAAAATTCTTTTATGACATTTTGACAAAAATTATTTAAATACACTATTTTGGCAAAAGAATAAACCTTTTTCAAAATGTTCTTTTTATAAAAATGTTAATAATATTTCAAGGGGCAAGCGCTTATATAAAGTAAAGACTACTCTAGAGAGTCTGGAACTAGAATAAATTCTTTTGAAAAAAATTCACTATTTTCAGTTACTACCAATTGAAATAATTATTTTCTTCTTAAAAATTTTCTCCCTCTATTGTCAAAGCCATGCGATGTCCCACTCCTAAGGTATATATTTCTGGGGTGTCTGCAAGGAGGCCTCTGTGCAGAATTTGTTTTATGCTGTTATTATTATAATAGAAGATTTTTCAAAAATGGTACTATTTCAAAAATGGATCCTTCTATGTTCATTTGTTGACAAAATATTGTACTAAAGCAATATTTTAATGTAATACTATTCTGTTATTTTTATTTACATTTTCTAATCTGTTAATACACTAAATATCATACATTATTTATTTATACTGTGCTTGAAATCACGGTTCCCGAAGTAGTCGGATAATCTTAAGGGAGCTGGAAACCTCTCTCTATATATAAATTGTATCAGCTTAAAATTGTAGTTTTACGTAATCTTTTCCTAAAAATTCCTGCTATATATATACTTGAAATTTTTCACACAATAAATTTCCTAGTACACCTTCATTATACTAAAATAAGCTTTTAGTTGGCCTTTAAATTTTTTCATAATTTATATAATATTTGTTTCTCAAACATAGTGAAATTTAAACCCTTTTTCACATAAAAAAAAATTTGTAAAGTATATATTAGCCATCATTATGAATATATCATAAAAATTCATACCCTGTGAACAGTAGTTTTTCAGAAAAGTATACTGACATCAAAATTTACATTTTGAGGATAAATTGATTCTAATGTATACAGTACAGTTTAATCGGCTAGAAAATAAAAAAAAAAATAAAAGGCTCCAATTTACAATAAAAAGATGCATGTTTTAGTTTATATCAGACGTTCAACTTTTTACAAGCAAAAACGAAGAAGCCCAGTTTCCAACGATTATTTAAAAATAGGCTTTTAATGGTTTATACCACCTAGAGGTTAAAATAAGGTATTTTTTAGAAAAGTTAAAATTTGAACAATTTGAAAATGTAAAAACTTCAAATTAAGTAAAATAAGATTTTATCTTTCCAACACCTCTTAATACTTATTTTAACCCCTTCAAATAACATACATATACCTCATTGAATTTAATTGTAACTAAACATTTCTGCTCTTGGGTAATTTAATTTTTCTTTTTAAAAGTATTCTGTGTAATAATTCAACTAATTTTACAAAATGGTTACTATAATGATAAGATAATAGTGATGAATATAAATGGAAATTGTAAGAGGTATTACATTATATTGTGCTGTTTCTAAATGCTTTTACTGGTTAATTTTAATCACGTTCTTAATTTAATACTATCAAAATACTAATAGGTTTATAAGCATTTTCGATAGCTGACTGCCTTATTTAGAATATCTACTGCAAAGTGAAATAAATATTATGCAGTAATTGTATGTTTAAAAATAAAAGGTTACATTATGATTAAAAATAAAAGGTTACATTTATAGTAATTTACCACTGTGCCGGATGTTTACTATGACGGGCATTTGTATTTGTAGAGGATTTTAACGAAACTAATTAATTTGTTTCTGTAAAGTCTTTCAACGTAGAAAAAGGATATTTATGGTTTTATATAAGTATTATATTTAACTTATTTTAAATATTTATAATTTCAACAACAAACTTCAGTGATGTACTTCTAATGATCACTTAACAAGTTACCAAAATATAGGAAAACTTTTTTAAGGTATCCGATTACGTTCGGGACCGAGATTTTATAAAAAAAAAAGCTTCAAAATGGATAATTGTCAGATATTAGGTAGTCACTCTCTAGATTCGAATACAAGTATAAAATTGTTTTAAGGACATATGAACAAAAAATTATTTAAATACAATATTTCGGCAAAAAAAATTAACTTAGAATATCCTTTTTCAAATGCAACCTTTTCGTGGAAAAATGCTTCTTTTATAATAATATTGTGTTTGTATATCAGGACCTCTGTACAGAGGCTCATGATTTTTGAAAATTCACGTTATTTTCAGAGTTACCACCAATTGAAATAATTATCATGTTTTTCTTAAAAAATTTCTCCCTTCTGTTGTAGTAAAACATGGATAAAACCCACTTCTAAGTTATATATTTCAAAAAATGTGAAGTTGAGCCTCTGTACAGAGACTTGAGTTAAGTATATGAAAATATTATTATAATAGAAGCATTTTTTCATGTAAAAAGAAGAACATTTTTGAAACAGTCAACGAAAGTTCCTATTTTTGTCAAAATATTTTTATGCTCTCTAAATGTAATTTTTATTGTAATACTTGGTTTTAAAACAATTCTGCTATTACTTTCTAACGGTTTTACACCAAATACCTATAAATATTATCCATTTATACGCTTTGTAAATCACGGTTTCGAACCTAGTCGGATACCCAAAAGAAATTCATATAGATGAAAGAAATTTTGGGATTTACGATAAATTATGCATCACAGACACCTGCTTTTATACAATCCAAATTTCGTTTAACAATATTTTTCCACCGAAATTTTGAAACTGGGCAACATTTCAAAAGGGAAATGGTACCATTCGATATGGTGCTGACAAACGTTTTACCCTTCTGAACTGAAAATCTCACTAAATATGAATATGATTCACTTAATATGAATTTTTATCGCTTTGTGCTGTAAAATACAAAGTTTAAAGAATGAAACAAAATTATTGCTCAGTGGATGAATATTTTGAAATAAAGCATAAAATACGAATAAAATATAATAAAACAAACTAGCTACTTTGTGTTTTCTGCAAGACTTCTTGTGTGAAAGGAGTGCAGTATCTTTATACCCCAATCTTTCGTCCTCCTTCAACCAACTAAGCGAAGACTTGCTGTGGACGGCTATTTAGAAAACCCCTCTTCATGTCGCACACACAAATGATCTATATGCACGTACAAAACACATTGACGACCTGTTTGGGATTCGAACCCAGGCCCACGGCACAGCACATCCACCCGCCGCTAACCACTATACCGATGGTGTAATTATTATAACATCTCAATGCCGATTGTTAAAGTTCCTAACACATTATCCATACAATTTAAAAATGTTTAAAAAAATTGTGTTTTTTTAACTTACAAAGGTACTATATATATACACTTAACATATTTATTTCTTTAAACCGTCTTTCAACTACATACATATATATTTTTTTACAATTCGCCGTAATCATGACAAAATGCGTATTTAATTTGTGTCTTAACTATTAAATTTTTTCAAATACTCTTAGAAATTTGTTTTAACCTTGTAGGCCTAACCTCCTTTTCTCCTCTTTTCAGAATGTAATCTTGTAAATACCTTTATCATTTTGTAAAATGTTAAAAATAGTTTGTTTCCAAAGCTTAATAACATAATCTATTCTAAAAATTTTTCACACTTTAAAATAATCCATCTTATATCATACCGGTTCACCGGTGTTGCGAAGAACGCTATTTTTCTCCCATTATATTGGCCATTAACGGTGATCGAATTACTAGAAGACTCGAGAAGTGGAAATGTAATAAGAAGAGCAGAAAGCTTCTGTTTATTACTAAGACGACCAATGTACCTCCTGACTGAATAACATTTTCTTTGATATTTCTTCTCTCTGTACATTATAAAAATAAAGTACACTATTGTTTGTGCTACACCTCTAAGCTCTTCCTTTGATAATTCTAAAATGAAATAGTGTCTTCATTTAAATAGACTTTAAAAATAAAAATTGAATAAATGCATGATTATCCGTATTTATAATTTACAGAGTGTGTTCAGAAATACCATATAAATATCGTAACAGTGCCATTTCAAGTGTTGAATTTTGAAAAGAGTCGGGACATTGAACTTTAAAAATTATAATTTTGCTCGAACATCATGATAAATAATAAAAATGTCCAGTAATAAACGATTTTATTTGAGGGATATTTTTTTTAAAAATATTTTTTTCTCTTTGAGCAATTAAATTTTGAATTTTCAAAATTAATTTTGTGCATTCCCATTTTGAAACTTATTTTTATAATTCCTCTAAATATTTTTATAAAATGTCTAATATATAGATTTGAAATAAAATGCAGGATACTCGTGTTTTGAATAGAGTCATTAATAAGAAAGAAACATAGTAAAATAATATATGTCATTTTAAAATATATAATTTTGAACCCCAAAAATGATTATAGCAAGAATTATTCTTAAACGCAAAAAGAAAGTTAAGGAAAAATTAATGCAAAATAAAAATAAATAGCTGGTTTCAAACACAAAATCCTTTGAAAAAATTCTCACATTGAATATTTTAGCGGAAAAATCATAGATAAATGTTTATATTACTTTTCAAGTAAATATAATTTTAAAGTTGGTAGTAGCTCTTTTTATATTGCCAGAAGAAAGGCCTTAAAGATCAGTATTAACTTATGCATGTGGAAACCGGGGTCCGTTCTGAAACAGATAGAGAACATGATAAGTATCTGAAAGGAAGATTTTAAGATTCATTTTGGAGGAAATTTTGAATAATAGAATATGGCGAAGAAGATCGGCGATAACGCCATCAACGCCTCATAAATCAAGTACAATGTAAGATATTAAATGTTATCTGTAATAGAATTGTATCCACCCCCACCCAGTATGGTGGCTATGACATTCGGGTTGTAATCGAATGGGCTTGATTCGAATCCCGGATAAGGCTTGATTTAGCCCTGAAAGTCGAACTTTCGTCTGAAAAATGGTTTCCGTCTCGAATGGAAATCAGCGTACCTCTTCTTGTTCTGTTAGTCATCGTTTGTAATGAAAAGTCTATATTCTTCTCTGTTATTGCATTGTATGTTTCACCATCTATCACTCGTCTTTTCGTATGTATCCCAGTATGAAACCCCCGACATCACAATCATTGTAAGCTCACATACTGTTCTGCGTGCAAAACCTAGTCACAAACAGTTCGGTGTGAACCCTAGTCCCATTGTGATGTTCTATGGGGTGGAACCTTTTGTCCCACAATGTTCTATGGGGTGAAATTTTAGTCACAGATGTTCTATGTGTGAACCCTTAGTCCCATTGTGATGTTCTCTAAGGGGTGTTAACCCTGTGTCACAGATGTTCTATATGTGAACCTTTAGTCACACGACATGTACATCGAGCCGTTACACAACTTCCACCCAAATGCGTCTTATGTAGTATTAAGTCCATTGATAGAGGTAATGAGATGCCGCTCAGCTTCATCCAGGACTTTCATTTTGCACAGTCTGTAGTTTCAAATTTTTCATGCAAACTATTGTTATAGATTTTCTATTCAAAGGTTCTTTCGGAGTTGTGATCAAACTTGCCTTGTACAGTAGTTATGATTCCATTCAATAACAAACAATCATACCCCACTCTACTAATAGCGCCATTTTGACTGAGTAGGCACATGACATGTTTTGTATTGCTTACGTTACTTCTTCAAGGCCTAAAAATACACTTTAAAAGTACATCTACCTTTTACAGTTCGCTTTCGTGGTGTTACCTGTCCTAACTGTTACTGCTCTTTTACAGCACCTGGAAAGTGTATAGTTCTTATGAATCACTCCTTGTATTTGTGTGTGAATAATGTAATTTAGCTACGCAAATTGTACCGTAAGTTGAACTGGAATCTTTACAAAATTTGTCTTTATTGCAAATAAGTCATTCTTATCACATTTGTATAATCTATATAAATTTATATCGTGATTGTTCGTTGGCTGATATTGTTACAGATTATCTTCACCAAGTTAGCACTTAAAAATCCATCGGCCGATTTAGAGTTTTAATTTATGATAATATCCTTATCGATCTGTAATAATCGTTGTCTCTAATTCCTAAGAATTATATTTTAAATTTTATGATTTTTCACTTATCTAGTAAGAATAAACTGAAGTTTGAATCGTTGCCGAACGTAAATCGAATATTTTTGATTTGATCTTCAAAATCACAAATCTCTTTTTGCGATAGGTAATAGATTCCATTTTTATGCTGAATTTTTGCAACTCACGATTCATTTGCTAACTATTATTAATAACGAAACTTAAAATGTGTATTTAGATATTAGTGTTTAAATAATATGATCTTCTAATACTTTTAATTAATTAATTAATTCTAATTTATTTATATGAGTAATCAATAATCATATACTGCCATTGATAAACTAAAAAAGCAAAATAATAAATAGGAATATAGCAAGAGAAAAACGGTCTAGAATAAGATAGCAATAATGTAGTGTTACGTATATATTCTAATATGAAAATTGATTTTATCTAATACCAATTTAATATCCGTAAAGGATATATATTTCTCACCATATAATTAATGAATTTAAATTAGTAATATAATATATATTTTATGTTTATTTTGTGTGTTTGAGTTGCGTTTCATAATTATAATTGCCGTGTTCTTTGGGATGAATTTATTTCTATTTAATTAATTTAATATTTTAAAAAGTTAATATTTTTGTTATTTTAATCACCGAAATATAGCTTTTGTATATTCTAATTAAATAATCTATAAGTCAATTATTCTCTCTTCTCATTAAGTCATTTTTACCGTTACATAACGTTTCCATTCCATATTTATTATAAACTAAACATACTTTATGAATAAATTTTATTTAAAAAGTATTTATTTATACTTTTTAATTAATTAAATTTAAAATATTCTTTCATTAAATTGATTGTTTTAATACTAATCCAAAACCCCATATGATATAAAACAAACTAGTATGAATGGCATGTCTGAATAACACCTGGTTTCGTTGTCTAAAGGATAGCAAATTTTTTATATGTGTAAGTCAAACTTCATCATTATAGTTGTTATCCCAAATGTATTGCACTGTATAATTGAAAATATGCATATTTTGCATAACAAAGCAAGTATAAATCGTATTATAAAGCTAAGTAAAATTATAAAACAAATGCAATAAGTCCGCCGGATAAAACTGCTTATATTATTATAAACTTGTTTTATTGCCCATACAATATTGTAGAATAAATGTAAATTCTTGTAAAATTTTAATTAATTGAATTGTTTTTATCATATAAATCGTTGAATCCTCTTCTGGAAACATTGTATCAACGTAGTTTGAGTAGAGTAACATTGTTTTTAGGAAATTTCTGTACCTCACATATATTTCTTATTTCAACGAATATATTTCAAGAAACATCCCACCCCAGTATACATATTTATATTTAATGAATTCACAAGTATATAAGACTTACTGATTGTGTTGATGATTTGATTATATCACATATCGAGCGGCTTAACATAATATTGAGTCTCAAATGCCTTATGTAAGCCCTGACTTTCGGATGAAGGTTTGCTTTTATCACTTGAACGTAACTAAAAGCAACATAAAGTAAAAGTGTAAATTTTGATTGTGTGAGGAAATGGAAAAAGAACTCATTTTTTCTCTCATCATTAGATCTTAATATGAAAAAAACGTGGACCCCATCTGATGCCTAATTTATAAGAACTCACATGTAAACAACGTTTAGAAACCTGAAAAGTAGTTAATAATATGGAAAGACTATTAAATAGTAATATATAAAATATAAATAGTTTTACGCATGTTTACGTTAAACAAAGCAATAGTTATTAAGTATAACCCATACCACTATTCTTTTAAGAGCCATTGTTTACTATATATCAATGCGAAATTGACTTTCCAAACAAAGTGGTTACAAGTACCTTTTGGTGACACCTTTGTTCTAAGCAAAACGCTTGGTAGTTATAACTATAATATATTTTTCTGAACAAATATCAGTTTATTGTGTCATCACTGTTTAAAAACTTATTTAGAATATACAACTCCACAAAACGGTTTTTACCTTAAAAATTTGTAGATGTATGTTCTATCTGCATTTTATTGTATTAATGGTTATATAGTTAAGAAGACTTGGTACACCAAAAATGACCAACCAATCGTTTTTATTTCCTTATTTAATCTTATTCTTGCATTATTATCTTTCGATTAATATATCATTTATGCAAGTCGGAAAAGTTAGGAAGTTGAATAAAATTTCATTTGAAAACAAATTCATATGATTCAGCCATTCTCCCCTTTTAGAAAAAAAAAAAAAGCTAAAAAGATAATGATTATGATAAAAAAATCTTATTTTATAAAAGAGAAGTAATAACTATAAAAAGAATGTGTAATATATAAACCAGAATATTTGAGGCAATACAAGTAATGTAATTTTTTCTTCTTTGTGAAAATGTGTGCAGTAAATTTTGAATTATGGCTTTTATATTAATAATTTCATACTGCCTGTATTCTGATATATAAGTTTTATAACAAAATGTAATAATTTCACTATATGTGAAATAGAAAAAAAAACTAAACTTTCTGCCGCTACAGAAAAAATTTTTTTATCATTTTTCTTGGAATTTTCTTGTGCAATTAATAATACCTTCTTAAATTGATCATTTATAAAAAAATTTATCGATTGAAAAATACGAAAATGCAATTATTTTAAAGAAAATATATAACTAATATCTTAAAATGGTATTTTAAGTTTATTTAAGATAATTATAATTTTTTTCAGAATTAAAAACTTTAAAGTGGTTTTCCTAGCTGTTGGAAACAATAGTGCATTCAAAATGCTACTCCCTCCACAACTATTTACCAATCACTTAATTTTTTTTTCCTGTGTGTTTTATATAGCATGTAACAAAATTAGACTATTTTTGTTGCAAACTGAATAAAAAATTCAGATGTAAGCGATAATTGGCTATTTTTCGTTGATTTTAGCATGCTATTATCAACATATTATTTTTTCTCAAAACGAATTGCTATTGTACAACTGATCACTAAAGTTGTTTATAACATCGATAAGAATATTACAAAAAAATGTCAGGTCAAAAACACTAATAATTACAAAAGGAGTAAGATTTTAAATTTTCCAAATTTCTTCAAAAAATTTTAAATTGTTAAAATTGGGTGAATAATATGTGAAAATTTCATCTCGTATCATTTTCTTTTAACAGAAAACATTATTTAAAATATTGCAAATATAATTTTAAATATATATAAAGAAAGAAAGTAGTTCAAAGGATACCACCCTCTTAATGAAGTGAAGGATAAATTTAAAATTGATTAGTAAAGAATTTACTTTTTCATGAAAGAACAGTAATTAAAATTCCTCGAAATAAATAATATACAATAAAATATATCTGACAAAAAAAATCATGAAAGAAAAATAACATGGATTTGAATAATTATGTCTATGATAATCAATGAACTGAATATTCAAACACTTGTTCTGATTTAAAATAATAAAACAAAAAAAATCTGAATAGCAAGAATGATTTTATCAATTATTATATAAATTTCATTAAGAGATAAATCCTATATATTTATAAATATAAGTAATTATTTTATTTAGTTTGATGTTATTTAATTTTTAAAAATGTACTACTCACGTGAGGCAGATGATAAATTCTAATATCGAATCGGTTGATTTCAGTTTCAAAGAGAGAAATGTAGAAATTTTAATACTTTAAATTAAAAAATACTTAAATCTTCCAAATACTTAAATCTGATTCAATTCTACATCTCAGCAAAAACCCTAAAATTTCACTCTTCGGTTGGCTGCAAAAAAGAAATTCGTAGGAAAAGTAATATTTGTTCTATTTAATAAAATATGAAATATTGATAATCAAAGAGCAGAATATTTAAAAATAGAGTTTTATTAAAATTAATATGTATGTGTGAGCAATTTTTGATAAATTAAATCCTTTTTATCTTTTGTATTAACCCTGTAGTCGTATCATCTTATTGTAAATTGTAGTTTCTTCTTTCTTTTTTTTAAAATATAATTTGTAATAAAAAAATAATAAATTTTAGGTAGAAATCTAATTAGCTAAAGTGTTTCTAGTTAGAGCATTTAATGTTAAAAGAATAAATTTTTCCGGAAAGCTATTTCATAGTAGCTGTAAAAATGATTATCTTAAAAATGCAGCGATCTTTAAAAATATTTTGGTGTTGAATTTTTAAAAAAAAGAAAAAGAAAGTATAGCAGTAACAAATTTTTCCAAATGTCGATGTACAAAGCCAGTCAGAGTAAAATTAAAAGACTGATATTAGACGTTGATAAATAAAAAATAAACTCATTTTAATACTCATTTTCTTCAAATAGAAAACTAAAACAAAGAATAGAAATGCAAGTTTTAAAGTCAAAAATATAAAGAAAAACATTCCTTAAAATTAAAACATACTTTTCAGTGCTACATTTTGCAAATAATTTCCTGGACAAACATTTGAAATATCTAAAAGTGGTTAAAATAAAAATTGAGCTCTTAAGTATGCTTTTTTTATGCAGCATACCCTAAAATTAGACAGGTATTTGCTTTTACTAATCTTTCAGTCGTTTTGGATAGATTGAAATTAAAACTTTTACCAATATAACAACGTCAGATTGTTAATAAAATGATTTAATAAATTAAAATATTTCAGATAAAAACCCAAGAAATACATATTTGACAATATATTTGCAAATTAATACAAAATGAATTGTTCATTTTAAACCGCATTGTTCATTTTAATACTAAAAGGACATTTATCTATTCATTATTCCATTCACTTCTTTTATTTATTATTTTAGAATTATTTTATCAATCTTCACTGATTTTTCTGTACTTTTATAAATATCTTTGAAAAATCGAAGTGATTCTCTCTTGCTATTTAAAAGAACAAAAATTCGTTTGGTAAATATTTCTAATATATTTCAAATAGGTTGCCTTTAGAAATTAGCTTTACAATATCAGTTACTAGCATAAAACTTATTGTAAATCTGAAAATAGCGCATATATTTCTTACTTTAATAATAAAAGACTTTTTTCAGTCATTCCAATTCAAAAACATTTTCTCTTAGCTTTCATTTTGTATTATAAAAATAAAGCGAAATGGAAATTATAAATTATATTTTAGTTCATAAAAATATGAATTTTTCGTCTTGCCGGAAAAGCGTTTTGAAAATAATTGAGTTTGCCAGTAAAGGCATACAAAATCCTAACCTGCCTCCCTAGACGGCCAGTAACCTTTCACAAAGATGGGTCTAGTCAGTAAATATCATTAATGGTCTTTTTGTAAACTGGATCGTCACAACTCACTTAAGAGCCATAATGTCCCTTTTTAGCTTTTGGCGCAATCAGAAATGCAGTTTATCTAATAATACCTACATTACCCCGAACCCTTTGTTAATAATACGAAAGCTGCCTTAAATAACTAAAACAAAACCATAGCATAAGTAAACGGTCGAAAGTCTTGTTCCGTGTATTTTAATGCTGATAAATGTACAGAAATGGGTTTGCTTAGGGACTTTATCGAAAAATTTTATGCAATACAAAAATTCTTAATGATGGCGCTATTTTAGAATAAAAGCAATAATCGTATATTAATGAGTTCTCACATTGAAAAGTAGAAGTAATATGCAAGTCTTTTGTTGTATATTCACAATTTTACCTTTATACAGTGAGGGAAGATTAAAGGAAAATGTAGGAACAAGTATTTGGTTTGCATACATGTAGCCTCAAACTATGTTGTTACCTACTTCATGAGTGAATTTATACCAAACGTTTACTTTTGACATTAACTAATTTTTATTTTTGAAAATCGTAGTGTTGTCAATTCATTTTTATTCTATGTATAGAAAATTTTAGGTTGTAAAATATTAAAATAAAATGAGATGCACATATGCATTGTAAAGGTTAAATGTACTATTTGTTTTATTGATAAATATGCTTATAAACGTTAATACTATTATGAAATGAAATATTTTGAAAAATATCCAAGAATCTCTCAATATAGCAACCTTATTTATAATAAATTTTATTTATATTTTACATGTATGAGACATTAAGTGTAAAATATAACAACCTTGATCAAAAAATGTATTATTTGTACAAACTGTTAGTTTACTTTCAAAAAACAAACCTTAGAATATTTGTGTTTTGTTTCAGAGATATGTTTATAGGTTGTTATCATTATAAATAATATAGCAATTTAGTTGAAAGTCTTTGTTGCAAATTATTACTTTTCAAAAATTGAACTGATTTCGAACTTCTTACTAAAAAAAAATATTTCCTATCATGTATTAAAACGTTCTAAACGAATATATTTCTTCCATATATTTACTGAGAATATTGCCTAAACACACCATCATATTACAAAATAGCAAAACCCTCATTTTGAGTAAAAACTTATTTTACCTTCTTTTAATGCTATACTATATTTCAAAACTCGAATTTAACATATACCAATAAACATTTATAAATTTATATTACATTTGCTCTGAAAAATATTAATAAGATAAGGGGAAATATTTATTCTAGTTAAATTAAAAATTATGCGCTCTCACCCAATTTTTTAACATTTTAATTTAACTGAATAATTATTTACTTTCTCATTCCATAGTATTTTCATATATTTTTGAAAAACCAAAGTTATATATTAAATATTGCAAAAACAAATACATCGAATAAATAAGATGCATTGTATGACTGAATGAATTCATTCGAGTTATTTTTTTTTAAAAAAAATAATAAAAACTAAATTTATGGAAATTATTATTACTTTTAGATTAAATAAAGTATGTTCCTTTTGCTATGATAAACTCTTTTTTCTTTTAATTACAATGAATAATAATTTATAAAAATGAATTTAATACTCAATATTTAAAGAAAATTCCTTTATAGAAAAATGTGCTCTACGTTTTATCTACTTAGAGAGAAATATTATTTTACTAAAACAGTTTTGGATTCAAATTGTAAAAGTTATTAAAATAAATATAAGAAAAATATTAATGTTTAGAGTAAATAATTATATTATAAATTGAATTCAGTTAATAAATGAAATTCCTTGCAAAGCTGCAAATGATTTTAGAAGTAAAATATTTTCAAACTCATTTTGAAAGAGCACTTTTCAATTATATTTTGTTAATGGTTTAGTTTCAGTAATGACTCTGAAAGTATTTAAAAGCCTTTTCATCATTGAGAACAAAATGTTTTGATCTATACTTCCTTAGAATATAAGTAGAATTATTTTTAAATTGGCAAATAAAAGCCATAGGTACAAAGCCAAGCTTTCACTTGATGGTCAAAATTAGGCTGTTATTTACCAACTTTTGCTTTCAAAACTAATAAAATTTTTCTTTGTAAAACTATCAATGAAAAAATATAACATTCATTTTTCAAGATTGAAAAGGAAGATAAACTTCTATATATTTATAATTGGTAGAATTTGATTATCTTAGGGAATAGAATTAATATAATTACCATGATAACGTTTCTAAAAAGCCCTACACAAGTACATTGATGAAATATAAGCAAAATAAATTTTATTAACAGCTATATATAGTGTACGAATTTTAATTTCACTCTGTTTGTCGAAACCCAAAGCTTACAAAACTAAATGGAAACGTTTCTATATTGTTTGACAAATAAATCATGAAACAGTAGTGCAACAGGCTTCACGACAGTGGTAAGCTTCTCAAACTAGTACGCTCTAGAGGGTGTGGATGACCTTAGGAGGGGGGGTGTGATCAAGTATGTTAAAAAAATCGAAAGCAAAAGATTTAAAAAATTATTAATTTATTGAGTACAAAACATAATGTACCCCATATATTAGAAAATACTTATACTCGATATAATACACCTATAAAATGTAATAGTACTGCACAATGTGTATTTTATATTTAATTTTAACTGTACTCAAGTTAAGAATAAATTCAATAATTTATATATCCCGTCGGTTGTGGCCACATAAAATTATATGCAAAATTAACAGCTATCTTCATAACTTATTGATAATTGTTTATAATTAACTCCTTAACTGCCGATTGTTACAGACCACCCCCAATGCCAATTGTTTTGCACGTGTACAATAATGTATGTGGTGTATTGGGGCCACGAGAGAAAGGGAATAAATAAGCAACTGCCCTGAATCAGTAAATCCTTCTGCAAACACTGTCAAGGTTTTATTGCATTCCAGCGCCTGAATAATTTTAGATATCAGCGAACATAAAAGATCGTATTTCGGAAAGACTATATATACGTCGGGGGCAATTAACGCTTTGGCTGAGTGAGAGCACTTAAGAGTTTAAAGTCGTATTGTAGCTTTAGCATCCAAGTGTCCCATTTTCGAAATCAATATAATGTTATTGGAGGCCAGAGGTGCGATGAAAATTATGATTGAATATTGGGTCACAAGTATTGAAAGTTTGAGAAGAGCACTGTATTAAAGGACTATTCTATGATAAGCTCCACACACGCATATTCAAGTGACTCTCTCCCATGCATTATGTAGTAATATCTATGGTATTATTGCCTAAACTATATTTTAAAAAATATATTTCTTATTTAAAACTCACACAGCTGGATAACCAGTAGACCAAAAAATTGTATCTTATTTCCCAATCTAGTGTAATACGAATTGACATGTTTCCCTAGGATATCTATCCAAGATGATCGTAATCTTATATTATACAGAACACGAACCTCCTGTTTTTCTGGTGTCTGGGATGAATCTATGTTTCATTACTTCCAAGAATGTTTCACCTTGCTTCTTTACTTTTACATTTAGTAATAGTTTGATACATTTTATTTTCAAATTTACTGTCTGTACAATCATATCATTACTTTTAAAAAAATTTGTAAGTTTCTAAGATTACATACATTCAAAAGTTTGTTGAATTTGTGCATCATCCTGCAAAGCTTTCTTTTTTCAAATGATGATTAAAACCACCCCTAGAGTTAGTTAACAAGTGTTTTCAAAAACACTGCACGCGCGAAGCTGTACAAACTCATCCTTGTGGAGATACTAAACCCGCGATGATGCTATATTCTTATTAAACTTCTAATAATTACCTCATTGACGAAAATCAAATGTTACTTAAGATTGCAGAATAAATCTGAATCAATATATCCATATTTATAAAACGAACTTTAAGTCATTTACTTGTTTATCAAATCGAAGAACAAAGCCACTTTTACAAATTAAAAAAGTCAGAACCCAATTGGTTGCTACAAAACAAATTAAACCACAATTATAGCAATATCACTCAGCTCACACTCAGCCTACAGCTTCTCTTGCAACGTATTCCAATAAATGTATACAAAATAAACATATACGACAGGCATACCCTAGTATTTGTTCCAGCCCTGGTATGTAAACCCTACTTCGGTGAAATAGTTATTAATAAAAATTGTATTATTAGCTTACTATTAAAATGGAAACTGTACCATACATATTTCGTACTTTTTAAAACCACATTGATTCTAAAAAGAAAGAATCATTTATCGTCTTTTATATTATTTTGAATATCCGATATTCACTTTCATACAGAATCCCCAGTTTTATTTCATACCCCATCCCTCCGGAAACAACAATAGTGTATCAGCATATAGAAATATAAATCGATAAAGCAGAAAACACAAACCTTTCGAAGTAAACTCACGCGTATCGATCATATTAATTCGCCTATTCCATTTCCCCATTCCCAATTTGATAGGGTTATTGTGTACAGATAAAGAAAAGCGTTGAAAGAGCAAAACTTCGATATCCGTTTAGCTTCCCAAGATCTCTCTCTGCCTTCTGTCCATCTTTCATCAACTTCTAAATAATATCATCAGCTTGTCTTCATCATCTACCCTCTTTTATTTATTTCTCTCATCAGGAATTACAGCAGGAGTATGAAACCAAAAATAAAAAAGGCGTGAGCAGCAAACATATTCCAAAGCAGAGCAGGAAAACCATTTCGAGGACCCTCAACCATGCCTTCTGGCCTTTGTATCTAATCAGTTACAGATAGTCTCTATAAGTTAGTGTGTATAAACCTTTTCCTCTAAAACTTGTTACTTCCCTACACCCTTGCAATAGATGTTGGCTCAGATAGAAGTGGAGGTCCTGAGGGCCCTACATTAGCACGCGGGTCTGATGGTTTCATTGTGTCCTACAGCCTAAGCAGGTCATCGAGAACAGCGTATAGTTTTGAAAGGTGAAAGGATTTTTTCGAGGTCGCATTTTATTCAACGTAGTGTACCTTCCTAACACAGCTACTTTTAGACCTATATATCTTGCAGGAAGTTTCATTGAAGTCTCTGTAAAACTTTGTGTCTATTCATTGGATAAGAGTTTGATTAACATTATTATTTAAGGTATCCGACTACGTTCAAACCGTGATTTACATGCATAAATGTATAATTTCATTATATTTAGTGTCACTTAGATTAGATTATTTGTATAAAATTCTTTTATGACATTTTGACAAAAATTATTTAAATACACTATTTTGGCAAAAGAATAAACCTTTTTCAAAATGTTCTTTTTATAAAAATGTTAATAATATTTCAAGGGGCAAGCGCTTATATAAAGTAAAGACTACTCTAGAGAGTCTGGAACTAGAATAAATTCTTTTGAAAAAAATTCACTATTTTCAGTTACTACCAATTGAAATAATTATTTTCTTCTTAAAAATTTTCTCCCTCTATTGTCAAAGCCATGCGATGTCCCACTCCTAAGGTATATATTTCTGGGGTGTCTGCAAGGAGGCCTCTGTGCAGAATTTGTTTTATGCTGTTATTATTATAATAGAAGATTTTTCAAAAATGGTACTATTTCAAAAATGGATCCTTCTATGTTCATTTGTTGACAAAATATTGTACTAAAGCAATATTTTAATGTAATACTATTCTGTTATTTTTATTTACATTTTCTAATCTGTTAATACACTAAATATCATACATTATTTATTTATACTGTGCTTGAAATCACGGTTCCCGAAGTAGTCGGATAATCTTAAGGGAGCTGGAAACCTCTCTCTATATATAAATTGTATCAGCTTAAAATTGTAGTTTTACGTAATCTTTTCCTAAAAATTCCTGCTATATATATACTTGAAATTTTTCACACAATAAATTTCCTAGTACACCTTCATTATACTAAAATAAGCTTTTAGTTGGCCTTTAAATTTTTTCATAATTTATATAATATTTGTTTCTCAAACATAGTGAAATTTAAACCCTTTTTCACATAAAAAAAAATTTGTAAAGTATATATTAGCCATCATTATGAATATATCATAAAAATTCATACCCTGTGAACAGTAGTTTTTCAGAAAAGTATACTGACATCAAAATTTACATTTTGAGGATAAATTGATTCTAATGTATACAGTACAGTTTAATCGGCTAGAAAATAAAAAAAAAAATAAAAGGCTCCAATTTACAATAAAAAGATGCATGTTTTAGTTTATATCAGACGTTCAACTTTTTACAAGCAAAAACGAAGAAGCCCAGTTTCCAACGATTATTTAAAAATAGGCTTTTAATGGTTTATACCACCTAGAGGTTAAAATAAGGTATTTTTTAGAAAAGTTAAAATTTGAACAATTTGAAAATGTAAAAACTTCAAATTAAGTAAAATAAGATTTTATCTTTCCAACACCTCTTAATACTTATTTTAACCCCTTCAAATAACATACATATACCTCATTGAATTTAATTGTAACTAAACATTTCTGCTCTTGGGTAATTTAATTTTTCTTTTTAAAAGTATTCTGTGTAATAATTCAACTAATTTTACAAAATGGTTACTATAATGATAAGATAATAGTGATGAATATAAATGGAAATTGTAAGAGGTATTACATTATATTGTGCTGTTTCTAAATGCTTTTACTGGTTAATTTTAATCACGTTCTTAATTTAATACTATCAAAATACTAATAGGTTTATAAGCATTTTCGATAGCTGACTGCCTTATTTAGAATATCTACTGCAAAGTGAAATAAATATTATGCAGTAATTGTATGTTTAAAAATAAAAGGTTACATTATGATTAAAAATAAAAGGTTACATTTATAGTAATTTACCACTGTGCCGGATGTTTACTATGACGGGCATTTGTATTTGTAGAGGATTTTAACGAAACTAATTAATTTGTTTCTGTAAAGTCTTTCAACGTAGAAAAAGGATATTTATGGTTTTATATAAGTATTATATTTAACTTATTTTAAATATTTATAATTTCAACAACAAACTTCAGTGATGTACTTCTAATGATCACTTAACAAGTTACCAAAATATAGGAAAACTTTTTTAAGGTATCCGATTACGTTCGGGACCGAGATTTTATAAAAAAAAAAGCTTCAAAATGGATAATTGTCAGATATTAGGTAGTCACTCTCTAGATTCGAATACAAGTATAAAATTGTTTTAAGGACATATGAACAAAAAATTATTTAAATACAATATTTCGGCAAAAAAAATTAACTTAGAATATCCTTTTTCAAATGCAACCTTTTCGTGGAAAAATGCTTCTTTTATAATAATATTGTGTTTGTATATCAGGACCTCTGTACAGAGGCTCATGATTTTTGAAAATTCACGTTATTTTCAGAGTTACCACCAATTGAAATAATTATCATGTTTTTCTTAAAAAATTTCTCCCTTCTGTTGTAGTAAAACATGGATAAAACCCACTTCTAAGTTATATATTTCAAAAAATGTGAAGTTGAGCCTCTGTACAGAGACTTGAGTTAAGTATATGAAAATATTATTATAATAGAAGCATTTTTTCATGTAAAAAGAAGAACATTTTTGAAACAGTCAACGAAAGTTCCTATTTTTGTCAAAATATTTTTATGCTCTCTAAATGTAATTTTTATTGTAATACTTGGTTTTAAAACAATTCTGCTATTACTTTCTAACGGTTTTACACCAAATACCTATAAATATTATCCATTTATACGCTTTGTAAATCACGGTTTCGAACCTAGTCGGATACCCAAAAGAAATTCATATAGATGAAAGAAATTTTGGGATTTACGATAAATTATGCATCACAGACACCTGCTTTTATACAATCCAAATTTCGTTTAACAATATTTTTCCACCGAAATTTTGAAACTGGGCAACATTTCAAAAGGGAAATGGTACCATTCGATATGGTGCTGACAAACGTTTTACCCTTCTGAACTGAAAATCTCACTAAATATGAATATGATTCACTTAATATGAATTTTTATCGCTTTGTGCTGTAAAATACAAAGTTTAAAGAATGAAACAAAATTATTGCTCAGTGGATGAATATTTTGAAATAAAGCATAAAATACGAATAAAATATAATAAAACAAACTAGCTACTTTGTGTTTTCTGCAAGACTTCTTGTGTGAAAGGAGTGCAGTATCTTTATACCCCAATCTTTCGTCCTCCTTCAACCAACTAAGCGAAGACTTGCTGTGGACGGCTATTTAGAAAACCCCTCTTCATGTCGCACACACAAATGATCTATATGCACGTACAAAACACATTGACGACCTGTTTGGGATTCGAACCCAGGCCCACGGCACAGCACATCCACCCGCCGCTAACCACTATACCGATGGTGTAATTATTATAACATCTCAATGCCGATTGTTAAAGTTCCTAACACATTATCCATACAATTTAAAAATGTTTAAAAAAATTGTGTTTTTTTAACTTACAAAGGTACTATATATATACACTTAACATATTTATTTCTTTAAACCGTCTTTCAACTACATACATATATATTTTTTTACAATTCGCCGTAATCATGACAAAATGCGTATTTAATTTGTGTCTTAACTATTAAATTTTTTCAAATACTCTTAGAAATTTGTTTTAACCTTGTAGGCCTAACCTCCTTTTCTCCTCTTTTCAGAATGTAATCTTGTAAATACCTTTATCATTTTGTAAAATGTTAAAAATAGTTTGTTTCCAAAGCTTAATAACATAATCTATTCTAAAAATTTTTCACACTTTAAAATAATCCATCTTATATCATACCGGTTCACCGGTGTTGCGAAGAACGCTATTTTTCTCCCATTATATTGGCCATTAACGGTGATCGAATTACTAGAAGACTCGAGAAGTGGAAATGTAATAAGAAGAGCAGAAAGCTTCTGTTTATTACTAAGACGACCACGTACCTCCTTGACTGAATAACATTTTCTCTTTGATATTTCTTTCCTCTGTACATTATGTAATAAAGTACACTATTGTTTGTGCTACACCTCTAAGCTCTTCCTTTGATAATTCTAAAATGAAATAGTGTCTTCATTTAAATAGACTTTAAAAATAAAAATTGAATAAATGCATGATTATCCGTATTTATAATTTACAGAGTGTGTTCAGAAATACCATATAAATATCGTAACAGTGCCATTTCAAGTGTTGAATTTTGAAAAGAGTCGGGACATTGAACTTTAAAAATTATAATTTTGCTCGAACATCATGATAAATAATAAAAATGTCCAGTAATAAACGATTTTATTTGAGGGATATTTTTTTTAAAAATATTTTTTTCTCTTTGAGCAATTAAATTTTGAATTTTCAAAATTAATTTTGTGCATTCATTGAAACTATTTTTTTTATAATTTAAATATTTTTATAAAATGTCTAATATATAGATTTGAAATAAAATGCAGGATACTCGTGTTTTTGAATAGAGTCATTAATAAGAAAGAAACATAGTAAAAATAATATATGTCATTTTAAAATATATAATTTTGAACCCTAAAATGATTATAGCAAGAATTATTTTAAACGCAAAAGAAAGTTAAGGAAAATTAATGCAAATAAAATAAATAGCTATTTCAAAACACAAATCCTCCTTTTGCAAAAAAATTTTCTACATTGAATATTTTAGTTGTTAATCATAGATAAATGTTTATATTACTTTTCGAAAAAGAATATACTTCTTAAAGTTGGTAGTAGCTCTTTTTATATTGCATAAAAGTCTTTTAAGATCAGTATTAACTTATGCATGTGAAACTTGGTCCATGTCTCGAACAGATGAGAACATGATAAGTATCTTTGAAAGGAAGATTTTAAGATTCATTTTTGGAGGAATTCTGGACAATAGAACATGGCGAAGAAGATCAAATTTAGAACTCTATCAATCATATAAAGAATCTGACATTGTTAACTTCATCAAAATACAACGAATTGAATGGGAAGGTCAGGTTATCAGAATGAATGAAGACCGCACCACTAAAAAAGTCTTCAATGTTCAACCAATTGGCACACGAAGAAACGGAAGGCCAAATCTTAGATGGATTGATGGCATAGAAAAGGCTCTCCTAGTTTTGAGAACTAGGCATTGGAGGACGCTAGCAGGAAGAAGGCTGGTCTGGAAAAGGCTTCTTGAGAAGGCCAAGGACCACCCTGGGCTGCCGTGCCCCTGAAGAAGGAACTAAGGAAACTCTTTTTATTTGCTTACCTCAAAGAGCTTTAAAAATCTCATCAAATCTTGAGTTTTTTTTTATTATAGTGTATACATTTTATTACCCTCTAGGCTTTCTCATGAGTCTTTGCTGCATATTTAAATTCAAATACATCTGTTTTATAAGGTAAATAGTGTGCAATTTTCCGTAATATACATACAAGACAACTCTGCCATTTTTTATGTTTATACAGTAGAAATACCGAAAAAAGTCCAGTTATTATGAAGAATTATTCCAGCCAATGATCAAATTTCATGTTTTAATTACATCTTTCTAATAAGTAACTAATTTCAACAGAATTTCTATTTATAGCCCACAAATTACGAAAATGAGAACTTATATAGTCGTTCTCAGCTATATTTCTTTACCATTAATACCTTATCAAGTTTTAGAATATTTGTGTTGATTTATACTGTTAAAAATTTCGAATACATTATGTGAAAAGTTTGCTAAAAATTAGTTTACCTTTTGGTAACTATCCTCAATAAAGAACATTTTATTGTTTTTTAAGGTTGTAATTTCTGAGCAAATTCGTACTTTAATACTGAGATATTAAAATGTATCCTATTTTTATCGCGTGTATTTACAAAACTACTTAAATATAGTCTTTATTTTTGCCTAGTATATTTAAATACTAATAAGATATAATATATATATATATATATATAAAAGATAGTTTAATTACTTAAACAATTTAAATATACCTCTTATTGTCTTTTTTTCTAAAAGCTCTCGTATCGCTGCTGAGGACAAATTTAATACACAATTAGATAGTTTCCCATTTCTATAAAGTGTCCTAATTATATTTTATTTGACACAAAAAATTATTAAGAATTAATAGTTTAATGTGTGATTAATATTAAGAAATTTAAAATTGAAAGTGCAAAACTGAAGTTGATTATTTTACTAGCAATCGATTGTGTTAGTTATTTATGTAATTCTAAACTTTTGTTTTTTAATGCATCCTGCAAATTATATGTTTAAAGTAAAACAAAAAGGTTAAATGCAATTACTTAGATTAAAATATTAATTAAATAAACCTATATTGCTAATTCACCTCGAAATCAACTTATTTTTCAAATCTGAAAGCATAAATGAAATTATTAGTAATAAGACTTCTAACAATTCTGTAAAACTTATCAAAAAATGTTCTAATTTAAAAAATTATAAATTTTAAATAATGATATATATAACATATAAATTTTAATATAAAAGTTTTAATATATAATTTAAATGTAATAATTTGAATATAAAAATTAATTTAATTAAATATAATATATAAATTTTGAATAATAATCATTGATATATATTATTCATAATATCAATGGATTGTGTCCTCTGTATATAACTTACAAACAAAATAACATTATTGTAATTTCAAGACTAAATAGAGCACAAATTTTTCATATATACATTTCAATTTTTAGCTACTGCATCTTACCTGGTATTATTCCCCAAATATATGCCAAATTCTAAACATTATTAATGCAAATTAATTTATTTCTGACCCAAAAAACAGGAAAAGCTATGAACAGAAGCATAAATCTTATTTTTGTTACATTTTATCAATTTTTCAATTTTTTATTTTTTTAATTAAAAAAAAATCTTAGAATTTTAAACTAAAAAAAAAATTTTTATATTAAATTTAATTTTTTTGATTTTCCCAAAATTTTTCCCAAAAATCCAAATTTAAAATTAAATGAAATTAAAATTTTACCCCAAAAAAAAAAATTTTAACAAAAATAAATTTATTTTTTTTTCTTTTATAAATTTTTTTAATGGATTTTCCTCGAAAAAAAAAAAAAAACATTTTTTAAATTTTTAAAATAAATAAACCAAATTTTTTAAAAATTTTAATTTTTGCTAAACCTGGGAATTTCCCCCCCAAAAAAAAAAACAAAAAAATTAATGAAATTAATTTATTTTGCCCAAAAACGGAAAAGCTTAAAAAACATAAATTTTTTTTTTTCTTTTATTTTACGAAATTTTTTAAATTTAAAATTTTTTTATTTAAAAAAAATTTTTCCCTTTTAAAAAAAATTTAAATTTTTTTTTTTAAATTTTTTTTTATTTTTTTATTTAAAAAAAGTAATACTTTTTTAAATTCAAAAGATTAAAAATACAAAAAAAAATATTAAATGATTTTTTTAAAAAATTTAAAAAAAAAACAAAATTTTTGGTAATATCCCTAAAAAATTTTTGTTATTTATAATTAGAGATTACCCACGTCAGAGAAAGAGATTGATGATAATAAAAAATCAATAATCCTTATTGCATAGTATATAAATTCCAAGTCGGAAAGAAGTCACATTCTCTGGCTGAAAAGAACCATTGTGGGGCAATGCCAAGAAAGAAGAAGATGAAAAGACAAGAAAAAAATGTAGGTGAATATGTCAATATATAGTTGCCGATACTTACTGAAAGGAGACTTTTACCTATTTAAGTTGTTTTTTCCGCGTTCATTGGATCGGAACATTTAAAGAGTTTCAGATTTTCATTTCCATATTTAGTTCTTATTAAGGAAATTTAGTTTTTAAATGCATTTTTTTTGCATAGTTCATTTTCCATTCTTAAATACATATGTTCAATTTCAACATATTAATTTATAAATCCTACCAATTAAGATGTTTTAGAATCTGAGCACGAAAAGCAATTTTACTTAAAAGTTGCATTTTTTTTTAGAACATTTAAAAAGTATTTCATTTAATTCGGTGTAGTATAATAAAGCATTCACATACAACATTTTTAAGTAAAGAATTTTTAAAATCTTTGAGTTATGTATCACGTTACAAGTTATTTTTTTAAGTTGTGTATTGAATTATTTGTTATTTTCAAAATATTCAAGTTAAGAATTTTTAAAATGTTTATAAGCTATGCATGAAATTAACTTAAATTGTAATGAAAATTTTTAGGAAGCATTTAAAACAAAATCAAATCAAGGTGCTAATACAATTGTAAGGATTGCATGTATTTCTCAAGGTTAAAGAAATAATGTCAAAACATCCAACACTTATGCAGTGTGGTGGTTGTTTTTTAAAATATTACATATTTTGTAAATCATACTACATGCGAATAAAATTGTATAACAAAATAAAATTTAAATTTGCTTTCCTTCCACATACTTCAAATAAAATCCCAGTATTATTTATTTATTGTTATAAAGCTAACAAAGCTGTGAAAGTTGATAGCTTCAAATGTATATGTTCTAAAAATCCTTTTAAGGATATGTATAATAACAAATTAACCATTTATGAAAAATTTTCTCAATTTGGGGAATTATAGTTAATATTAATATATAAAACTAATTCTTACGGATTTACACTTCATATTAATACAGAAATATAATTCTATTTCGTTGATTTTAGTCACTAAGAGGTTATTGTCTTATCTACTAATATACTATACTTCACCATCTTTTAATATCCTTTTTAACCAGCAATAAACTTAATTTTCAAAAATATGTTATAACAGCGATAGATTTCTCTTACAATTCATATTGGACTAAATTAAAATTTTTACAAAGATCAAGCATTTCTTTTTTTAAATCCACTGATTCATTATAATAATTTATGCATAATAAGAAATTTAAGAGACGGAATTAAAATACAATAATATTAGTCAAAATTGTATGGAAGTTGTGAAGCTCCCACGTTGATCTCGAGAATTGTTTATTCACATTTTTTTTTCATAAATCACTTCATATCTTGCATGAAACGGTAGACTTGATGAAAGTTATTTAGGAAGCTAGTCAATATAGTAGCTTTACAACTGAAATAGTTGGTTATTGACTTATGTAATTAGAGCAAGAAACATAAATTCTTTGTACGGCAAACAAAATATATAGCTTTACGTTTTATTTAAACTTAATTTCATTTTTAAAGTTTTATCGTAAAAAAATTTGATACTTACAAACCAATAATTAAGGATTGATTGATGAGAGATGTAGAGCAGAAAAGGCTGGTATCTCTTAAAACAATGCGCTGATAGTTTAATTTTTCATCATATGTATGAAAGCTTTAAACATTTGTGGACTAATTATTGTCTTTTATTGAATTTCTTTGAAGTAAGCAATGAATACTATTTGTTAAGAAATATTGAGACCAGTTTATTGGAAGTCTTGGAAATCACTGGACATCTTGAAAATTATGAAACTTTAGAAATTATTGGACTCTTTGGAAATTATGAAACAATGGTTCTAATCATACTTTTAACTCACGAAATATAATATTACAACACTTTTATTACAATTAGGTTTAAATAATTTTGAATAATGTTAGAGGATTAAGTTAACAAAAATATTGCAAATAAATAAATGAAAAATACACTTGTAACAAACTACAGCATCACTCGCTTAAAACCCTTTAACTGCCAAGTTATTTTGATGATTTGGGTACACAAATTGTCAAATTTTTTTGAACCAAAGAACTTCTAACCTCTAACTTTTGAAGTCTTCAGTAAAGTGCTGTCATCTATTGAATTGAGCGCACATTAACTTTTCCCGAGAATCAGTCGGGTTTGACAAAGAGATGAAGCCGAAATAAACGTCTCCCGATATATATACACGGGTAAAACAATACGATGCTCTCAAAAAAAAATTACCCCGAGTAGTACTCGGGAGTGACATTTTCGAACACCAGTGCTGTACCCGTATATTATTCGGACATGACAGTTAAAAGGTAAAAAATCAGTAAGAAAATTAATGTGATATCGGTTTTCAATTTTCCCTGTATTATTTTTCATTAAAACAAATTTTTTATAAATTTTCATTTATATTTTAAAAATATCATGCCCTTCTTATACATTGGCTATTTTTGTATCTTTGGAAAATACAAGCCTTTTATTATTAGGATAAAATTTGTGGAATATTACAGTCTCCAAAAAAAATTTTTCATTAGCATGTGTCTCTACCTTGACTTGGTCATAGTAAAGCATAAACTTCACCTTTTTCAAAACATTCTTGGGTATATTTAAAAATATGGCCAGAAATATCGCTCTGCTGATATTCCCAGTTAGCACCAACTAATAAAAGACCATATAACATCAGAAGATCATAAAATATTGTTTGCTAATGGATAGTGTTCATACGTTCTGAACCATGCAGTAAATTACACAATTCATCATGAGTCAAAGCTCCCTAAGCCATTACTGTGATTCTCTTCCCATTTGTCTGTTTTAACATTATTTCGGCTCCTTCCTAAAGTCATTCCAATAATTCTTGGTACAAAAGGGGTCGTCAAGGTTAAATTTTTTCATGAAAAATATAATTTTTTTTTTCATTTGTTGTTCCAAGACATGACATTTGAATTCCTAAGTCAAAATACCATTATATTTGGTAGTCCAAAAATTTGTCGGCCATCCTGTGATAGCAAAATCCTTTGTGTTCCAAATCATTTTATTTTTATTTTGTTCGAATCACTTTCCAAATTGTGAGACTAGGGATAGCAGTTTTAGAGTCCTTTATTAACCTTGTTCTTCCTCTTTCAGAATTACTTTAATAAAATAACATTTTCGCAGCTCTCACTCTAATAATTATTTACCACACAGGATCTTCAAATAAATAGTGGATCTAACTCCTCACTTTTGCTTCTCGAATAAATAATGCTTCTACGAAAAACTAGAATATGAGTTTTATAATAATTCTGATGTAAGTAAAATGTGCTTATTTTCTCTGGTGATCTTATTGTTTCTTAACAGACATGTTATTTAGTTCTTAAATAAATATGTAGATTTTAATAAAAATAAAGCTAATTTTCGAAATAACTACTAGCACACAACTATTGCACGATAAATTTTAAATACAGATGCTAAAAAATTACACATTGTGTCTTCTTCAGAAATACACTTATTCGTTCTCATTAGTGTGGTTTTATAATTTATACTCAATGTTATCTATCTAACAATATTTTGTATAGAACATTTTTGAAGTAATAACTTCGTTATATATAGGTGCATTTTTCTGGAAAGTGAACTTGAATGATGCGTTTACAAAGCCAAGGTCGGGTTTGTAACGCTCGTAACAATGGTAACAATACTACTGAATCGCTTGGGCTTATTGTGCTATGTATCGGAGAAATTTGTGCAGCGAAATGTAGAGCAGAAAATGGACAAATAATTCTAAGGGTTGCTATTTATATTTCACCAAATCAAAGTGTAGAGAAAATCATCGAATTCATTCACAAAAATTTAGTTGCCTACACTGTGAAGTCGGATCAACTCTTCTTTATAAATTGCCTATTATTTTAAGTGGGGATTTTAATGTAGATTTTTTAAAAAACAACAAATCGGAGCCTTTATAGATTTTTTAAAATCAAAATTCAATTTAATTATGTCAAATTATCCGAATGAAAGCACAACAATGTACGGAACAAAGCTTGACGGAGTTTTTAGATATTAAATAATTTTGAATCTAAAGTATTTATAACCTATTTCAGCTATCATAAACCTATTTTTTCCTTCTTAGAATACAATTGATTCAGAAATATGATTGAATATTTCACAAAAAATATTATTTTATGAGTACAGACATACGAATGAACAATTTTTGTGACAATACTAATATTCCCTTGTTTTGTATTCACCTAACTAATCCCTGAAATAATGTTATAAAATTTGAAGAGTTATCACTTCCATCGTGTGGTCATAAGCACACACACCCTTTTTTTTTAATAAAAATTCTATTTGTTTCAACTTACTATCATACAATAAGGAATATTTCCTGTCATTTATGTTAATAAATTATGCGAACATAATCTCTATTTACTACTCACGCAATTAGAGCTTTTAGTCACATAGAGTCACATAAGAGAGTCACCCGTAACACATTTAAACCAACTGCAAAATTAAATTAAACGAAGCATAGTTTTTAAATTTCATTTGGGTGTGTGGATGGAGGCTGCGGAAGTGTGTTAATCAAAAAAAGTGATTAGATCATTAGGATAGCGAGTTTGTTTCAAGTAGTTTTCACAAATATTATGTTGTGAAATATATGGTAGATATTGTCCCCGTATTGAGTGTTACAAATATATTACTTTGTATTAATGAACAATTTCTTAAAAATCGGGCTTCACCAATGAAGCTATTAACTCCCTTAACTGCCACCGACGTATATATACGTATCACTCAATCAACGCGGGAACTGCCTGGACGTATATATACGTATTTGCAAAACATGGTCCTTTTCTTTCCACTGCTATCAATAAAAATATGCCAAAAGTTTTGAAATGCAATTAAATGACCTTGACAGTGTTTGAAAAGAACTTCTGAGAAAATATTGCACATTTATGTCCTTTCTTTTCCCCAAAATACACTGCATACGCGTGCCTATGTGAAAATCTGTGGTACCGGGGAGAGAATTGCGTAACTTTTAATCGGCATTTAAAGGGTTAACAAAATATTTTATTTGATGAAAAGAAAGGCAAATTTGTAATTAAATGCTTATACATGTAATGCTTACTATGCTAAGATATGTTGATTTAATTATTTTTTCAAACATCAAACAGAACAACTTTCAGATAAAAAGTTCTGTCACATTTCCTATACTAAATTTTCGCTTAAACCTTCCAATAAAAATGGTATAGTGAGAATTAATCATTTATTCAATTGTGCTTTCGATTCATTTGATAAATATTTACAAGGCGTAAAACTTCATTATCAGTCATGTCTTACATTTTACTCATTTTCCGCGAAGTGTTACCAATTTATATTTATAATTTTAATATTGTTTATTTACTCTTTAAATCAGCGTTTCTTAAAATGTGGGGCACTCCCCTTGGGAGGCGTGATAACTCTACGAGGAGGGGGAGGGGCGAGCATATTGAAAAGTCGAAAACAAAAGGTTATTTAAAAATTATTAGTTTACTGAAAGTAAACAAACAAAAAATACTTTCTGATATAATAAAATATAAAATAAAGATTTACACTGATATAATACACTTAAAAATGTATTAGTACTGTACAATGTATATTTTATTATTAATTTAACAATACTAAGTAAAGAACAAGTTTGATAATTATCAGTGACCCCATGGGCTTGAATTAATAATTATCTGGATAATTTGTATGGTTTAATACGGTAATTCCTTAACTGCCGATTAAAAGTTATGCAATTCACTTTCCAATGCCACCGTTTTCCACGTAGACGAGGGTATTTTGATGTTTTTGAGGGAGAGGAGAAACACTGTCAAGGTCCTTTTATTGTATTCCAAATCCTTCGGAAAAATATTATGGATAGCACTGCACAGAAAATATCGTACTACGGAAAGACGTATATATACGTCCAGAAAATTAATGATTTGGCTG
This sequence comes from Trichonephila inaurata madagascariensis, assembly GCA_019973955.1. Classification (NCBI taxonomy): domain Eukaryota; kingdom Metazoa; phylum Arthropoda; class Arachnida; order Araneae; family Nephilidae; genus Trichonephila; species Trichonephila inaurata. Next base: position 324,582 of record BMAV01024152.1, read on the forward strand.
GTCGAGACGTTTATATACGTTGGTAGCACATTAGAGGTTAAAGTGGTATTGTAGCTTTAGTGTCAAAGTAAAGTATTATTGAATTCAATACATTGTTACTGTATGGAGGAGGGCGCGATGAAAATGATGATTGAATATTGGGTCGCGTATATTGAAAGTTTGAGAAGCATTGCTTTAAATACATCTAAAATTTTTTTTATGTTCTTAACTAAAATAGTGAATGTTTCATATGTGTTATAATATTATTCGGAGCTATTTAGCTGATTTAATGCACCTAGTTTTGAAAAAACAGATTTTATTCCTTTATATATTTTTTGCACCTCAAAATGATTCTCAAAAGAATGCATATCTTGAAATTTTCATAATGGTGTGATTGATTACAGGTAAGAATCAGAAAAAAATGAGATGAATAAAAATTTTACACTTTTCTAATGTATACTTTAACTTTTCATCCTTAAATGAATTCTTTCCGTTTTCTTCTTTCATAAAAACTAGCAGAATTTCTAAATTCGTTATATCTCGTTGCAGTTTTCTTATGAAAGAAATTTATAGAGCTGATTTTTTTTAAACATAAAATGTAGTTTTATTTTTATTAATTTCCGGTAACTGAAGCTTACTTTTCTTTAAGTTTTTCTGTTGTATTCATCTAAAAATTCAAAAGCTCGGACCTGCTTTTGTATTATTTAAGTAGAGTTTGACTTTTTTCTTGCATAAAATTTTATTCTCAGAAGTATATTACTTAGAATTAAGTAGAGTCTTATAGGTATATTACCCCATTGAAAATATATCAACTAAACTTTTGAATATGTTCTCAAAAGTGTTTCAGTTTTCAAACACGTTATCACAAAAAAAATTTTAATTCTAAAATGGCTGAGTACAATTCTACTTCAATAAATTTTAAAAATTTATTCTCGTTAATTTCTTTTATAAAAAAAAAAATGTTTTGATAACAAATTATAAACCTATTTATTAGAATTAAAATATGTGATATTTTTACGTCACCTTTACCGTTTAAATCAACATGCATCGAAAATGGCATAACTTTCATCAACCATATATAATGCGCCGTTTAATTCTAAATTACAGAAAAATATAATAAATATATTTATATTTTTAAATAATATTGTATCAGATAATTGTTTTGAATGGAACGTGTTCCTTTCAAAATATATTCAAATTCAACACGATGGGCTCAATTCCTGATGGTCACATGATAAGGGAAATCACGTGTTCTCGGCTTAATCAAAACTGGCATTAAATTAACTTGTTGTTCTATTTGTAAAATTTAGGTAAAATTTCAAATTTCTTATTTGGGAAAAGATTCTCAAATATAATTGGGGAAAAAATACATCAAAAGGGGTTTCAAATTAAAAAAATATATTATTTTATTCACGTACTTTTAAATTAGGTATATTTTCCTCACTTATTTGAGTTATTATTATAGACAAATATATGCTTTTTTAAAATAAAATTTCTGCAAATAGCAAAAGTTGGCAACAACGAAGCGCATGACCTGATTAGCTGAAAACATATGATTACATTTATCGTATGATTATGACGTCACATGAATTTAGGAACTAATTAACTAGAAACACATGTTTGTCATCATCACGTGACTATGATGTCGTATGATTTTAGCCCATTCAGTATACGTAAATAAATCGCAAGGTTTTGAAAGAAAATTTTAATCATCTCACGACACGTCTTTTATTTCAAAATAACTTTTTTTTATTTTAAAAAAATGTTCTAAAACATTATATATAAGATATTCTTAATAATAAGATGACATCCTCTACTTTTTTGCTGCGTCATATTATTTGTGATATTACTTGGAATGTGTTTTTATCACCATTATATTTTTTAATCTTAATAATATTTAACTTAAGCGCCATAATTTTTAACTTTTTAATGAACAAAGTTTTATCTATCTTGAAATGTTACCTTATATTTGTTAATTAAATTTTAAGGAAATAAAATTTAATATTAATTATGTAATTAACTTTTCGAACATTTAAAGGAAGTCTATTTTCTCAGCATATTTGATTAAAAATTTTGATTAAGTATTTGATAAATTTTAAGAAAAATCTGGAGCGTAATAGTTTACTTTTCCAAAATGTTTTAATATTTTCAAAATATTTAGGCTTCTTTTTTTATTTTTTTGTGAAAACTTTTAAATAGTTATGAAAACGCTGAATATATCTTTTGTGATTATAATTATTTTCATTGAAATTCATCAAGTTTTGAGTTTTGAGTTTTTTGAGAATGCAGGAATTTTGTACTATATGAAATAAAATTAAAATGCCAGCTTCTTTCAAACACTTTTAAGTATTTGCATGCGAAAACAAAAAAGCTAAATTATATTTAAAATAAAATTATAAACTTTTGATGATAAAGATGTTTCATGAAAATGTCTTCGTTCTTGAAATTCGAGAAACAAGCCAATTTTTTTCATCGAAACCAAAGTTTTTTAATGCACATACTTACAAAAAAGTATTTTTCCAAGAAAAGAATGTAAAACTCCACAGGATACAAAATGAGATAATGTTACCGCAAAATTCCTTTACAGTATATTGAAGATAAATTGTTAATTATAGGTGTTACGTAAATAGAAATTTTGAGAATCTGATCTAGTAACTAACTTGCTGCGTTCTTATAAACTTTTTTATACTCCCCATAAAAACAAGAACAAAGTATAATAATTACAGGCTAATGTAAAAAAAAAAAACGTCATTTAATTCTAAAAACTTGTTGAAAGTTCAAAGAAAAAAGTTGTTTTTATCAAGGAGCCCTTTTTCTTAACCTTTGCTAAACATGGGCGCATAATTTTTCCTCCTTGGCTTTTTGTTTTAATTAAGTTCACGAGTTGTTTATTTCTTCATCTAATATTTACTTCCCCCATTTTCTGGGATAAGAAAAAAATCTATTTCACTTAATTATCTTTTTAAATTATATATTAGGCAAGAGAAAGGAATGAGACTGGAAAAAAAAAGCGGTTTCTTCCTTCTTTTTGAGCGATCACAAATAAAAAATGTAATTAAAGTTTTTGAACCATGAATCATTGAGGTAAATAATTGCTGAATTTTCCATCATTATTTATCCATACCTTACTATCAGGCTGCTCTCAAATGTCTTAATTAAATTCAATTAGTTCAGAAAAGAATTCTATTTATTTTACATCCGTTGATAGCATGGAAGTATTAGATGCACAAATAGTTTTGAGGTCCTCATAATTTCTTAAAGTATGATTCTGTATGTTATTATTTTCCATAAAATAGAAATAAATTTACAGTAGGAGCTTACTAAAAATGAAAACATTTTTAAATTAGTACTAATCTAATTGCCTACTGTATCGAGTATTCTGTAAAGTTTATAGTTTTAAATTAGTTGATTAACCTTTGATTTAATATTTCTATCAATATCCTGAATGAGCAAATTTTTTATGTGCCGCGAATGATTTTACTATAATTTAACTCTAGATAAAAGCTGATTAAATTCTTTTTACCATTTGCTTCGATTTTTTTTACAAAACTTTTCGTCAAATTATGTTACAAAATAAATCATAATGAAAAAAATAGAGTGTTTGCATATGACCACACGATAAAAGTAATAACTTCGAATTTTGTAATGTTATTTCAGGGATTAGTTAGGTGAGAGAATGAAAAACAAGGGGATATTAGTATTGTCATATAAAATTATTTATTCGTATGTCTGTACTTAAAGTAATATTTTTTTGCGAAATTACAATCATACTTGTGAATGAATTGTATTCTAAGAAGGAAATAGTAGGTTTATTGTAGCTGAAATAGGTTACAAATAATTTAGATTCAAAATTAGTATTTAAATATCTAAAAAAACTCCGTCAAGCTTTGTTCCATACTTTGTCGTGCTTTCATTTGGATCATTTGACATAATTAAATTGCATTTTGATTTTAAAAAATCTATAAAGGCTTTGATTTTTTTGAAAAATCTACATTAAAATCTCCACTTAAAATAATAAGCAATTTATTCAGAAGAATTGATCCGGCTTCACTCAGCCTAGGCAACTAAATTTTTGTGAATGAATTCGATAATTTTCTCTATACTTTGATTTGGTAAAATATAAATAGTAACCACATTAGAATTATTTGTCCATTTTCTGCTCTAAATTTCGCTGTACAAATTTCTCCGATATATGACTCATTAAACCCAAATAATTCAGTAGTATTTGATGCCACATTCATTTCTGAAGTGGCATAAGTTGTCGTATCTCCCTTATTTTTATACATAGCAACTCCACCCACCAACTCTGTGATTGTGTCTTTGGAATTTAGCAATACAATGAAAATTTGGAACGTCAATGTTTTTTTCATTATTTATCACTGTTTCTGCTAAAAGTAATATTGTTACGTGTTGCATAACACTGTCATCGAGATCCGCAGCATGTGCACGTAAACTCTGACAGTTCAAAGAATATATTTATATTCTCTTTTTTGTGGAAATAAAGTTTGTGAAGATATCTGTGATTGTTTTAAGTTTATTTTGTGATAACCTTATAAATTCATATTGTAGATCTCTGAGAGTTATAGATTTTCTTATGCCATAAAGAATTTTTGATCGGAATTTTCCATAACAGTGTGAAGTCCTTCAAGACATTGCTCTTGATAACACAACATATAACAATTGTTTAGAATGTGTTTTCTCATATTATAACAAGTTTAGAAGAACTTTTCATTGTTACGGAGAATTGCGATCCATTATTAAGAGCGTTACAAACCCGAGCGTAACAATGCTTGGGTTTTTAATACGTATCATTCAAGTTCACTCTCCAACAAAACACGCCTAAAGAAGTTATCGCTTCAAAAATAGAAATTTGATATATATATATATATATATATATATATATATTGTATATTTCAAGGAATCATTTTACAATATTAAATCAACTGAAAAGAAAAGGACGAATGCAAAAAGGTTTCTAATGCTTGAAAAATCAAAATTTTCTTAAATATTCTCGATAAAAAAAGGATATTTTAGTAGATTTTAGCTACTTTAAATGAACATATTTTTAAAATTTTAGACTAGATGACTATAGTACTATTATTTTCTGGAATTTTTCAATTTAATCTTATATTTTTTGTCATAGTTTAATTTGTTTAATGTTTTGACAAGCTATTTTTTTCTAGAAATGGTAACGTATATTTTCTTTCTAAAATCATCATAGTTTTAATTCTTTTCATTATATGATTTTTGAGCGAATGATTTTAACTGACATTTATAGTTTGTCTAGCACTTTATAAACATTTCAATCGTAATGAATTTTACAAGAAGCTATTTTTCCTCGGATTTGAAAAACGTTAGGTTTTATTTCCCTACTTTCTTAATGTTTCTTAATAATTTATTTTTCAAATACAGGATTACTAAAAAAAATGGTTAAGCTGTTTGAGCTTATAAATTTCAAAACATACTGTGCTTACATGGATTTTAATTCATATAATTAATCAAAATATCATTGTTAATAAGTATCAATTAAAGAAACTGTCTAATGACTTCTTAAGGCTTAAATCAATTAAAATTACAACAAATTTTGATACAAATTTATTTTTGTTCTATGCAACTTTGCTTCTATCACATACTGAAAAAAAATATTATACATAATTTATTATTGTTACATTGCCTCATTCATTATATTTTCTTTTTAGCCTTAATTTCATTAGAGAAAAAATAAAGTATATGTTAAAACAGATATTTTTTTCTTGTAAAACCTTGAATCTTTCATTCATTTCAAGTTTTAAATTATAAACTTTAAATTTATCCCTCTGAAAGACGTAGACATAATACTGGTACGGGTTTTTTTTCTCTCTTTAAATATAAATTGTTTTTTTTTGGCTTAAAGTATTTTTTCAGCCTGTATGTATAAGAATGAAGTATGAAAGGCTTTTTCTTTATAGTCGTTGGTATTAAGGCTCTGTCTAGACGTAGATATATTTTTTCTCTTAGCCAACAAAGTATACTCTTTTCAAGGGAAACTGAATTATTTGCGGAAGAGTTGGAAAATATACTTATTATTTTATTAGTAGCGCGTTATCTTAATCACTTTAATGGTATAACCTAGTATAAATAGACATAATTACAAGTGGAATAAGTGGGATTTCTATGTCTACATATGTCGTAATCGATCGTAAATTGGATGTTACAAAGCTCCTCATTAATTATTTTACTGTATAACCGCAGCGGAATGTGTATTACTACATAAATATTTTTTACTTTAGTCAAAGTCACACACACACAAAAAAAATACATTTTTGCTGATCTTTCAAACGCTACTAAATTATTTTTAATGAAAAACGGTAAACACAATAAAAAAAGATGCAGCTTTTAACTATCCAAACAAATTTGATCCATCTCTTTTATTCAATGTAAATTAAGAAAACTTATTAGACAGAGACTCTTTTAACATTGTTGTTTGAGGTTTTAAATTTGCTCGGGTTTCTGAATGTTTACGATTGTTTTTTAAACTTTTGTAAGCAATGGCACAATAAAATGTATAAATGGTGGATTATGATGCAAAGCAATTAAGGGATTAGAAGTTGGTAGCAAGATGGGACAATGTGTCTCGAAATGTAGTTTACAGATTGTGGATTTAGTTCAAGGAAACTGGAAACAATATACAGAAGACCTATTACAATTCGCCCAAGAGTCACTATGAACCAGCATAATCACTGCTTGACTAACTATAAGACGCAATAGGGGGATAACAGCTACGCAACTAACAAATAAGCTCTCCACTGCTTCTGGTATCTCGGTCTGGAGGTATATGGCTTACTGAAAGCTTAATGAAGTGGGACTTAATGCCAAGACTCTAGGTCTAGATGTCAGTCTGTATCCCACTCACTTCAAGTCACAAGAGAGCCCACCTGACATGAATCGGTAAACATCATTCTTAGACATTAGGGCAGTGAAAGGAGTTTTTGTTTTTTCACTAATGAATAAGGATCCAGTCTGAACACCGATTCTCGTACGTGTTCACAACCGGGGACCCGTATCATCCCTCCAACATCACGGAAATGGAAGTGCTAAGGTCTGAGCTGGCGTGATGTAGAATGAACGTACAGAGCTTTCACGTTTTCAGGAAGGCATCTTAGATCCCTGTAGAAGTCTTTTTAGAGGAAAAGTTAGCATCCAGTTCCTTTTATGAATAATAACGCTCAACCAGACAGATATCGGATGGTCGACGAACACCTTGAGACTGAGGATCTCGTAGTGCATGTCTGGTATGCTCTTGAAAATGAAATTGAAGTTCCCCATCCACCCCCAGAATTTTCTCTGAGCTAAGAAGAACCTTAATGAAGGAAAGAGATTTACTTTCCCTCGATCTTATAAACAGTCTCATAAACAACAAGAGAATTCATTATTTGATTTAACTGATGCCAGGGATTATTATACACCCAAATTAACTTTCCACATATACTGCATCAAATGTGAATTATGGTATTTTCATGACTATAAAGCATGATCATGAAGGAGTATCAATATTTTTTTTCTGAATTTTTTTGTAAAACTTCTAAGTATTTTCGTACCAAATCGCTCTTGAGTTGATTCAATGTGTTTTGAAAAATCCACGAAACTTTTGCATAACAGTGTATATAAATATATACAAATTAGGAGCTTTTTAGTAATGTTTTAATATTTAAAAAAGTACAAAGGATCGATTTCTTCAGAAGAAAGCAAACAAAGCTACATTTTTTATTGCTCAATATAATTCATGACACATTTGTGTGTAGATTTAATTCTACTTTTTAAATCTCAATTAATGTTATGGCCTTTGAGAAAGAATTTTTTTTTTTTTCCAGCTGTAATTATAACTGACTATTTAAATTTATTACTAAAATATAAATAACCGTTCGATTAAATTTACAAAACACTAACGTATTCAAAGGGGAATAGAACCCTAATGAAGGGTATATATATATATATATTGATGTAATCGTTAGCACATCTATTAAAGGTGACTTAAATTATAACATGAATGGAACAAAATTGATAACGATGGGTATTTTTAACGTTTGAGTATGTTAGGAAGCTTTTTTTTAAATAAAAAATAAATATTTCTTAAAGTTTATTTAAACTCATAAATATTTAGTCGATTTCTGTATAATGGAAATATTTGTATTATGTATTCATCAATAGTTTTATCCGAATTTCAAATGAGGTGAATGCAAAAGCCCTGACTCCCTAATTACAAAAAAATACTATCAAAAAACTGTAGAGTAAAATTGAATCCGTAAAGTATTCTAACCAGGTCACATAAATAACAAAATACAAACTATGGTTATCATAACAATGTACGCAAACATATTGTTACGTAGATCCGAGGGTTCGTGGATTTTATGCAGAACAATCACAAATAAAATAAACAGTCCTTCAAGAGCGATGCGAATTTATTAACAAAAATCCAATCCTTTAAATACAGGATTCAGCAGCAATATTCATAGAGTAAAAATCTCACAAGGTCTTCACACCTTCAACATCAATCAAACACAATAACCAGTGTTTAAAAGTACACGTATGTAAAGGATTACTCACAAGCACAGCCGAGCTAATCGCCAGTCAAAACAATTCTCACTACTCGCTGGTTTAATCCAGACTCCTCTCCTCGTCCCGGCGAGCATCTTATTCATAGGCGCGATAGAAACTTCCAGAAATATAGCCGCTCGTGACATCCACTACTTTCTAGAAGATTCCAGAGAGTTCCTAAGTCGCCAACATGGTCGCCAAAGTCGCCAACTTGGTCGCCAAAATTGATGCCAACTTGGCTTTACCGCCAAGATTTCGCCAAGTTCTCATTGAATCGCCATTATAACGTAAGGGGCGGTATTGCTTGTGAATGGTACAACCCTAACATGCAATAAACATAACACAGAGTAATATAAATGTATCAAACACTCAAATATACAAATCACCCTATTTACACAAAATTCGTAACAATATTTTCCCTTTGTATCGATTCAATGTTTATTATTCTCGCATTTGAAAGAAACACAAATGATTACTGTGATTGGACTTAAGAAATACGAACCAAGATCAAATGATGACAACAGCACCTTAACAGGCACTTCAATTCAGTACTTCCCCATCACGGAAATTGGAAATCTGTGACTCTCGACATATGTGTGTGTGTAATGTGTATAAGGGTTATTTTTAAAAATTAAAACAAATATTAAGGTAAATAATTAAGTCGCCTTTTAAATACTATTTATTTACCTATTTTTTCATCAATAATATGTTTGAATGCTGTAAATTCAAAAGAATAGAGAATTCGGCCATTTTTCTGGTGTATCATCTTGTGTGGCACCATTTGCATCTATTTGCAAATTTAAGGTGATGATGAAAGACTTTCTATATATTTTGTATCATTGTAAAAAGGTTTAAATGATTCTTAAGGTTATTGAGACAATTGATTTACTTGAAACAATGCAATATTGATATTAACCAGATCGTTCGCAAACAAAGCAGTACAGTATTAATTACAGCAATTCAAAACTTATTTTGTTTTATATAACTTAAGGTATTAATTTTTTCACAATCTCGTAGAACAATAAAAGTGGTCTCGGTAGCCTAGTGGTCAAGATAATGGACTCGTGGCCGGCATGTCATGAGTTCGAGCCCAGTACCAACGAAGTAGGGGAGCGATGTACGTTAAATCTGTCGAAAGCACAAACGTTCGTCACTTGACCATGGTTCAAAATTATAAGGTTCATCATCGAAAGATCTCGTGTAGCTGTACAGTGTGATGTTATAATATTCACACTCACTAAAACAATTAAAGGAAATGCTTCAGAAAATCCCCAAGCTTATTCTTAAAGTAAGAGGAAATTTATTCTTATATTATTCTAAAATATCAAAAATACAACAAATGGCTGAATTGAATGCATGAGATTTATTGTATAATAATTCTAATGTTGGTTGAATTATCAAGTTACATTCTTCGTCAAAAAGAATTTGTAACCACTTGGTAGGTTAAGCCATAAAATGTAATTATACGAATTTTTATGCATAAAATCTGAATATTTTGTATCCAAAAATTAAATATACCATACAGAACTAAATGTTTTCTACGTGGAAAATGATTTGTAGAAATTTATGGAAATGCTTGAATATGTGTAATATGTCCATCCAATTTCTCATTAATTATTGTGGTAATTTGTTTCCTTTTTCAATTCCTACTATTAGCTCACACTCTCTAGATATTTATTTATTTATCTTCGTGGAATTTTAGATCTTTAATAAAATGCATTTTAAAGCGCTCAATTGAGCTGAAATTTTATATACATGATTATTTTGGAGGACAATACAATAATTTATAGTTATAATTAATAACAATTAACTGATTTAAACTAATTATTCAAAGAATTACAAATACAGCCACTTTGGCATCATTTTTGGTGACTTAGCGATCATTTTCGCGACTTGTGTCAAAACATGAAAAGGTTTTTTTCTCACATTTTAAAGCGCTCGTTTGAGCTGCAGTTTTCTATACACTATTGTTTTAAGTAAAAATACGATAATTTAATTATAATTAATTGACTGAAAGTAATTACTTAAAGATTTACAGATACAGCCACGTTGGTTTCCTTTTTAACGACTTGGGTCAAAACTTTAAAAGATTTTTTTTCTCACATTTTAAAGCATTCAGTTGAACTAAAATTTTACATGCATGATTGTTTTGGATGACAATACGATACTTTAATGATAATGAATAAAAATTAATTCCCACTTAATGTTGTGATTCTGTTATATGTATATATATGTTTATATTAATTGCAACTATTTAATATATAAAAAGTAGCTAAAATAAAATCTTTCTTTGTTGATCTAAGTAGGAATTGACTTAATTTTTTTATATTGCTTGTTTATTTGACAATAGCGGTATTATATATTGTTTTATTTTAAGAATTTGTACACATTTCGTATAAATTTTTATCTTAAGTAATTCATCTATTTTCACGACCGATATATTAACTCACGTGAAATTGCCATATTTCGATTCAACTCGTTAACCTAAAATTTCAATTTTTTTTCATTTTGATTGTTTTAAAAGTTAATATGCTTAGAGTTTAACCATTATTAGCCCACTGTTTTTTTTTCTACCATTTTTAGTTCACTGTGAAGCTTCATTGTAATGTTTATCGGTACAGAACAAACAGCATTAGAATTCAAAAGCTATTTTTAAAAAAGAACTTTTTGACTTTACCCGATTGCTTAGTTTAGAACACATCACAATTTTTTTTATTTGAGTAGCAATTTTTAGATGCTTTTTTGAATTTATTGATCAGTAAAGTAATTTTTAATTTATCTTTTTTTATATACTAGATGTGTAAAACCATAAACTGGGGGAGGGAGTCTTATTCGATTCATTTTTACATTTTTAATGGAGCTGATAAAAATACTTAGTAAACTTAATCGATTGGAGAAGTTTAAAGTAATAACATTTCCATTCATTACCTTCAATTACTTTTTATTTCAGTTTCGAAGATTAATTGAGGCCGACCAGAAAGAGAGAGAGGATAATAATCATAATTCGGCATTAAACGATTTTTGAAAAATGCTTGCGCAAATTCATCGAATTTTTCGCGCTTTAAAAGTTTTTATTTGTTCTTTGGGTAAACTAATGATCTTGTTACGAAAGTAAATGCAAATATTCTCCTGGTGGTTTTTGTACTTTATTTGCTTATTTTTGAATGACTTTCCTAATGATGCTATACATTTGAGAAATAATTTTTACCGGTTTGATCATTAGCAGATCCATGAATGGTATTTATTGCCAGGATTAAAGTACATCTAGAGGTTTTCTTCCCTCAATGATGGCTCTTTTTGTGTGAAATTTCTGTCGATGTCATTATCTGAGTCGGTGGAAATAATGTGTTCCAAGAGACAATCGTTTTTCACTGTTGAATGGCAAAATGATATTAAATAGAAGCTTAATATATTTAGTTTTAAAATGAGTCATAAATTATAAGCATATGAAGAAAATATAACCGATGTAAACTCATTATCTTTTTTATTGGAAGCTCCGTGTTCAAAATTGATATTATTTAAATGATTAATCAATGCATTACAAATAATGAGAAGAAAAATTTTAGCAACTTTATAGAATGATTCTTATTGTTTTGTTACTAATCATTGGTTGCTGATGAAAGAAAATAATAATTACAAGCATCATCAATATATTTATTGAAGTTATAGAGTCAAGAGTTCAAAACCTAGTGACATTGGGGAAAAGCTGTATTGAGGGGCATTAAATGCATCGAAGCTTGAAGTTCTCCCTTTGGAGTGATGTAAAAGTATGGAGAGGGGCTTACCAGATTATGTATCGTCCTCGTCATTTGACTGTGATTCAGAATTACACGGTTCGTTCCCAATCGTGTTGCTTTCAGTGTGACGTAAATTAAGCTTGCCGAGGAAAAGTTACGTGATTCGCTTCTGAGTACTTCCATTTTTCACACAGGCATGCGCAACTTTGGGGTGTATTAGGAGAAAAAAAAGGTATAAACAAGTAAACCCTTCTTTGAAATACCTGTAAGTAAATCCATCGCAAACAATGTCAAGGTCATCGTGTTGCATTCCAAAACCTTCGAAATAGTTTTACTAGTACCAGTGCAATGTAAAGCTTTGTGTTTAATTCTAAAAAAGACGTATATATACTCCAGAAAAGTAATTAACGCATAGGTTAGTGAAGCGTACATTTTCAAAGGAGTATATATATGCGTTTAATAAAGTTATGCGTACATATACATATATATAAACTTATAAGGGGTTTTAATTAATTCGTATACTTTTATTTTTTAAAAAATGTGTATGCATTCATTTCGTATAAATTGGATTTGATTATATTTGCTTCTCAGATACGATTCAATTGACAAAAATCGGTCAAAAAATCAAATGTAATTTTTTTTTAGCCTAAATTATTCTTTATATACTTTTCTATAACCTCACAAAATTTAAAGACGCTAAACTTAAAAAATGCAGAACTATGATAGCTTTTACATTCGTTTTTATTCACATCCCTATGGCAAATCAAAACTTTAAACTTGCTTATCTCAGAAAGATAAAATAACTAGTTTGTCTTTTTAAAATACTAAGGCTTTTTTTCTATTCTGCCTAATGCTTTGAAAAAAATTTTACCTATTACTAATAGTACATGTAACAAAAGTTGGTATGCATTTTTGAATCAAAGCAATACTCATTTTTTAAAAAATAATTGAACTCAGAATTTGTACATTTTTTAAGGAATTTTCAATAAGCATTCATAAAAAGAAGTATTGTACGAATACCAATCATGTTACGGCAAAACCCATATCTACTTTTGTTACACATAGTTTGACGTACTTGTACATCAAATTTTATGCGTGTACGTAATTTTTTTTTGGAGAAGTAGCATTTTAAAATCGCTTCACAAATTTTAAGTTTTGTCCTTAAAAAATTAAATGGCTAGCTTTTTATGAACTATTGATATAAATCTGTTTTTGCTATAAAAGTGCAATAATATATAGGTAAACAAATAAACAAAAATTCTGAAAATCCTTAAACTAAAATTTTTTGTGTAAATCGTACCATGTCCCCTTAAGAACTGTGAGAAGAAGACTGCTTGAAATTGGATTACGAGGCTTCAAAAACTCTCCACAAACCATTACTTACTGATTGGTGAAGGGCAAGTGTTCATTCATTATGGATTGTTAAAGACTTAGAAAAGGTAATATTTGAGGAAGAAAATCAGTTTTGTAGTTTAGATAACAAAAATAGAGCCTATGCAAGACAACACACTCATAAAGAATTAAACCTTCAGTGTCTGAAGTTCACATTAAAGCAACCCATGCAAGTGATGATACGAGGCTGTGTGTCTTCTCATGTGGTGTAAGACTTCCCATTGAAGAACAGATAAAACCACGGAATGCTATAAAATAATACAAAGTACTGCAAAATGAATTGCTATCAACAGTGGAAGATATTTTTGGAAATCATTCATAGATTTTCCAGGATGATAATGTTCCCTTTCACCGTGTCAAATGGTTTGAAGACAATACTGAGAATAAAATGACCTAGACAGAATAGTCTTCGGATCTTAACCTGATGCGGAACCTATGGTATAACATTAGTTTTGATATTTGAAAGAAAAAAATCTTCGAACAATCGTATGTTAACTGAAGTTTTAATATTTTTTTTCAACCATGTTGTCACGAAAGAATTGTTGCATTCCATGCCTAAAAGATGTAAAGCTGTAATTAAAGAAAAATACTGGTCATTAAAAACTTGTTATATCTGTTCAAACTAGTTTAAACTTGCAACAATCATGTAGTTTTCAAAAGCCATGATAAATGGACCGTGATGTAAAGCATATTATTACAAAGTATTGTGTTTTATGCCCAGTGGCCGAGTGGTAACGTATCACGCTTCCACACCACAGGTCTGGGGCTCTATCCTCGGGCTGTTCAAGGTCGATCTAGTCTTTCATCCCTTCAGTGGGTCGATAAATGAGTACTAAACTTGCTTGGGGACTAAAAATTGGTGTTTCGCTTCAGACTGGCCACTGATCGAGATATCTGTCATGCACCTCAGCGCCCATTGGTCACGTATACTGAGATGGGTACAGTAGGCTTTGGCCCTCATGGGTTGTTGCGCCATTGAGTTTATTTTATATTAATTTTTAACTTATATTATGTTTTCCAATATTGTGTTGTTTTTTACCCAATATACATTTTTGTGATCAGGCATCTGTTCTGTAAAAAACACTTGCGGGATTAAAAAGCTATTAAAAGATTTGTGAAATCAGCATTAAAAAATAGTAGTTAAGTTAGTACGATAATTACGTTAAGGTTGCCAGAACTTTTTGGCACTGCTGTAGAACAAACATACTGGAAAATTGCTTCACCTTTATAACTATAGACGCTTTTTTTTAAACTAGATTATAGATAAAATTTAAAATATTCACAAAATATAAGCAATCGATAAAATATGATCATGGCATTGATTAACAATTAAGTGACTGAAAAATTTCGATTTTAAAATTATTGCTTTGAAGATGCCAAAAAATATTGAGGGCCATAGTTGGGAAATATTACTCTATGTAACTAATATAAAACCCAACATTTTTCCAGATATCGGTTAGCAATCAAGGAAGTGCCTGTTCCAATATATTTCTGGTTTTTATGTCGATTCTTTGTGGTTCCAGGAAAATATTTTTTGAGTAAAGTTTAATACTATCCAGGAAAAGTGGTCTACGTAGATACTTCTCAGAATTGCTTAATATTTGACTCTCGGGTATATTTTTCCATAAGAAGCTTTTATATATTTTGACAAACAAGATCCTAGAAATATTTTTGTGGTTAAGAGAGGCTGTGTTTTAGAGAATGTTACGCGAATCATTTAATAATAAAAGAATTTGAAAGATTAAATATTTTTATAACTAAACATACATATGTGGAATAAAATTTTAGCATCGTATATTTTTAATAAATAAATAATTTCATCATTGTTAAAACATTTTTTCAAATCAAACTATTAATTTAGGTAAATTTCGTATCAAGAAAAAAAATTCTAAATTTAGTTTCAATAATATTTCAACAATTTGATTCAGAAAAAAATAAAATTTAAAAATCTCAAAGTAGAGACAGCCCATTGGCATGGTGTTAATAGTTTGGAGAGGGGGTTCCAGCTCAGGTTTCATTCTCGTAACTTTATCAAGGTTCAAAATTACGTGGTCCGTCACCAATAAACATCGTATTGCTTTATAGTACGAAGTTAATGAACACTCACTCACTAGAGACAGCTATAAAGATCACTAAAATTATATAATAATGATTAAACTGTAATTATTCTATTCCATGTTCTATTTCTATAGTATTTTGTGTTAATATGTCCCTTTGTGATAGCCCACGGGCTGTGGGTATCATTTCTTCATCATCCATACGACCTAAGTTTGAGGGGATAAAAAGTTGACCACTCAGAGATTCCATACTAAAATTAGTTTATTGTTATCTCAATTTATATTCAGCAAAGCAACACAAGTCTAGGAGGCTTATGATCAGGAGTGATGAAACATAAACTATAATTCTAACAAATAGCGCAATAAACCACTGAATCTATATTTATAGATGATTCCCTGACTTTATTAGAATCCGCTCTAGTGTTAAAATTTAATATAATCTTTCTTACCACTAATCCACGGCGAACCGCTACCAGTCCTTATATTGTCAAATATTATCCTTGATCCAACTTGCTCCGGCAAATGGACGATCTTCTGGCTTCGAACTCCCTTAGAACTCATAAACTCTAGAATTCCTAGACTTTTCCTTTGAACCTTTCCTTTCCTCCTTAGAACCTTGCTAGCATTAGACCTCCTCATACAACTCTTTGAACCTCCCAAAAGGAAAACTAAACTCCAAAAATATAAAACATTCCTAATCTAAATAATCGCGTTCTCTTCTTGGGTTGGTTGGAAAGAATTGTCATTCTGGTCCCAAAGATTTCCCAAGAGGGTTTTTAGTTAGAAGACGCAATAAAGCCCCGTCACACCTTGTTTCCCGCTCTCATTGGAAATATTTTTAATTCAATTTTTATTTTTTAATGATATCGATCTGTTCATTGTAAAACCATGAAAACTTATTTTCAAATTTACAATAAAAGATACCTTGAATCCAAAATATAATGGCTTTCGCCTCCATTTATATTATTGTATTAACACTAGATTGCCCAAGGAAGTCATTTTGGCTGCTTTTTAATTTCAATTAGAAAAACAATTACATATATAATGCACAATTTCTTAGAATTTTTTAGAATATTTTTTTCCAAGTGAAGTAAATTTTATTATTATTATTAATATTTACTAATAATTTGTTATATGACTGTAAATCAGCGCTTCTCAAACTGTGGGGCGCACCCCCCTCGGGGGCGTGATAAGTCTGCGGGGGGCGCGAGCATATCGAAAAGTCAAAAATAAAATATTTAAAGTATTACAAATTTACTGAAAGGAAGCAAAACAAAATAAAAGTTCGGACATAATAAAAATTGAAAAACATATTTATACTGATATAACATACTTATAAATGCATCAGTAGTGCACAATGTATATTTGATAATTAATCTCTCAATACTAAGTTAAGAAGTTTAATAATTACTAATGCTTTTCACATAAGCTGGCCTTATACAAAATTTAATACTTATCTAGATATTTTGTACGGTTTATGATTAATATCGTATTGTAGCTTTGTCAAAGTGCTCCATACATTGTTATTGTGTGAAGGGGGGCGCAATGAAAATTATGATTGAAAATTGGGTCGCAAACATTGAAAGTTTGAGAAGCACTGCTGTAAATAATATAAAAAATATTAAAAGTTAATTTTAAACAAATTTCTTTACACATTAATCATTCTTTCTCAATGGAGTCATTTTGACTGCTTTTGGGCAATATAGGTATATACAAGTTTCAGTCTTTCTAGTGTTAATGATATCTTATTACTTTATATTAATTACAAATAAATTTACTAAAATAAAAACGGGATTCTATTTTTTAAGTTTTTGACGCAACACATGATTTTTTTTCAGAAAAAAAAAAAAACAATATTATTTTTAATATGGAAAGGCACATTTCCATTCTTTTTAAGAGTTAATATAAAAAGAAGGATTGCGGCAGAAGGAAACATACAAGTATACAAAATAAAAAATTTAACTATTTACTTAAATTAGAATTCATATATTGAAATTTTCTGGGAGATGTTTTGATAAGTAATAAACTATTAAACAAGTTGCATTAAATTAACAAATATGCAGTTCAGATTTTTATTTTCAATACTTTTTTTAGCATTCCTCTTTTCTTAATCATTTCCTTTATTTTTTCTCTCTCTTTTTTTTATAACTGAACCGAACTCAGTGGCTCAACAGCCAATGAAAGCCAAGGCCTCCTATCTCTCTGTTTACGTGGATTTAGGCGCTGGGGTGCATGTGCAGATGTTTCAGTCAAGTGGTCAGCTTGACACGAAAACCCCCAGGGTTTAATTCTCAAACAATATTGTTACTCATTTATCTACCCACTGATGGGATGAAAGGCTGATCGAACTTGCCTAGCGTGGAATTTGAACCCCGGACCCGTGGCGGAAAGCGCGGTACACTACCACTCAGCCACTGGGCTTCTTCTCTTTTTAAACGTTTTGTAAATACCGAATGTACGATGAATAAATCTATTTTTATTCAAAACTGAGTTAATTCTGGCAACACTATGCTTCGAAATTTATACTTTGGTAAATTATATTTATTTCAAATGATATATTAATATCACTTTTTTTTTATTTTTATAATATTCAATGTTAATAACAATAATAATACCCAAGACTTAAAATATCCCCCAATACTCCAAGAAAGAATATATTTTAGAGTTGTTTATAAAATGGATAATATTAGAAATATATATCAGGGTTTTTGAAACAAATAGTAATTAAGAATCGATTGTAGCCTTGGAAGCATACTTTTTTTAAGCTCAAATACTGAAGTATAAAATATGATTATTTATGTATACTTATATAGTATTAATAAGAAAAATTAGTCCGTAAGCACTATCTTTTATGTAAAAGTGGCTAAAATAAACTAGTAATTTGCCTTGTACTAAGTAAAGAATTTCTTTTATTCGTCTCGATTGGTATTTTCATCAAATAAAAATCTTTAAATACCTATAACATGAGTCAACTTTTTCGTTCAAAATGTTTTACATCAATAAATCCATTTCTTACTTAACAAGGCATTTACTTACGCTATGTCATACTACAGTTCATTGATCAAAACCATAAAAGAATCCCCCATATCTTTGGAGGTCTTGTCATTAAACGCAGAAAAAGTTCTAGAAGAAAAAGAAATGAATTTTGGCTTCTTTAAAAGAAATTTCTCCACATTTTCAATCAGTTGAAGAGATGACAATTGCTGCGTAAAAAATAAAAGGTTTTGAATAATAGGTTGTCTTGTAGAAAACTAAAGAAAAAAAATAAGAATTCCAGAACTGTTAAGGATAATCTGATGATTTAGAACGATCATTATTCACAAAAGTGTAATTTTTCGTATAAGAAGTAAACGAATTTCTTTGATCTTTCTTTTGGCAAAGAATTATTCAACAGAAAGATGCTCCTAAATCATTTTTTTCTCTTTGAAAAAACATTTGACTGCTCTTTAATCTTAAGAGACTGAGTTTTGTCAGAAATAATTATAATATAATAATTAAATACTTTATTTTTTTGGCTTAGGAATTAAGTTTTCAACTAAAGCAACGAAAGAATGAAGAACGAAAAAAAATGTTTTCGGGTTTTGTTCCTACATTAATTTCCTGGGATTATGGTACTGAATTATAAAGTGGAATAACAATTCGATAACAAGCGAAAATAAAGAATCAATTGCAATAAATGATGAGACTGCAAACATCAGACATTTAAAGCAATGTTAATTAAAAAGAATCTGGCTTTTTTAATCAAAGTGTCTGTTAATATTTTTATTTCGAATCATTTTAAGGAAATATTTTTATTTAACTGTGAATATAGTATTTGTTCCCTAAAATATTATGTATGTATTTTTTTCTGTTTGAATATTCCTCTTTTTATCTTTAATACCCATGTTTGTTTTTGTTCTTTTAGTAAACCTCTTTATTTTATAAACTTCTCTTACATTTATTTATTTTATAAAAATATTGTTATCCTAAAGACTTATAGTGTACTTATGTTTACTTTTAATACTATACTTCGTTTTTTGTAATAACATTGTTCATCAGGCGGGTTTTGTTTTCTTGTAATCAATCTTTTCTTAAATCGATTTTATGATGTATTTTCTGTCAAGGAAAACTCTTAGATAGTAATTTATACTCAAATATAATAATTTGTTCTAATCCGCTTTTATACGTACTATACATGTGTTTTAACATGTAACACATTACGTAATTTTAAGTAACAAAACAATTATTTTAATTGAAGTAATTAATATGTGACAACTTATACTACAAATTATAGATAATCCGTACGAAAGGGAATTTTAAGCTCATCTTCCTATCCGATAGGGAAATTCAAACGGTTGAGAAAGAAATAATTCCTTATTTCGTTTGGAGCAGTGCAACACTAATTTCTGTACCGATTTATTTTTATTCAATTGATTGCTGCATTTAACGTTACCGTCTGATTATATGTTTGCTAGGTTATTAGTTGTTCTAAATGTTACGTGTTTAAATTGTTATTAAAATGATGGAAAAAAACTTGCAATATTTATTTGGATTAAACAACATAGACCTTGGAATAAGGAAATATATTACAATATTTTTTTAATTGAATGAATAACGTTTTTGGATCAGTTTTACCCAAGTCTAAAATTTTGTTGATTAAAGAAGAAACATTGCATGAAGTATTCTGTTTAATTTTATTCTAATAAGTTTGGAACCAAATTATGCGTAACTTCGTGGGAAAAAAAGATTAAGCTTTCAACTACAATAAGTAGCAAAGTATTTTTAATTTTTCATTTATTCGAATATAAAGTATTTTATTTAGTTCAAGTATATATATATAATCCCAGTAGCCCAAACTTAACTAATGCAACCTACAGTGACCTTCAGTGAATTTAAAAGTGAATAAAATGATTTACATGCTCTTCCTAATTACATATTTCAGTAACTTTTTTAATCTCTTTGACTAAAATGCCCAGGTTCTACAAATATTCTTTAGACTGATTAACTCTTCTCTTTTGAAACTGTGGCGCCATCTCGTATCTATGTTGAAACAAAAAATTTTATTTGTTTCCATTTCATTGTACTGATATCTAATTCAGAAATTTTCTGAATTTATAGATAAATATTCTACATAGTATTATAGTGATGCTTTTTATCCATTGCAGGAACCGGCCGGCGTGAGCTCCTGCACAGCATCTGCCCTGGCCACTGACCTGAGCCCCGGCACGCCCCATGTGGCTCCATCACCCCTCTCCACCGCCGCCTTCCCCAGCACACCACTCACAATTGCATCTCTACTTCTGCTACGATTTCACTGAAGACGACCGAATCACGTCTTTGTGACCACGTCTGTGAGTGCCTGTGTGTCTGTCCGTGTGTGTGTGTATGTGTTCAGAAAGGACTACACTTCGTCCTCAATGGTGCTGCCCAGGGCTGCCTTTACTCAAGGTAATTTCATAATATAATATTAACTTAGGGAAGTCAAGTACACTATATATAAACAAGACCTGAATTATTAACAAATATTTTCGAATCGAAAATTTGATATGTCCTCAGGATTGAACCAGTAACATTAAATTTTCTATCTTGATCACTGAGTTTTTACATTCTTCCATCTCATATAGGAAAATTTTAGAAAGATCAAACGTAAATAAAAGATCTGAAAAGTCACTAAGGGGTTGTTATAAATAGAATTCAATATGGCAAACATAAATAACTGCAGTAAAATGGATTTTGTGTTATCTGTGTAACTCTCTAATGAAATTAATTATTACCGGCCTCGGATTTTGAATTTAGTCTTTTTTTTCTGTGTTTATGGTATATCTTTATATTTAAAAATAAAGTAAAATAAATTAATTACTTCTTAATCAAAAGCCCATTTTTTCAAACTATCAATTTCCTAAGCCACGTAGAATCAAAAGCATTACTCTTTAAAACACAACATTTAAAAAATACACCACAAAAAATGCTTAGAACCAATTTTATTTCTGTTATACATTATATATATACACAGTATCTTTGTTACCTTGACAACAGCGATGCACGTGAAAAAGAGTTGAGTCGTAAGAAAATCTTTATGAATCAATTATAAAATTCGGTTCAGCTGGGCGGCTTAGGGTAGCATGACCGCTTCGTAAGTCCAAGGTTGTGTGTTGGATCTCGGTTGGAGTCGATAGATTATGTGGCATGTAAAAGATCCAATGAGTATCAATTTGATTTTGGTACTCTTGACAAAATTAAATCACGACAATATTTAATATCCGACGAAGGTTGGAATTAAATTAATTCAAGCTTTAAAAGTCGGTAGCGATAGCTACCACTCTAGATGGTGCCATCATGAAAGGGCTATCTCACATTTGGGACTTGCCGTCCTTGAAAGTTTAGTTGCCAATATTAGCATTAAAAAATTATTAAATTCAGCTTAAAGAGACGTAGTCACGATCTGCGTAGGTATCCAAGATTCTTAAGTATTTGAATTAATTAGGTTAATTATAAGGAATTTTCATAAGAAATTACAGTTCTATTTATATTTTTAAAAAGATCTAAATCTGATCTGACTACAATGCAGGAACTCATATGGGCTATATGGTAATCATGATTGTTCTAAAAATGCCATTTAGATTCCCAAAGCATCTAATGTTCTACAACACACATTGTCCATTTCTTTAAATCTTAGACCTCATCAAATAATATCCATATTGATAAATGAAACACATTCAATATCACATTTTAGTAATTTGAGATAATATGCATATTATCAAAAAAAGATGGATATTATGATATTATGATGCATACCATATAAAAATCATTAAGATATTTTAATACTTTGCAGATTCAGAGAAATATATTTTAAATACCTTTTGTCCGATATTTTTTAAAAATTATGATAGTTGAAAGGAAGGATCAAATCAATCAAAGTACTGATAGACTTTGAATGGGCGATAAGACTTGGACGATGCGCTTAGGGTGGATTGAAATATTTTGTATTATTTAATGAATATTCTTTCACATAACTTAGTATTTAACATATTCTTCCCTGTATATATGTTACCGTTTAAGAGTGAAATCCGTTATTTCATAGAATAACTAGGTATTTCATGAAAACACTGGACAAGTCAGTTAAAGTATATGAATTCTACGATTTAACTAGGTATTCTATAGAATAACGATTATTTGATCGTTAAAGTATGAAATACCACATTCTCAAAAGTTCTTTGAACCGGTTCTAGCTGCTTTAGGAAGGATTTTTCCGATTAAAACTAGAGATGGCCGAATAAAACAATCATATTCTAGATCTCAGTTCACTATTTGTCAGTGAGAATTAATATCCATCGAAGAAGTTCAAAATATCATTACAACGCTTCAATCTGTTGCAACAGCTCAAAGTTGGGTACTGGACAAGGATTTAAAAAGCGATCGTGTAAAAAAGAAATGTGTAATGGTAAAAACGGGGATTGTTACAAAAATAATAAGCTGTCCAGTCCAAAATGTCATCACAGCATCCTTGATCTAATAAATAATAAAAAGTAAAACAAAGGTATCTCATAAAATTTAAATTAATATTCTCTTACATTTTTGTTATAAAAAGTTTACACTATGTTTTTTATGAAGCAACGGTTTTTTTCACAGCATGTATTTTTGTTGATAATATTTAAATATCATCTATTTTTGAACCATATTCTTTTTTCACCTTTCTGTTTAACTGATGTTAGCAATATGAACAATAATGAATTATATCATCTACTTCCCCTTATTATTTCTCAATTATTCATCCGCAAAAGAAATAAAATGTATTTTTCGAAAGATTTTAATTATTTATGATCAATTAATTTATAAAATATCTTTGAAATTGTTTATTTTTCCTTTTAACGGTCTATCCTTAGTTATTTCATAGAATAACTAGGAAAAGTATGAAATTTTTCATCTATTATATACTTTTTAGAGGACTCGTCTAGTTATTTCATAAAATACCTAGTTATTCTATGAAATAACTGAATTACACACTTTAACGGTTACATGTACATAAATATCTTCTTTTTGTTATATTTTAAAGGGAAATATAGGGTCAAATTAATGAATATTTAATGACTTGATTATTTATGTACCATAATATATTTTCAACAGTCACAAATTTCGATTACCTCTTTCAATTCTTATTCAATTCTAAATTTTTCCAATTTCCTAAGAAAAGAAATTTTAAATAAAAATTTTCTTAAATGCAACATTATTATTAACATACATTTCTATAAAGCAATTTTAATGACACTCCATTAAATTGATTTTTAATGTGCCACTTCTAAAACTTTTTAAGTATACAAATAATTCAAACCATTCAAGCAAAATATTGAATTTACCACACTTTCTAAAATAAAAATTTACCAATTCCTAACTCAAATTTACAACTTGAATTCTTTACAGAGTGCTGCGTCATTACTCCCGAAACTCGTTCAAAAACGATTTCGCGATGGCTTAAATTTTACAGTTGCAAGAGTTTGTTAAGCCGTTTTACCGAAGTTTACTACTACAAGACTCCAAAAATATTTTATTATAAAACTCATTTAAATATTCAAATACAAGTTAAGTGCTTATTTCATTTTAAATCTAAGTTGCGTGGTACGTTTTGCTAACACGCATATTAGCATAATTATGTTACGAACTTCATGACTTTAAATCTCTAACAGATTCTTAGTTGATACAGAGAATATTCTAATATTAAATAATATTATTTTTATTCTATGTTTAGTTAGTTCAACTAATTAACTAAATTTAAGATAAACAGAAGTTATATGTAAAATTAAAAATTACTGTAGTTAATTAAAATGGTAGTGAGATTATATAAATCACGCTTAAATTGAATCTAGTCAATAAATTACTTATTATCAATAGGTTTATTCTAAAAATAATCTCTACAAATGAAATAGAAATTATTTTAAACGTTTTACGTTAGCAGTATTCCATAACAATTGCTTGTAATCTGTACTTAATCTAAATGAAATGACATTTATTAATGATTTCAAATATCAAAACTTTTTTCAATCGAGGTTTAACATAAAAATTACGTGGGAAATTTTAAATTTTTTAAACAGAATCGAAATTTTTAGTTAACATTTAAAATGTATTTGAACACATTCGGTAAAAATAAAAATTTTAAATGTATATATAATTATTACTCCTTTTTTTCTTGTACCATATAAAAAGTAATATGCTTTTTGTGTATTGATTATAGGTGTTTCCTATTTCATTAATGAATAAACTCTACCTCAAATGACTATTATATGTTTCATAATTGTTCTCTATTTTCTTTGCTTTCTAAAATGATGTAATTCTTGGGTTGTTTCTTTGAAAAAAATCCAGGATTTGAATTTGGTTGTCTTTTAATATAAACGAGCAATTAACGCGCGATACAATTTTACTTCCCACTCACATTCAATAGAAATATTTTATGGAAACATTTAACGTTAAAAGGAATTAAATTTTGTCGTTATTTAAAGCTATAATCGAAACTTTTGCTAAACAAACAATCGTTATTATATTTATAATTGTAATCTTATGTAAATAAGTTTATGATCAGGTTTAAAAGGTATCAATGTATTTACAAGTTTCTGTAATGTTTAAACATTATTTAATTAGCATTACATTTATTTTGCGTTATAATATCACGTATTTTAACAGAATTAGGATTGATTTCCTTATGTTAAGCGTTTTATTTTTACGTAGTAGATAAATACGTTTTATGTTTATTTACTAAATCATAATTGGAGCTCTAATATTTACTGATTAAATGAATGTTTTATTCATTGCTACGCATTATATTGTAACTAAGCATTTTCTTTTGACTGATAAATACTTCTATGAAATTAAAACAAATGCGCTTAAAATGTTGGTGTAAGATCTTTATGCAGATGTTCATTTTGCATTTGCAACATTTAATATTTGCCTGCGTTTATTATAAAATATGGAAAAGTATGTAATTTGTATTTCTTTTTGTAGAGATGTGTAAAAAAATTGTATGAAATTTATTTTCAGATGAATATGTATTAATTGATTTTCTTAAAATAAAATTGTTATTCATTTGAAATCGGAAGTCATTCCATCCGTTTAACCAGTTAACAGGGATGGACGAGTATACTCGTCAAGGAGAAGCTTCAGGATTTTGTGTGATGACGAGTAAACTCGTCACGCATAAAAAAGTATAGTGACCATTGGCAATATAAATCGTATTTTTTGAGAAAAACAAAATAAATTTTCAAATTTCAAGATGTTTAAAATATTTTGATGCAAGGTCGAAGTAAAATAAATAAATAAATAAGAAAAAGCTAAGATGAACTCGTACGCCCCCGTATTCACCGGCTGAAACAATGTATAAGTTCACATAACGAATTTATTTATGTGTGCTAATAATGTTTTAAAGATGTTAATTTAAACGGAGCAAAGGCAAAAATCAGAAAGTTGATTTTTGCCATTTTTTAAATTCTTAGCTTTATATGTATTTAATTTTTCTACATTTTTCGAGCAATATGTATGCAGCATATGTTATTTCTAACCAAAATAAGTTTTAGTAATAAAATTGACAATTTTATAAAATAAACCCTATCTTTTTTATCCAATATTTTAAAAACGACCTTACTCTGTGGTTGACGAATATCTCGTCATGGTTCGATTTTCGTGACACAGTTTCACGCGCTGAAACAAGGGAATCACATTTAACTGGTTAAAGTCTGTATTCGTAAATGAATATTTATTAAGGTAATTTGAGAATATTTAGATTGAATATTTGTTTTCTATTAGTATTTTAACATTATATGTACTATATATTGTTTTACACTTCTAATAGTACTGTAGAATGGGCAACGATTCCTGAATTGAGGAAGAACATATTATCTGTTGTAACAATTAGATAAGCATTTAAATATGCAATAGGATTCTATGAATATAAGATAATATGCTGCTTATTACAAAGCGAAAATTACGAGGTTCTTCCCAATAACTCTCATATAACTTTAATCAATTAATAAAGTATCAATTACAGTCAAACCTCCATATAACGAACCTCTATATTGCTAATTTTTCTATATAGCGAACTTTTCCTGGAACCAAGAACATTTCACGATTTTCTTCGTAAAATAAACTCCCAATAGCGAAGTGTAAATTTTCTATATAACGAACTTTTTTCTTGTGGTTCAATTTCTTTTTCTCCCTATGTTTTAAGTATTTCTGGACATTTCAAGTTATTCTCTCTTTTAACACATTTTATGGTGGTCATAAAGGGAATTTTGGTGCACAGCAAAAATGTGAGGCTTATATATATATGAATATTTGTTATGAAACAAAGCAATTTTTTCAATAAAAAAATAATAAACTAAAGTTAACAGATTTTATTAGTAATTAAATTTAACGATGAATATGGTAACGTATGTTTAGAATCTCTAGTTATTAGATAATGTATGTTTAAAATTACTTGTATGCTTTAAATTAGAAATTTTCACTAAAATTCATTAATTTTAATTTAAGATTATTTTCTTAATGTTAAAACTCAGTATATTCCTCGAAATTCTTTTACTTGTTTTCTTTGTGGTTTTTCTTTCTTTCTTTCTTTTTTGATGGGTAGATATAATATTAATTAAATTTAATATTAATTTACAAAAAGATGTAAATGATTACTTTTTTTAATGTATAGTGTTTATGAATTTAAAATTTGTTTTATGTGGTTTTATAAAGTATATATTAAAAAGGAATCTCTATATAACGAATTTTCCATATAACGAACTTTTTTTCAGGATTTAGCGGCTTCGTTAAATAGAAGTCCGACTGTGATTAATAAAATATAACAAATTCTTTTCATTGGTAAAATGAAGGTTTTTAAGTAATCATATCTACACACTCATTCATTAGTTTAATTTATTGAAGAATTTAGATAAATTATACTACAGTTTATCATTTCACTGAATATTTTTCATGCTTTCCTTAATAAATTCTGTAATGGCTTGCAATTGCATATAATGTTATTTAATAAAATTAATTATTTTCCTCTGCTGTAAGTGTTACAAAATAGGAAACATAATATTTCAATAAAAACCTTCAATTACTTTATAACTTATATAAAACATAAATTATGACAACGGAAAAATATGTTACAAAAACAAATAATAAGGCATTTTACCAAACAATCTTTCCTATTTTTTTATCGAGCTTCATTGTGCAATTATAAAATATCTTAGTGAGAAATATGAACCTTAAAGAAACCGAATAAAAGCTAGAAATTCCGAGAATAGTCTAAAAAGGAACAATAAGTATTTTCTATGAATATCATTAGTATTATTTTCCGAGATTATCTTTGCAGTTTAAAAACCCTCTATAAAGCTTTTTGTCTTAGTTTTTGCTGTAAATATTTTGTTCTGAATCAGAGGATCAAGTAACCCTTTATCAAATTTCATTGACATTCTAAATCTCTCTCTTAAGATTTCAAACTCATCTTAAAAAATACATTCTTTTGTGTGTTTGATAATGACTGAAAAATAAATTTTAAATGAAAGTTTCTTTTTTGAAATAATTTTACCTTTTATATATGATTTTTCTATCATTACAATTGAATGTAATCATATAAAAGACTAATTTTCTTTTAAATGTGATCCCTAGTTATGTGTTTCCTATAATTTACTGATAATTTTACTTGTGATTTTATTCTTGGCGGGAAAAGTACCACGTAAACAATACATTGTGAATTCAGATGAAATATATTAGAAACAAAAATAATAAAATATTTTATTCTATTTAATAAAAAAATGAATTTTGAGAAATATTTTCAATCAAGCCAATCGCGAGGTCTTCTTTTTTAAATATTCAAGACTAAGCCTTGATGGCATTAATACTTTATTCACTGCCAATTGAAACATGAAATGAATTACACCTTTAAAGACTTAAAAGAAATGCATAATAATAATAAATAAGAAAATAATAATTCTTTAAATCAATAATTCGAAAATATCTCAAATTATATTTTAAAATATGCTTTAAAAATTCGTAAGCTATAAATCGTAGAACTAATTTGATGTCGGAGCACTACGCACCAAGCAGTACTTTTTGTCGAGTGAAATCCAAGATGGCGGCCTAACTTGTATACAAATCGTCAGGAAAATAATTTTAAGGAATTATTTTATCCTTTCGGAGGTTTTTGAATTGCTGTAATAGCCTAGAATGCAAATGAAATAAAAAGAATGAAACAATTAAAATTTTACTTACTTTTTTGTGGAGAACAACATGGAAAAGGATGAATAACAGAATTTAAAAAATAGAATATGAAGAATTTAGAAAAGCCGGAGAAAGAAGTAAAAATAAGTAAAATATTGTAAATTCATTGTTTAAAAAGATTATTTTAAAAAATAAATAAATAAAAGATTCGACCGTCAAATTCCTTATGTTGCTGGAAAATTATTTCCATGTCACTTCCACATTTGTCACATTTTATGACGACCGAAATCAGCAAAATCATAGTTAAAAAAGAGGAAAAAAGTCATTAATTTTAAAAAACAAAATGAACCAAAAGGAGGAATTTGGAACTTCTTTTGATCCGTAATAATCAAAAGCACAATCCTCGTATTTTTTAAATAATATATCTTGGTACTCACCAATGGTATTAGAAATATCCATAGTTGAAAATGGCACAAAGTACAGTAGAAAACTGATGTAGTGGATTGAAGAATGAATGCAATGAAAATGGTTAAATTTTTAAAGAAATCGCATAAAAATCGTCTGAAATTAATTGAGTTACCACGGAAAAAAACCAATTAATATTAATTATAATACATATCATCCCCGTGGCGACCATATTATCACAAGAGAAAAATATCAAGGTAACTAAATTGTAATGCTATTGCCCATCTTGGAGATAAATAACAAAAACAACTCAATGCTAGCTTTCCAATATCAAATTAGTAACAAAGTTGTTTAATTTCATTATTATGATCAATCATAATTAAGATTTTAAGCCTAAATAATGTAGTGTTTAATATGGACATTTAGGTTAAAAGTAGACTTACCTCTGTTAAAAGTCAGAATTATTAAATACTTTGTATTTTAAAAATACATAACAATACTTCATGAACTTTTTAAAATCATATAAATTTCCGTGGCTTTTTCATCAAGCACTTTCTTAATTCTTCTAATATAACTAGAAATATATATCATTTAATCAGGCCACAACTATAAGAAGTTCTAACTACAAAACTCATCTTCATAAATTCCATTTTTTACAGTTACAGAAAGAGTTATCAGTTGAAAATTACTCCAAACGATTCATATACTCGAACAAATCTAATATTATCAAATGACTTCAAAGAAAATATAAAATGAATCCGCCAAAAGATATTTTATAACATTAAAATAAGAATTTCCATTCAATTTCAGTTAATAAATATTATAATAAAAAGGAGGCATTTTAACATTTCTTTTCACAGAATAATTTTAAAAATGATAAAGAAGAAAATATTAAAAGTTAAAAAAGAAGAATCATAAAAAACCAAATTTTCTCCTTTTAAAATCAACGATGTCAATTTTTCTGTTCAAAAGTTTTAGTAAATGAAATATATCTTTTTCCTCTACAAGCCAGAAGTTTTATTTAAAAAAAACTCCATGTAAATGAGAATCACATTTTTATTTTATTTTATTTTAAACTTTGACATGTTGCCAGGAAATGACTTGACAAAAAATGACATGTGAAAAATATCAAAACGGTATAATTTATACCTGACGGAAAAAATGGTAGGCAGTATCGAGGAAAATATTTAAGACGGAAAAAGAGCTGTTTAAATGGAGAAAAAATAATGCGTAAACTTTATTTTTCACTCTAAAAATTCATATAATAAATAGGAAACGTATTTCTCATTCTTTCAAATGTTTTAATGCAATGTAATAAAAACACGTGGAAAACCAACAGAGCTTACAGAAAATTATGCTTTATTATTTAACTTTAAAGGCATCCAACTAGATTCAGAGACAAACTTTGCAAAAATTGACTTTTAGAAGAATTTTATTGTTTTAAAGAGCATAAATAGATTTTAAAAAGTTATTACTATTAAATAAATAACATGTAATACCTCTTGTTTTTGAAAAAGAAAGTTATTATAAAATTTTAGCCAAATTTTCAATGTTGAAAAAAACAGCATAAATAAAAATACGTTAGACATAACGTAATTTTAATATTGTTGATCTACTTCCTGATCCATCTGAAGTGTCACAAACCGGAGGGTAAAAAATATTTTATGAAATAAATATTTTTAAATTTGACGTTAATGAATTTTTGTCAAAATTACTTTGTTTTCTAAGCTAAAAATGACTATAAAATATGATTAAATGTAACTATCTTAAGACCTGTGGCTTGTCACACTCTAAAAATATCATAAGCGTTACAAATTTCATTGAATTTTATTGGGTTTTTTGGAGATATCCCATTTTTCAAGAACAAATTATCGTGAAAAGTTTTATTCTTCAAAAAACACATTTAAAAAATATTCTTATAAGTTAAATCAAGTGAATATTTATAAAACAACATTAAAATTCTTCTATTTTGTATATTATTCCTCCTTCTTCCTCAATACTTATATTTTTTTCTCATGAGCCTAACATCTAGCATCTAAAAAACACCTTTTCAGCTCAATCGGATAGCTTAAAATAAATTTGTATAATGAAATCGCACTGTTAATAATTTTAGGTTGTGAAATTCTAATTATTTGGCCATTAATTGATACTAAGAAAAGTAACATGCAATAGTTTACATTTCAGTTTAAACTATTATCTCCATACTACTTGTTTTCCCTACAAAAAAATTTCAGATTAAAATCATTTAAAAAGAAATGATGGATATATATTTCCATAACTGTCTCTTGCTGCTTTGAGTCACTAAAGAACAATGTATTTTTGGAGTTCAATAAAATATAAAAAGAGAAATATTATGGGGAGAAAATGTTTTTGGGGAAGTTAGCTTCTCTCATTCGTTTTCAAATGACATTAGACTACCATTAATCATACTGCTTGCTATTTTAAATATATTATTATAAGGGATAAACCCACAAAAGGAGCATAAAGTGTGTTCAGCATTTTCCAAACAATGACTCACATATTTCTTCGCTTTTCGGTATTTTGGTAGCTTTTGCAAGCAATTTACTTAGTAGTTTTGGGAATGACTTTTTCTCCTCGATGCTGGAATTTATCTGTACTTACACATTAATCATTTTTGTATTTTTGGGGGAAAAAAAGGTAGTAGTTACTTGAGATTTATTTATTGACACGCATAAATTTAATTACACTTGAACTTACTGAAAAAATTAACAACTATTACATGAGAGTATTTTTATACAAAATTGTTTAAATATTTATTTGATGAATATTGATAAAAAATTTCCGAAAAAATTTCCATTACAATAACAGAGAAAAACAGAATTTATATTGCTAGATTCTTAAGAAAATTTCAAAAGATTGTATTTTAATTGAATGAAATTATTTAAAAATGTCTCTATTATATTATAAAGATATGTCATCTCAACTACTTATCAAAGTAATAATTTTTAGTACAACCTGATACAATTTGAAGAAATTAATTTTTCAGAATTGTAAGCATGTTATGGTTATTTCCTTAAATTTTACTTCGTAAGAATATTTGTTGCTTAAAAGAATATTTATAAACTATATAAAACATAGCAAGATTTATATAAATAAAATTATTTATAAACGTAAAATTATAATATGTATTAAAATAATTTATATGTAAGAGATATTTTGATTCTTTCTAAAGAATTCATTATAAATCCCAAAGATTAACCAATAATATAAGTAATACTTTTTTCTGTTATTTTATATATCTGAATTTAGGAAATTAGATAAAAATTTGTTTTGTTCTTCTCATATGTACATGAATCTTTAAATCACATTTGAAGCATTCAATTATTTTGTACATTACCATGCGTTTTTAAAATACATTTCGATGAATAAAAAGAAAATATAATGGTACAATTTGTAAGTGTTTTGCTTGATTATAATCCTGTAAATCTTCTTTCTCAAACTTTAATTTAAAAATATTATTTCATTTTAAAAGTTTTACACAAAACACATCTTAAATATATTAATAATATATATTTATTAATAATTTTACCAATCATTTAAAAATATTTCATAAATTGTTTACTCATATGTAATTTAATTGTCGGCTACATTCAGCACAATTGTATTTTTCCCAATTTCAACAAAATTCTCCAACTCAGATATTTTTAATTCACTGTAAGAAATAATAATAAGTTAATTGCAGAAAAAGAGTTATTTTAAGATTGCTCAAATCGTAATATTTTCGTCGCACTATAAAAAATACGAGGGTTATAGGCGTTGTACTTCGTAATTTTGAACCTTGGTCAAGCGACGAGAACGACACCTGAGCTGGTACCTCCTCTCCAACAGCGAGTCTTCAATAGTGCCAGAACTCGAACCCGTACCACGCCCACCACGAGTTCGTGACCATAGCCTAAAGGCTACCACAAAAACAAATCTTATCGAAATTATTATTTCTATAAGAAAATATAAAAATAAAGATTAAAGTAAACACAATCCAAATCCATCTTTAATTCGTCACTTCCTGTTATTTTCTTTAATATAAACTTCACATGAACAATTCATGTTTGCTTTACTATTAGTTTCATTAAATCCCTTCTCAAACATTAAATCCCCTAAAGCATTGGATTCTGATCTTAATTTCAAACTTGGATCGTGTTAAAACTGTCGATATGTTCCAAATCTCAAACAATCTTATTATCGATCTCCTACGGTCCTCATTTGACAATCCCTAGCTCCTAGCAGTTAATTAGAAGTCCTTCTCTTACATACATACACAACGCTTTCACAATTTAGGAAGTTCCAACAAATATACAAAGCCTTCCGATATTCTAGATGAATGTTTCGGATTTTATCGAACACTACGAGACGCTTATAATTCACACTTCCTTACCAGATTCTCCTATTAGATTCGTTTAGGACGGGGTGAAGTCACTTTTAATTGGAGGATCCTGATTTAATGCAAGAAGGCATCGGACGTGTAATATCACTTGTTGCTGAGTTTGCCAGAATCTATGTACCTTCAAGACTGGAGGTAAATGTTCAAGATAGATTCTAATTTCTCGGAAGATCTAGGCAAATAAATTAAGGAAGCACTCGTGTGTAGATGGTTGTAATTTAAGTGCGTTGGACAAACTTTGGGGGAAAGGCGAGTAAGTATTTTTATTAAAATAAAATTAGTACGGCTTGGTATAAATATTTTTTTCGAAAGTAAAGGAATATTAATTCTTTAAAATTTAAGTACCTACACTGAAATGCAACTGCTAAAATTATTAATTACATAAAATGTATTTAATCTGTTCATTTCTGATACATGGAAAAAGAAAAAAAGCCTTTTATCGATACTTAAGTATTATCACAATCTATTGGCGACATTATACGTAACGAAGGCATGGATGTAAATTCATCACGTACGACATATAGAAAATCTGGGTTGCCAACTTGGCGAGTTATTAATAGAGTTGGCGATTGTTACCACAATACGCGTAAGAACCATTTTACCTAAAGGCTCATTCACACCAAGGCGACGAAGCGTCGAGGTTAAGCGTCTAGCCAATCAGGAGCTTCTCGGCGAGAGGAAGACTCTGATTGGCTAGACGTCTCAGACTTTGTATCTTTGTGTGAATACGGCAAAACAACATATAGCAAGCAGCATTTTTCCCCTCATATTGTTAAAGAAAAAAATATCAAATATACAAGACATAAATTCTTAAATTCAAACTTTTTGACAATTGCAAGGTTTAATTGTTATAAAAAATTATTTGTTTTTGAATTTTAATAAATTAGTTTGAATGATATCTTAGGAATTTGAATTTTTTGATGGCCATAAAAACACTGCATTTCAAATATGTAGAATAATTCGAGAAACTTTACTTATTTATCGTTTAATTTGGTATTATTAAAATAAGATATGCGTAAACACTGTGATACTGTACATTTCAACCTAAAATAGACTTTCTATTTCATTCAATGTTCGACTACGTTTTTAATTCTGTATTTTTTAGCTTTCCAGTTAATTTTCAATTTATTTCTACAATGATAAAAAAAATGAAGACACGAAATATTTTGTTATAAATAATAAAAACCAGAACTAAACCTTTAAATTATGAACAGAGAATATCGGAAAATTTTTGATCATTTATTGAGATAATTGTGTGTGTTCGTGTAAATACTATAATAAAATCTTTAATTGACTTAATACAAAATCTGTTTTTATGTAAAATTTTAAACTTATAATATGATGATTTAAAATATTTATCATATGAACATTTTTTTTTTTATAAAATCATAACAAATTAATCAAAAGCTCGACTAAAAATAAATTAAAATTACCATTTAAGTGCGTTTTACAATTGTTTTTTATTTTAAAATAACCAAATATATTCGAATATCTAAAAGTAATGTAAAAACGCTTTTCTGATTTTTAATATATTATATGGAATGATATAACTTTCATTCCTACTACCAAATATCTTAAAAGTATGACATTACATAATTGATAAACAATTTCCATGTGCACCTGAATAATAATTGAAGTGAAAACATGTCTTACAGAGATAATTACCACTCTTTATTATCCCCTGACATATTCTCTTTTTCCCTATTTTGATTCATTATTTGCTAAAAGTCCCTCAATCGGTAGTCCTGTGAATCCCTTAAAAATCCCTAATTATAAATTGAATGTAGGCGTGCAACCCCAATTTTTAAATTTACTTCTCATTTTAAATGTCAGAAGTATACAGTGTCAATTGTGTTGTTTTTGAGAATAAATGTAGGGAAATATCGCGCAATCTGTATATAAACACAATTTAAAATAAATTGACGTAGGTGGTGAAGCGAATTGAAATAGGCAGAAATTAGATAAAATGTGAGTGTAGGCGTAAAATGGTAAATGGCAAATATCGAAGAAATTATGGAGCTTCAGTTTCAAATGGAGTACTTCCTCATCAGAATTGATAAATGAATTTATACAGAAGATTGGAATTACATAAATAAAGTAGAAAAAATATATAAAAGCATCTCAGTTATAATGCGTACTTTCGGACATCGAAATGGAGAAAAGTAAGAGTGAAGTTAAAAATTCCTTAATCTATCTTATGTAACAGTAAATATTAGTAAAGCGTATGAAAAATAGTATATTTTTATTACATACAAGACATTAAAACACATTTTCAGCAAACATAGAAGATAATTTAAAGTGGTATAATATATTTTAAAAATAATAAAATTTATAGAATTGTTAAAATATAAGATAAGATCAATGTTAAGAAGTATTGTAAACATAAGCGACGCATTGATCATATAAGTCAAAACTTCATTCATTCCACGAAATAATACTGAGTATTCTACTGCAATTGAGTACAAAATTAATGTAATATATATTTAAATATATATAAAGATCTTTCGTGTCACTTTAGTTCTACTACTGCTCAAACATAATAAATTGTCAAAATTTATACAAAAATATATACATGTATTATAAAGTTTTGGATAATGCATATTAACTTTGATTAATTTTTATTGCAGTATAATACTTCATTTTTTTCAAGTAATTGTTGGTACACTTGGTTATAAAATATATTCCAAAAATATATTCAGCATATATAATACAGAAAAAGCAAGTTATACTTTTTTTCCCGAAATATTAGT
This sequence comes from Trichonephila inaurata madagascariensis, assembly GCA_019973955.1. Lineage (NCBI taxonomy): Eukaryota > Metazoa > Arthropoda > Arachnida > Araneae > Nephilidae > Trichonephila > Trichonephila inaurata. Next base: position 361,042 of record BMAV01024152.1, read on the forward strand.
GGTCGATTCTCTATGGGCAAAAAGAAAGGGAGTATCTAAATGATCTTTTATTAAAATAACTAAAACTCCCTTGTTTAATCTAAGTTAAATTAATGGAAATAAAAGGAGAAAACATCGATTTCCACCTGGCATAAATAGAACCTGTGAATAAAAAATCAAAAAGATGGAACTAAGCACAAATAAAATAATCTTAATTTATCTATTAATTCAATTTTTTAAAAGTACAAATATTATCCTTGCACTGATATGCACACGCTGGAGAAATTACGTTATTACTGTATGATTTATAATATTTTGCTAAAAAAATATGTAGCTTCAAAAGGCTTTGGAATAACGTTTATAAAGATCTTGCAAAACCCATAATAGAAGCATAATTTACATAGAACATAAAAAACAGTATCTGAGTTTGTAAGTAATTATAGCATTAATTTATAATATTAATTTTATTTGTTTATTATTATTTAAATATAATAATTAAACTGACTGAAAAATGTTTATTCCTCAGAGTTCTTTTCAGTTTTATTTAATTCGAAGTTCAGTGTTATTTGTTTCAAATAATAACTTAAGGTTCATTTTCAAATTAGAAAAAAAAAACATCTACCTAAATTAAATTTATTATTCCTATTTGAAATAATACACAATCGTGGGAAATAAAAAATATAGAAATTATTTAGAAATGGAAAAGAATAAAAAAAGAATCTAGAGCATAATATGTACATTACCAGTATCTTTAAACTCCAAACCAAAACTGGTAAAGAAACAAAAATAATAAATTATGTGGGTAGGAAAAGCAACCATTTTGAAATTCAATATTATATTTATAACTGTTTTCTAATGCAAATAGGAAACTTCACTATACTTAGACAAAAATAGCTTGGAAATAATTAGGTTTGAAAGAAATTGGTTGAATTTATTAGATTAACTCGGAAACAGTCGACGCTTATTATCCTTATCTTTGCTTCATTCTGAAATGAAATGAAATGCATTCTTACTTTTCCGATATTGGATATGTTTATAATAGCATTTAGAAGCTTCTTAATTTTACTTTCATTATATGAATTCAATTTAGAAAACTCTGAATAAGTTTGTTTTCAATTTAATGGTATTTTGTAAAATAATGCACAATCGAACTATTTATTAAGGCGCTTTCATGGTATATTAAAACATTTATTTTTATTTTATAACTTTACAAAGAATAAATGTCTTAAAAATACATAAAACAAATTAAATCATCAAGATTTAAAAGATAAAAAAATATTTGGAATTATTTTTTTTTCATTCAAAACATTTCTTTAAAAACATAATATTAAAAATATCTTAATACACTCTGTTTTATTTTTTTAGCTAGTTTATTTTTTTAAATAAAATAAAAGAGATAAAAGATGATAACGGATATTACAATCTTTCTTTGTTCAAAAATGCGCCTTAATGTCGTTCTTTTAAATAAACATTATTTGCTCAAACCGAAAAGAATCGTTAAATAACGAATGAAATTAGATTTGAAAGAGAGCGAAAGTATTTTATGTCGATCAAATATTTTATTAAATTAGGAAAAAGATAAATTTTACCTGATTTTCATCCCTCCCATGAGGAATAAAACGAATTACACTAAAAGAAAAAAAAATTAATATTTTCTTCGACCTCAGGACTCTCAAGAGACGATGCTTTTTTTTTCCCTTCCTTTAATTATAACTCCAAAGAGTAAAGCAATGATGTACACGTATATTTTATTTGGAAAAAAAACTTGCTTCTTAACATCATTATATTTATTCGCTTTAATTTGTTTCATTTTGTAATAGCAGGCGCGGAGGTGAAATTTGTTTAATTACAGTTTTTCATTTTTGTTATTTTTCTCGTTCAGCTACAATTTTTTCAAGTGAAGTGAAGGGAATATTCTACCGTGCAAAATGCTAAAGACCAGAAAGGCAGTTACGGTGGGACCGGAAGGAAATAAAATTAATAGCTTGTGACGAATGTGTTTTTAACCAAATTGTTTCTGGGATATGGTTTATTTAGCAAAAACGCCTGCTGACTCTGTGTAAGAAAATCTACCCTAGCCAGACCGCTTAAACAAGATTATACATATAAAAACTGTCAGAATTCAACATAAGCTAGAAAAGCGGAAGGATCTTTTTTTTCCTTCTTTTATTCCATTTTTTACTGAATATAACGTTGGCTTTTAAAAATATATACATGTTCTCAAATAAATGGCTTTATGTGGGATTAGTATGTAGCAGACAAAAACAATTTTCATCCCAACTCGCTTTGAATTTTTGTTCCGAGTATAAACTGTTCACTGACTGTTTAAAGTAAGATTTTCTTTGGAAAAAAATTTCTTCAGGGAAAAATGTTCTTATTTGAGTAAACTTTTACTGGTTTTATCATGAAATAAATTGCTAATACTTCTTCTTATCCATAAGTTAGGATATATTTCACAATTTTAGTCATTAATTTTTTAAAACAATATAATGTGTCTTTTTTTTTACAAAAATTCTTGCTATATTACTCCTCAGTGATGCCTGCGACACTTATTAATTTTATGCCAAATTAAATTTTTGGATTATTCAACTACGTTTAAATTACATACGGAATATAATTATATATAACTGAAAAATCTCAAATCTCATTAATTTTAAATTTTAAGGTTTTCAACGCCAGTAATAATTTATTTTCTTTAAATATAGCTTCTGTTTAAAACAAATTATAAGTTTTTTTTAATACAGCGTTTCTCAAATTGTGAGGCGCTCCCCACTAGGGTGGGGGTAATAACCCTACGTGGGGGGGGGTGGAGAAAAGTAGAGAATAAATTATTTCAAATAATTACCAATTTACTGAAAGGAAGCAGAACAAAATACATTCTGACATAATAAAGAATAAAAGACATATTCACACTGATATAAGAATACTTATAAGTGTATCAGTGTGGTAAAAAGTATTTGATAAATAATTTATGAATACTAAATTAAAAACAAGCTTAGTAAATACTAGGGACTTTTATGTCTTGTCCTATACAAAATTATTTATAAAATATAATGCTAACCTTGATAATATTTGTGCAGTTCAAATTAAAGCCGCATTGTTGCTTTAGAGTTGAAGTACATTATTCTTGCCTTCATTGCATAGTTGTTGTTTTAGGACAGTGCGATGAAAATTATTACTGAAAATTGGGTAAGCAATATTGAAGGAGTAAAGAAGCACTGCTTTAAGGTAATTACTTTAAAAAATATAAAAATATTTGCTTAAGTTTTTAAAAACATTGTCTATATAATTTATAAAACATATATCAGCAATATAAAATGTATAAATAATACATTCAACTGCATGCTGTTGTCTTGTACCTAAGTGAAGAAAATTATATTAAATATATATATGCATCTTTTATTTCATCTTCTCATTTATTTCATTTGTTTATACATATATTCAAAATGTTTGATAAAGCTAATCAAAATTTTTTTTTCTTTTTTTACCTAACTGCAATTGAAAAATTTTTTACTAACATTTTACACAAAAGTATTTTGACCTTTCATTTTTCGTCAACTGCTTTTATGAAATACCTAAATATCTGTTTTGAAATATATTTGAATGACAAAATCTGATATATTATTTAAGTATGTTGAGAGTTAATATTTAAAAATTTTAATGGAGGTATAAAAAAATCCCCCATGTGGATTTAATTTATTTTATTTTTATAACGTATGTACAATCCAAAACTGAAAAAGAAAATATCATTTTAGTTAAAAATACGTGTGTTTATTATTTATTAATTATCAAATACAAATTTTTAAATACTTGCATGCTATAAAAGCATTTTATATATTTTAAGCTTTTGTTTTGAATTTTAACTAAAATTTTTTATGAAAAATTTAATAATAGTTGATAAATTATCTTGCTAATTCTAGTCTATGTAAACAATACATTTTATCATAACGTTGCAGGGAATGGCTTTTATTCCCTCCCCATGAATTAATTTTATTTTAGTTCTCGCATGATTCTTATGATCAACAGTTAAGAAAGTAGATATATTTAACTATAAAATAAAGTTATTTAATTTCTAACATTTTCAGTTTTTAAAAGTTTCAAAAAAATATTCTTTTTGCTCCATTTGTATTTTACTCGAAATAGGTTGTAATTCATTGTAATGTGATTAACAAGTTTATTAAATATTTTATGTATTCTAACTTTACATAATTATTTTTTGACAGGATTGTTAGTAAAAAAATAATTGTAAAAACAAGTTAAATTAAAGAATTGTAAGATGATAGTGTTACCCTTTCTTTTAATTATTCAGAAATTTACAATTTAGTTTGAATTTTATAGATTATTTGCTAAATATTTTGATTTTTTCAACCAAATCCTAATTTTATACTTTATTTACTTATTCAAGAAATAAAATATATAAAATTATTTTCTGATATTTTTATCACTGAAACTATTGCATGAAATTAAAATACGTAAAAACCCTTATTAAACATTAATTTTTACGTTGAATTTTTTAATTCATTCATTACAAAATTTGATTTTAAAAAATCAAATTAACTTAATTGACTATTACTTAAACAAACATACATACGTGATCAAACAATCTAATTATTTAAACATCCACAATTACATTGTTGTAAGCAATGTGATAGTTAAAACAATAGCAGCAAAACAAAACAATGGGATAGTTAAATATTTGCTCAGTTTTATTATTATTTTATTAATAAAAAAGGTTTTCAATAAAAGTTAGTTTTATTTGAACAAGGATAATCACAACTTTGGTGAGTTGATTCAGTTTATTTATTTGTATATGTTCTTTCTCTCTTATCGCAAGTAAGTAAATCCTAAAGTTAGTTTCTTTGAGGTTTTGTGAGTTTGAAAATATTAAACTGAAAAATATATCAGAGGATCATAATAGTTATTCTTAAAGGGTAAACTTTGTCTTAGAATTAATTTGATCACACATTAATATTTTCTTACTCGCAGTTGTTAAAAAGGAATTTAAGAAATAGCTATGGATATACACAAACAAGGGTAAAAAAGGAGAAACAAGAAGATTTACATCATTTAAATAAGGTATATAAATGTATATATGCATGTATAAAAAATATAGTTATTTTTACATTTCACCTGAATTACTTCTTTCAAACAATATAGCAAGAAACATCAAATTGCAAAAACCCATTTTGTTTTTTACACCCCATTTTGTCATGCTAATAATAAAATTTATTTCTTCCTTTAATATTTTTTTACGAATTACTGCAAATTATATCCCCTATTTTATTTTAATAAAATACATTGATATTATTATTTCTGTGAAACATTTTATTTGAAGAAAGATAATTTAACAATATTTTTTTAAATAATTCAATTATATTTTAGTATTAGACTTTTACTATACATAATCCGAAGCATACATTATTTATTGAATGACACTTTAGAACTTTGATACTTTTTTTGAATGTTAGTATTAACCTGGAATTAACAACCTTTGAGTTTTCTGGCCCTTAAATGTAGTTATTTGAATAAAACATTTTAAATACATGTAAAAAAATTTCATTTTTATTATTCTTTTTTTGGTACATCAGCAGAAAAATACTCCTGACTCTTAGCCACCACTAAAACCTTTAAACGTAAGCATTTTGGATCTATTTGGATACTACCGTGGTTAAGAAAGCATACATCGTTGTTAAACTCAGAAGTTGCTTAACTACTCCGTGTTATCTTTAACATTTTTTAAATTTCATAATAGAATGTTGAAAAAAAAAACACTTCGTGATTTTAAAATTTATGTAGAGTTCTCAGATTCCAACCTATGAATTTTACATAAGTTATTACTTGGGTTATTAAGTTATCAAACCTCATGAATGTTATATCCTTAGATTTGTTTATAATTTCATAATATCTGGAATGTATGAAAATTTTACTGTTTGGCAAATGCTTAAAATTTACTAACGAATTAGGAAAAAAAGCAAGATCTATCTTTCATTTTTTTTTCAATTCCTACTATTAGCTCACAATCTCTATATATTTATTTATATATTTATTTATTTATCTGGGTGGAATTTTCAATTGTTAATAAAATACATTTTAAAGCACTCAATTGAGCTGAAATTTTATATACAGGTTTATTTTGGATGACAATAATATAAAAATAATTAATAAAAATTAATTGATTAAAACTAATTATTTAAAGAATTACAAATACACAACCACGTTGCCATCATTTTTGGTGACTTAGCGACTCTTTTGGCGACTTGTGTCAAAACTTGAAAAGGATTTTTTCTCACGTGTTAAAGTGTTTAGTTGAACGGAAATTTTTATTGGATGACAATACAATATTATTACAATAATTAATAAATTTTAATTGATTAAAACTAATTATTTAAAAAATTACAAATACAACCACGTTGGTATCATTTTTGGCGATTTGTGTCACAACTTGAAAAGGTTTTTTTCTCACGTGTTAAAATATTCATTTGAAAGGAAATTTACATACACGATTGTTTTGGATGACAATGCGATACTTTAATGATAATTAATAAAAAATAATGACCACTTAATGTTGTGATTCTGTCCTATGTATATATATATATTTATATTAATTTTAACTATTTAATAAAAAGTAGCTAAAATAAAAATTTTCTTTGTTGATCTAAGTAGGAATTGACTTATTTTTTTTATATTACTAGTTTAAGTTATTATGAAAATGGTTTGAATTATTCAAAAACATATAAATTATCTTATTATGCTACAGATAAACTCCATCTTATTTTATGACGATAGACTACATATTGCTTTTCAGAATATAAAACTTTTATGCTCCTTCAATAGATTTTGTAGCTTCATGTACTGAGAAGAAAAATAAAACTTATTTGTGATTTAAAACCGATATATTTTATTTTTAGTGTTTATAATTTCAACATTGAATCCGAAAGCATTGTACAATGCTTCAGAGACATACTTTTAGAAATGAATTCGAATCTTTGTTGCACAATACAAGCTAATAACATAAAAAATATTCACTATTTACTCAGGAGAATAGCTCGGAGCGTTTAAAATAAACTTTGTTCAGTTAATTTTATGTTCCTTCTAGTCGACCAGCCCTTTTCGAAACAAATGTCGAAATAGAGGTACATGTAAGCGTATTCGACATCTATACTGAAGGCTGTACTTCTATTTCAAAAACTCAATCAAGTTGAACAAACAGTTATGATTAATTCCAGAAAAATAATTCTCCAACTTTTAAAAGAAAATAATAAATAAAAAAAATTAGTTTCAATCCAACTTGGCTGATAACAAAAAAAATGATCGAGCCTTTCGCGGCTGCAGAAGCATTTTGTATCAATGTGCACATACAGAAGCAAAAGAGAAGCAAACCCGGAGGAAAACTTTTAAAAATAGAAAATGAAAAGCAAAACCGAGTATGAAAATCGATTTCGGCGTTTCCATTCGATTCTCTAGTAAGGGAATTCTAGCACCGTCTTCTCCAAGTGAAGAAGGGCGGAAAAGTAAATAACTAAAAGAGGAAATAAGTCAGAACAGAAGAAGAGAGAAAAAAAAGGAATAGGAAGAGATAGAACGGGAAAGGGAAGAAAAAAAATAATATGTATGGATGGTCTCAGCGGCAGAGACTAGTATTACGATTGAAGCCTAGTTTTACCTAAAGCGATCAAGAAGTCTGTTGACGAAAAAGAATGAGTACTATAGTGCGATCGATATAGTTTGGGGAAAAAAACTGTAAATTTTTTTCCCTTTTAGAAAGTTATACTGAGGATTAAATTTTCAAAAGATTATTTTTTGTGCCAAATAAAAGAAGAAAAACTAATATGTCTTAGATTTTTGGAAAATTTGCAATTAGTTTAATTGAAGTTATTTACTTGTAATGAATTGAATTTTGATGGATTAAAAGGAAGTTGAAAAACTATGTTCTCAAACCAGAGAATAAAAGATTTATAAATTAAAAACAAAATTAAGGTGCATTAAGAAAAGCAAAGTAATATTTAATTTTTTAATGATATATTTGAAACGGGGAGTGTTCTCTTTTATTTAATAGTTTGAATTGAAATTTATTTTGTCAATAATTAGAATAAATTTTGTTCTATGAACAAATACTTATAAATTACGATTTGATACAATTTTCTTATCAAAAACTTTTTTTATATAAATTTCGAACTTTATTAGTAATATATTTTCTCACACAATATGTAATACTGTATAAATATAAACTCAGTAAAAATACATTTGATGAGAGATGTCATATAATTTTGTTATATTCCCTGTCCTCTGTGTTCACTTATACTCTCTGTGGGCATGCAAACTATTTAAAAAGAAATTTTAAAACGACTTGCAAATAATTTCAGTCTAACAAATATTTGTAATTAAGTTTTTGTAACTAATTAATTAGCTTAATTGTTGCTTTTTTCCTTTTACTTTTAAAATGAAATACTTCAATAGGTATTTTCAATATATATATATAGATATATATAGATATATAAATTTAATAAATTCAAAATTTTTTGTGTAGATTAAGCAAAAGATACGTTTGCATTGGAAATGGAATGTAGTAAATATTTATTAAGTAAAAAAAAATCAGTTTAATTTGTAGGTTTCGTAGTACAATTATTTTTTTTCTGCATTTTAAAAGTTAAATTTATAAATAATGAAATAATAACTTCTTTTTCTCACGTAGGTTATTACTTGATCAATCTTATGTCTTTTTTAAAGAAGCACAACTGCGCATTTTAGAAACGTTTACTTGAGATGCAACTCTGGAAAATTACTATAATGAATAACTTTTAAATTATTCTTAGTAATACTATAATGCAAACCAAATAAAAGGCTAAGTTTTCTAGAATAAATATTATTAATATGGTAATGTAAATTGGGGCAACATTTTAAATAAAAACTTGAAAACAATTGCGGATATTTTGAATTATTTTAATGCATACGTTGCTGCCGTTTAAAATACACACAAATAATTCGTCTCTAAATTAATTGGTCACATGTTTCTTCTTTTTTTTTTTTTTTTTTTTAGTCAATTTACAAGTAGTAGATTGTATATATTTATTGGATGCAAAGTAATAATGCATACAAGCTTTCCTGTACTATTAATAGTTATCAAAAAGATTACACAATTATCATTATTAACCTGCTCTTCAATAAAGGAAGTGTGATTATGATTAAATATACACTATAATTCAATAACATATGTATAATTATGCGACTAAACGTCAGGAAATTACATATAATAAACGAATTATGCATTCTAGTCATTTTTGCTTTCTCGTCTCTTCCCTGACTCTTACGCTGTCTTACGGCCAATTTAAATAAGTTATGAGTTAAAAGTTATATTTATTCACTAAATAAAGATTCAATTTATTATTTATTTAATTTGATTTATTACAGATTTAAATAAGAGCATGGCAGTTTAAATTCAGAAATTTCAAAATAAAACAAGAAGTTTTAATAAAAATAAATGTGCTTATAAAGTTCATCAAAAGAAAATTTCATATCATTAAGTAATTATTGAAATCATCGTTGTATATTTCTCATTTTAAGAAACTGTTTATTTTGTTGTTGAAAATACACACACATGTATGTGGGAGAGAGTGGATGTAAAAAACTACTTTTAGTTTCAAGATAGATACAACTACCTATCCGGTATAGTGGTTAGCAACGCTGCTGTACCGTAGGACCTGGGTTCGAATGCCGGAGAAGGCATGGGATTTTTCATATATATATATATATATATATATATATATCATGTGTGGTTGTATTAACATTTCCTACAAAGGGACAGATTAACACGCACCTGGTCCCTAAAAAAAGACCGGATGACACTTGTGATCTCTAAATTTTGAAGATGAAGTCAAGTCTTGACCTTATAGTCGGAAATGCTGAGTCTAAATATTTTCGCACTAGTTCTCTTTTAGTGGCTAATGTCAGTTTCGCTTCAAATCAAGGCCTCCAGGATCTACAGCTGAAATTATTTTTCTAGTTATAACCAATCGATGTGAATGTTTTTCCTCATAATGTTTAGAAAAGTTGGTTCAAGTTGGTTTCAGTGTTGACATTGAAGGACACATATCAGACATTCATGAAACGTACATGTTTAGTTATTACGGATATTATTACAACTATTCATTGACATCGTATTTCTTATTGTAACCAGGGCGAAAGTTTCAATTATTTTCTCAAGTTATAATTGCAGCAAGCACTAATTCTTGTTTTATTTAAAATTGGATTTATATTGTAAAACGTATTGTACAAATAAATTTCTATAAGATATGGTATAGATTTCTTTTATAGGTATCCATTGACTAACACAACCCCTTAACTGCCGATTAAAAGTTACGTGATTCGCTCTCCAGCACCACCATTTTTCACATAGGCGAGCGTATGCAGTGTATTGGGGGGGAAAAGAAAAAGTACAAATAAGTAAATTTTTCTCTGAAATAAGTAAATCCATCGCAAACACAGTCAAGGTAATTTTATTGCAATCCAAAGCCTTCGAAACAGTTTTACTAATAGCAGTGCAAAGAAAAAAAATCGTGTTTTGGAAGGACGCATATATACGTCCGGGTCACATAATGCATGGATTGAGCGAAACGAATATATACGTCGGTGGTACTTAAGGGATTAATAAAAAAACTAATTAAGATGTTTAATAGAATAAGTTGATTCAAATATATTGTTCATGAAAAAGAACTAAAGTTTTTTAAATGTATTAAATTTACCTTGCAGAAGAATTGAAGTATTTTTAAAACAGATAGAATATATAAATATTTTTAACTAAACATTTCTTAAACAACCACATTTGAAAAAAAAGAAAAAAAAAGTTTTTTTACTAAATTTTGTAAATTTATTATATGCTAACTCTAAACGTGGAATCTACATTTTTTATCCTAAACACACGGGGTCTATTATTTTCTTCGCACACATCTTCTCTGCCCCTAAAGATTTCTAAGGCTTCGTATCGAGCTTCTCAAGATTCACTTTTATTTTGACACCTTCTGTCAGCTGAGATGGCAACTTTCTTTGTTCGACTAAGTTGAACAGCTGTAAGAGATAAAGGATAAAAAAAGAAAGATTGCCGCCGTGTCATTCTTTTTCAACACGGTAGCCGATTTCTGGTTTAACATACCGCAACGAGAATTCCTCTTTTGCAACTCCCTTCTGATCCGAGGGTGAGTTTTTCTAATAGAATATTCCAGGAAATGTCTGTGAGTGTGTGGTTTTTTCTGTTTTTTTTTTCGTAAGGTGTGTCTGGAGAAATAATTTAGTTGTACTACATCTATTGAACTAAAAGAGTTTTATATTTTCCTCTTTGCATTATTTTGTTACTACGTTATAACAGAATTTCCTTTTATTTTTCAAACATTTTTGAGTATCTTTAAAATTTTAACTTGTGTAATGTTGCCTAAAAAAAGAATTATGCATTGCTGAGCATAATTTCATATGCATTATTGTGGTATTCATGTGTTTTTTTTTTATTTACGTATTTATAAATATGTATTGCACTTAAAATGTTATAAGAATGGAAAAGTTAAAATATTTATAATTTTGCTTAGAAGGTTTTAGCGTAATTATATATACTTGATTTCCCATATTTTTATAAAATGAAGTAATATATCAGTAAAGAAAACTAATACACGAACAAAGTGAAATTTTAATATCATTTTTTTATAATTTTATATTATTACTTAATATTTACTTTTATAAACTTAATTTGAAAAAAAATTTTAAAAAAATTGAGTCAAAAAAAAACAATCTTTATTTTACCAAAAAAACGTTTTCCAAATTCCTTATTGGGTTTTAAAAAAAACCAACTGGGCCCAAAACTTTAGCTGAACCCCCCTTTTTTTCCTTTCAAAGCCAACACTTTTAGGCGGAAAAGAGAATTACTTTAAACCGGGGTTTCAAAACTTTTGGGGTTTTTTTAAAGAGTGATTTCCCACCTAATGGGTTTTTCAAATTAGGAATTTCCCAACCACTTATAAAATTTTGATTTGTTCCCCCCTTTAAAAATTTCCTGATGGGGTTACCGGGGGTTACTTTATGTTCCCAGGAAATGGGGTTTTCCCCTTTATAAGAGGCTTTTTGGGTAAAAGTTTAGAATTTTTTTAAAAGGGTTCCGTAATTTAAAAAATAAAAACAAAATAAAAAAAATAAAGAGAATTGATTTCCCAAAAAAACCCCATTTTTTTTGATTATTAAAAAAAAAAAAAAATTTATTTTTCCCAAAAAGATTTTAGGCTTTTTAAATTTTATATTTTTTATTCGAATTTTTAAAAATTTGGGCCCGGAAATATACCCCCGTAAAGGCCAATCCCGGGAACAAATAAAATTTTAAATTTCATTTTTTTATATTTTTATATAAACTTGGGTTTTATTTTCAAAGGGGCCCCTTTTTTTAAAAAAATAAAAATTAAAAAAAAGAAGGGCTAAATTGTATGTTCCAACAACCCAACTATTCCTTAATTGAGCCTTGATTATAAGATAAATTAGATCATAAAATTTACTACAATGTAATTCAGAAATCTTAAGGCATAAAAAAAATTCTAAAATCCTAAACCAAAATTTTTTTAAAACCGAAGAATCAAATATCACCGCTTTTTGCCCCAAACCTACGTCAAACGGGCCGGGGTGAAAAAGGGGATTATATTTTTTGGGGGAAAAAACAAGAAAAATTTTCTATCAGTTGGTTAATTGAAGACAAGCATTTTTTTTTTGAAAGTGTGGAAAATTGATACCCCCATCAACCATTTGGGAACTGTGATACAAATTTTGATGTTTTTTTTTCCAAACCACCACCTACATAGTTTAAATTTTTAATGGAATTTACTAAGGGGAAAACTTTTTTTAAAATTGTTTTTTTTTAAACAGAGGGGGTTGAGGGGGCCTTGGTTCAAAAGTTTTAAATATGGCGAGATTTTATTAAAACATATTTTTTTTTTCGGTGTAAAAAAAAATCCCTTTTTTTTAAAAATTTTTATCCCTGTTTTTCCAAACCTTTGTTTCCCTTTGTTTTACTCTATCAAACAAGCTAAAATATTCACACCAAAATTATTATTTCAATTTAAAGAGAGAATAGATTCATACAAATGCTAATAAATGAATTAATTACAAACAACAATACAAAATTCTAATACCTTCCTTTCACAAAGAGGATCTTGGAGGAAGACTTAAAGCAGCAACCTGTCTACCAAGAAACCCCCAAAAAGATGTTTTTTGGGATTTAAGTCGGGAGACCCGAGCTGGTCATTTCATTCCCCCCAAACCAAAGACCCTGAAGATATTCCCCCCAGAAAGAAAGGGAAAAAGGTATGGTTATCATCCTAGAATGAAAATTGCCTTTCCCAAAAGGCATATGGGGGACATAGGGATCAAGGACCACCCCATACCCAAACCAGTCAGAGCCCCCCCGTTTTTACAGCAGATCAGGTGTACCTTGGGACCCCTTCCCCAAAAATTATTCCATCACCTCGGTAACCTTGGTTTTTTAACAGTGTTGGATTGATGATATCTTGGTTGGTTCCCTCCAGATGAGAACGCCTGAATCGCTCTCCAGTGTGAATCGGGCCCGTTTTGAAAAGGGTCCAAAATTTCCATCCTTTTCGGTTCCATGAAACGTTTCTCTTCCCAAGAAAGCGGGCCTTTCTTGTCTGTTTGGGGGGTACACACAAAACCCGGTTCCCTTTAAATCTGAATTAGGAAGTTTTTCGAACCAGCGGATTTTCTTCCCCCTGATGCTAAGAGTGGTCTGCAAAAAAGTTGCGGAACAGAAATCCTATTTCTCCTTCGGGCCGAAAGAGCGATAAAACTTTCCCTTGGGTGGGTACCCTCTTGGTGGGTTTTAAACATGTTTTTGGGCACAGATGTTTCCCGGTTTGATGGGGATTCCAGAGAAGGTGGACCACACTACGAGACAATTAAGACGCCTAGCGGCATCAGCTTGTGAAAAACCCTTTTAAATCCTTTTCGGGGCGTCCTCCACCTTAACAAATTTGGGCAAACGGTTTTCCCCGATATTGCGAGACCCCCCCGTGTAAAAAACCCCCTTTTAACAAAGTTCTAAATAAACCCAAAATTTAACAAAATTTTCGAAACCCCTGAACCATGTTTTATTTTTCTCCCCACTCAATATATCTGTTTTTTCCCTTTTTTAAAAAAGTGGTAGCTATTGTTTTGGGTTTTTTAAAATTTGTATAAAAGGGTTTTTTTTCATTTATATAAACTAAAAATTTTTGTTGTTTTGCCTTTTTTTCCGGGAGTTTCAAAAACATATGTTTTTAAAATTTTTGGAGGCCCAGTGTTTTGGGAAGGATGTTTTTCCGGACGTGCTGAAAGTAATGATCCGATTTAAAATTTAAAAATTTTCCCTAGTATCTCGTCTACCCCATTTTTTGCCCCCATATTTAACTTTTGGGGTGCATTTCTTAACTTGGTTATTGAAATTGTGTCGTTTTTGGGGAATTTTTAATAAATTGAGTTTGTTTAATATAGGTTAATTTTTCCTTCACCATTTAACCAATTGGAGGGGACCCCCTTTCTTATTGCTAATTCATAAACTCCTACCAACCGAGCCCTTCCCTTTAATTACAAAGACCCGCCATTTCTAAAATCCCCAAAATATCATGTTTAAAAAAGGGGAAATTTTTTAAAATTTTTTATTTTACAGTGTTACTTTTTCCCAAAAAAAAACAAAATTAATTTTTTTTAAATTTTAAACCTCTTTTAAATAATAACATTTTTTTTTCCCGTTTTTTTTAGTTTTTACCCGCGGGTTTGAACCCTTTTTTTCCGGCAAAATCCCAAAAACGGGGAAAAAGGAAATTTTTGTTTTTTTCGTGTTCCCCCAAACCCTCTTTTTGATTTTAGACGGGGCAGGGTAGGGTTTTACTCTTCGTCTTTTGGGTTGGGTGATAAATTTTGGGGGGTTTTCCAAAATCCCCAAAGAAACATTCTCTTGCAAATGGGAAAAGGGGGGTTTTCGGTTTCCCGGCGGATCTTCCCCCCTGAGGGCCGGCCCCATACCGGGATGATTTTCTAGAAAATTTTGCCAAGCCTAACTATTTAAAATTAAGCCCAACTGCTGCCCTTTTTTGGGAAAGGGGGGAAAAAAAGGGATAAATACGTCCTCTCTCTTACGCATCCATTTCTTTCGTTCTCGAGTGAAGGCCTTGTCTAGCTCATTGCTTTAAATATTCAATATTCATGTATTTAATGTTTAATATTATGCGTTTTAAATTTTTCTTATTATGCTTTTAAAATTTTTTAAATTTTTAATTTCATTTGAATATTTCTCATACACATTGTCTTTTTTTTTTTAGTCTAATATTTAAATATTATGAAAAGCACTATTTGGAATCAGTAAAACTCCCAAATAAAAGGTAACATTAAAAAGAAAATTTAAAGTCAAATCCTATTTAGGTCAACAAAGAAAAATTTCATCAAATAATTAAATTTTTAAAATTTAAATGGGAAAACAAATGACAGAATCCCAAAAATTAAAATAAAACAAATTTTTTTTTTTTAATTTTCATTAAAGTCATTGGGCACCAAAAACCTTATATAAAAATTTTAGTTCAAATGAATGTTTTTTAAAAGTGGGAAAAAAAAAAAATTTTGGGAAATTTTGACCCCAAGCCAAAAAAAGAAACCGACGTGAATTTTTATCTGTAATTCTTCAAAAAATTGGGTTTTAGCCATTAATTTAAATTTAAATTTGGTTTATCCTTTTTTGTTCCCGGGAAAAAATCGAAAATAGAAAAATTTTAGCTCAAATGAGCGCTTTAAAAAGGGGAAAAAACCCTTTAAAGGTTTTTACATAAGTCCCAAAGTGGTCCTAAAAATAGCCGCGCCAAAAGTAAATGTTAAAATTTTTTTAAAAAATTGTTTTAATTAATTTTTTTTTAATTATAAGGAAATTACCTTTTGTCATCCCAAAAAAAAATCTAGTAAAAATAATTACCTTTTTGGGTTTTTATTAAATTTGGGTTTTCCCCCCCAAAAATATAGGGGGTTTTGTGAACTTTTTAATAGAAAAATAAATGGTGAATCGAAATCTCTTTAAAAATTTGGGGAATTTTTTTAAATTTTTAAAAAAAACAAATTTTTTAAAACTAAATCTTTTTGAAAAGCAAAAATTTTTTCTAGCTTCACTGTACCCGTATTAAAAAGTTATTTGCTCTTTTTTGAGGTATCGTTTCCCACACCCGGGCATGTTTTTTCCTCTGAAACAAAAAAAGTCTTGAAAATTTTTTTTTGGGGGGGAATTTAAGGGAAAAAAAAATTTCAATAAAAAAGTCATTTTGTTTTTTCCCCAACCAAACATTTTTTTTTTCCCGTTAATTCCCCCCAAAAAAAACTACTATTTTCAGAAGGGCCATTAACTCTATTGCTTTTAAAATGCCAATTATTTTTTCTAAACCGTACCTCTATTTTTGTTGCCGGGGTTTGGGATTGCAAAAATTTTATACAAAAAATGATCTAAATATGCAGCTTTTGGAGATCCTTCTATGGATTGCAATCTGGAGATAAAATGTATTAATTGTCAACAGTTGAACTCATTCGATTCGAAATTGTTTTAAAAAAAAAAAATAGTAAATTAAAACTAATTTCAAACATTTCTTATTTAGAAGCACAGACACTCATAGTTGCACAATCATCTCAAAATTACGATCAGTTTGCTAAATCTTAAATATGATGAGAAATAACTGAAATCATTGTTATCTTCATCCCATTTGATGCTAAATACATTCTTCTCAACATCTGCAGTTTCCACATTGTCTTCATCAACTCAGGCACATATTTTGAAATTCGCTTTCTGAAAAATATGAAATTTTTCCAAAATCTCACTCTTCTCCTTCCCCCTTTTTTTTTAAAATGCTTCTTCATTTTAAAAATAGTATCTAAACCTTTTAAACTAGTTTTTTCCCCCGGTAACTCAAGCACGCCTTTTGCCTTCCATGTCTTCCAAATTTCCATTTTTTTTATAATCCCAAAATTCTTTATTTTTTTCCCATTCTGATTTCTTCCCCTTTTGCTCCCAATAAACTGCCATCCTCTTTAACATATACTGTATCCTAGGCTTTAAAACTCAGAACAAGTAATATAAAAAAAAAGTTTAAGTCAATTCCTACTTGGATCAGCAAAGAAAAATTTTATTTTAGCTTTTATTAAATAGTTACAATGAATATAAATATGTATATACATAGAACAGAATCCCCAAAAAATTAAGGGATTCATTTTTTTAATTTTCATTAAAGTATCGTATTGTTTCCCAAAAAAAATCCCCTTTTTAAAATTTCAGTTCAACTAAATCTTTAAAAAAGTGGAAAAAAAACCCCTTTTTGGTTTTACAAGTCCCCAAAAAAAGATTAACGTATCTATATTTTGGGAAAAATAATTAGGGCTTAAAACAATTAAAAAAATTATTAATTATAATAAAATTACTGTATTGTCACCTAAAATCATAATGTATATAAAATTTCAACTCAATTGTGCGCTTTAAAATGTATTTTAATAACGACTGAAAATTCCACGAAGATAAATAAATAAATAAATATATAGAGAGTGTTAGCTAATAATAGGAATTGAAAAAAAGCATGGAAAAAATATACATTAAATAAAATTTATCACACTTCTCAGGAAATAAGCTAAAAATCGAGATAAAAATAAAACCTATGAATCCAGAAAAAAGGCACCTATATAGGACACATCAAAAGCCGAGAACATAATTATATATGATGAAGATCAATCTATACAAGGAACAGAACATGTGCTGAAGCTGTTTATTCTCATAATCTGATACCCACTAGAAACAGAAATAAAAAGCCTTATTCTAATTTTGTTTTATTTTCATGTATTATGCATTAGTGTACAAAGTTTTACCTACTTTTTTAAAGAAAATCATTATTTTAAAAACTATTCATTGCGGACTTTTTAAATGCTATTTTAATGAACTTTACTTTTTAAATATATTAGTCACAGATTGCGTTCATCTCATTCTGAATCTTTTTTCAATTCCTACACACACACACACAAACAACACACACACTGTTAGCTCAAACTTTCTATATATTTATTTATTTATCTTGGTGGAATTTTCAATCGTTAATAAAATACATTTTAAAGCGCTCAATTGAGCTGAAATTTTATATACATGATTATTTTGGATGGCAATACAGTAATTTAATTATAATAAATAAAAATTAGTTGATTAAAACTAATTATTTAAAGAATTACAAGCACAGCCACGTTGGCATCCTTTTTGGTGACTTAGCGACCCTTTTGGCGACTTGTGTCAAAACTTTAAAAGATTTTTTCCCTCACATTTTAAAGTATTCAGTTGAACTGAAATTTTATATACACGATTGTTTTAGATAACAACACGATACTTTAATGATAATTAATAAAAATATAATTACCACTTAATGTTGTGCTTCTGACTTATGTATATACATATTTATATTAATTGTAACTATTTAAAAAAAGCTAAAATAAAATTTTTCTTTGTTAATCTAAGTAGGAATTGACTTAAAAAATTTTTTTTATATTACTTGTTTAATTATTACTGTGTTTTAAACAATTTCTTGACAAAGCATTGTCTAATTCTATTCTTGTGTCATATAATTGAATTCGTTCAGCCTCAACAGTACTTCACATTTACTTCAATTGTTTCGGCAAATAGCTTGCACCATTTTTGAACAAAATACATAATAAATTATTAGACAGAATCAATTGTTTTCATATCTTTAAATTGGTTAGGGAACATTTCAGAAAAAAAATTCTAACAAAACCAAATTTATCAGGACCATGAAAGCCTAGAAAAACATTTTAGGTTATCCGAAACTCCCTAGTAATTGCCAATTTTGTTTCGTTCTTCAGATTAACAGAATTTTGCATTTAACTAAAATATAAATTAACGTGGAATTTATATAAGAATCCTGTTATTTTATATAAACATAAAATATAATTTTACATTTATTATTTTGGGTGGCATATAACCAAATTAGTAGATAATTCATTCCAGAGAACATCTTCTACAATATCTCTTGAAATTTACCCCTCTCTAAATTATTTTACTCGCTTGAAAAAATCTGTGCAATAAAATAATTAAACTTTATTCAAATGTAGAAGCGGTCATCATATGTTGCAAGTTTTACATTACTTGTCATATCACGAACAGAAATATATAAAGGATGGCAATCACAATGGAAACGTTATTTATTAATTATTTAGAGTGCAGGCTCTTTTGCTGTACACTTACATTAACTGAAAGGAAACAGGCCTTGCAGAACATCGTTGTCATCTCACATAATAGTTGAGAGAATATAGAATGATGTACGTGAAGATTATGCCACGTAATAGAGACTTATAGTGTTTATAACATTGTAGCGAAAGACATTATTACAACTACATACTTTCGCAGTGCTTTTATTCATGAAAACAAGCAAGTCTTTCGTTGTGTTTCTTTGGGGGTGAAATATCGTCTGATATTATTAATTATACCATTTGTAACCATCCATTAATTTGAAAATAGATTTTTTCGCATTTCAACTGTTAACAAGTATTATAAAATAATTTTTTTAAGTCACTTCCTACTTAGGTCGACATTTTTTTTACTTTAGTTAATTAAATTTAATTTTTGAATTCATATTTGAAAAAACTGTATCAGCATTCGCGTTATCCAATAAAAGTTTAAAAATACATTTGAACTCGAGTGGCGCCATCTCTTTCAGCCAATTGTAACTTCGTCAGAAATAACACAGAATAAATTTAAAATTTTAAAAATTCAATTAATGAATTAATATTTTAAAAAACTGTATTATATAACATCAAGAGTCATCCACTGCAAGTTTAAAAAAAATTTGTTTGAACATCAGTGGATGAATAGTTGAAAATATGAACAAGATCTTTCTATATATATATATATATATATATATATATATATATATATATAGGCAGAGTGTGAACTAATTGTAGGAATTTGAATTGAAAAAATTATTACAGATAGATAGAATAACAAATGATACTTCATTCATCCTATTATACTAAGATTATTAAAACCAAAAATCCTTAAATGTATTTAAAATAAACAGCAACAAATATCACATGCATATATTTATTATTATAAAAAAATCAGTAATTTTCATTCATAAAACCAAACATTTAAACCGCCATTTTGTAAAACTGTGCAACCTTTCTTTTTTTAAAAATAATAAACATTTTTATACTGTACAATATTGAAAATTACGAATTAATATCTCATGAATCCTACCGTAAAAGTGAACGATAATAGTAATGTGCACCAATAAAAAGTTATTGATTAATAAGAAGACTAATTATTGCAAGCCCCCACTGAATTTGGTACAATATTTTCTCTAAAGATTGATACAGATCCGTGCTTGTTTCTCTCCGTCGTCCCAACATTTTCTGTGATCGAGGTAATTGCATTATTTTAATTATATAATACATCAATTACGCAAAAGTGTATTTTATGCTTTAAAAGAACTTATAGATTTTGTATCTATTTATATGTTTTAGTAGTGTTTACAGAAATTTGAACTAATTTTATGAAAACAATTTTAATCAATGGTATACACATCAAAAATAGTTTTGAAATTAGAGATAAGAACTTAAGCTAAGTATTTCAATAACGTTCAAAATTACAATTGGAAATTTCATAGGAATTAAAGTCAAAAATATTTCTACTTAATGCAATTATCCTTAAAATATATTGTGCATGTGAACGGATGCAGGATTGTTGATAGTTTAATTTTATTATTTTTGTAATGCTTATTTTTTACCCACGTTCACCTTGAAACTGTATATGTATTTAAAGCTTAAATAGATTCATTTATCATTTAATTTTATACATATTTTTACAATTCACTGTATGTTCATATGTCTCATTTTTATTTCATTTTTGTTGTTTACTTTGACAAAACATATTTTTCCATGCCAATGAGTTCTGGTATAGATCAAAGCTAATGAGCTGTAAAAATGTTATTAGTTTAAAAGCATTGCACTTGTGTTAGTATTGAAAATTTGATTAATTGATTAGATTTATTTTTCTCATGCGTCTGCTTTTAATATTTTTTCATAAATGGTATACAGCGAAATACGATATAACCTCCTTGCAATGAATGTTACATAAGCATAAGTTATATTAGATTTTTTTCATTTAAAATACTACCAAACTCCTCGGTAAAGAGTCCATCTGGTTAAAAAAATTAATCGGTTCATGTTTATAGCTTTTTCTTAATTTGAAGTGACCCTTTATACCAGTGCTTCTCAACTTTCTATATTTGCGACCCAATTTTTAATCATAATTTTTATCACCCCTCTCCCAAACAATAACAATATATTGAATGGAATAATAATGTACTTTGATGTTAAAGCTACAACACGACCTTGTTTATAACCCTTACAAATTATCGATAAGTACTAAACTTTGTATAAGTTGCTTTTAAGTAATCGATATTTTAAGTAAGTTATATTTAAGGAACAGAATAAGTAGTAGGATATTTTTCCTTTCTAATTTTTAAACTGCAACAGATTGCAAAATAATTTTTAATTTTATTGAATATTTATTTCCTCAATTATTTATTTTTTAAAGTCCAATCATCCATTTCAAACATTCCACCTTTGTGAAACAGGACTTTTTGCTATGGTTCCTTAAAGACAAAAATGAAAAACTCGGTTAAATATAGAAAAAAAACCTTAGAGTATCAATACATAATATTAAACTTTCCTTTGAAAAACTGTTCTGCAAGACAAACCCTTGGGAGTCACTAGTTAATGTTAAACTTGCTCTTAATTTAGTGTTGATAAATTAATTATCAAATACATTGAGCAGTACTGATGCATTTATAATATCAGTGTAAATATGTATCTTGTTTTTTATAACGTCAGAATTTATTCTGTTTTGCTTCCTCTTAGTAAATTAATACCTTTTTATCCCCTAGGGGGCGCATGCCGCAGTTTGAGAAACGCTGCTGCATACCAAAATACTCTGATTTTATATATTTTTTTTTCATACATGAAATGTAAAATTTTAAGACAAACGTGCCTATATTTCATCTCATACACCAAAATCTTCTTATCAAATCTTCCAATCCAAATAACATAACGAACCACTCTAGTAGCTCAAATATATAAAAGCCCTCATCTCTCTATAAATACCAGTTTTCAAAAGAAACTTTGCAACAGTCAAAAAGTTCTGCGCTTCCGATACCCTTATAATAAATATCTTTTAAGTTTGAGATGATATTGTTTCGGCCCATCGACAATCGATGTCCTTCCATTCTGTGGACAGGTGCACTTTCCCGTGGATAGAAGTCGATGCCTTTGTTTGACTATGGTCGCATTTATCGCATTTGTCCGCTGGATATTGATAAAAAAAAGGGCTGTTTATCCTGAACTTTTTTCCAGAAATGTTTTCCCCCGCTCCATAAAAGGAAAGGGGGGAAACTTTCCCTGAGGGGCCACTGCCCACCAAATGACAAATAAAACTCCTCTTAATAATTGCTGAGGTCTGGGAAGTAACTCTGCTCGGCTGTTTGGGTCTCTCGTAAGTCTGTTTGGAAAGTTACCTTTATCTGGCAAGAATGTACTTCGAAAAACATCTTATTTGTACCTTTAAGGTATCTTACTACGTTCGGAACCGTGATTTTAAAAAAGCGCATAAATGAATAATTTTAGTGATATTTAGTGTCACTTAGATTAGAATACATGTATAAAATGGTTTTAAGGACATTTTGACAAAAAAAATTATTTTAATACAATATTTCGACAAAAAATTATTTTAATACAATATTTCGACAAAAAATTAACTTAGAATTACCTTTCTTCAAAATGTTCTCCTATTGTGAAAAATGCTTCTATTATAATAACATTTTGCCTGTATATACCCAAACCCTTGCGACCAACTAGGGTTTTTTTAAAAAAAGTAAATTTTTTTTTAAAGTTAAAAAAAAATTAAAATAATTATCGGTTTTTTTTTCTTAAAATGTCTCCCCTTTGTTGTGTCGTAAAACTGGGTAACCACTTTAAGTTATATATTTCAAAATTGTAGTTCAGCCTCTGTACAGAGGTCGGCTGTATACTGGAAAATTATTATTATTAGAAGCATTTTTCCAAAAGAAAATAATTTGGGGGGAAAGGGGCCCTTTCCCTTTATTGATTGTTAAAAACATTCACTTAAATAATTTTTATTGTTTCTATTCATAAAACGATTTTTTATACACTAAACTAATTGCCTTAAAATTTTAAAAAATTTTTTCCCAAAACGCTTTTTGCTCCCTTCCGATCGGATACTTAAGAAATTTTTTGGGAATGTCCCAAAAGGGAAATAAGGGAATTTTTTTTTCAAATTTCCTACTATTAGTTCATAATCTCCCTATCTATATATCTTGTTCAAATTTTCAATCACTTATAAAATAGTTTCTATTCCTCCATTCAAGTTCAAATACATTTTTTTAAACTTGTAGTGGGTGACATTGATATTAATACAGTTTTTTTAAATATTAATTCGTTAGTTAAACAAATTTAAAGAATAAAAAGTAACAAACAAAAAATAGTCCCAAAATCATATTAAAAAAAAAAAATTGCTTGCTGTGCCCGCAGCATTAAGGATACACTTGGGTTCTAATCCAAAAGTCGTGGTTCGAATCTTATGGGATCCAATTTCTGAGACTTTTGATTTATGAAGAATAGCAAACAAAATTCATATCCCATCTTTAAAAAAAGAAATCCTTTCATTTTACGTAATATTATGATTCTGTTATAAAATATACATATTTATATTATGTAATTATTTAATAAAACGTAACTAAAATAAATTTTTTCTTTGTTGACCTAAGAAGAAATTTACTTTAAAAAAATTTCATATTACTTGTTTCTATAATATTTCTGTCAATTTGAACATTAATTTAAATTATTTGTATAAAGCGGGAAGCCAATGGAAAGGAATATAGTCTCTGAAATAGTAAAGTTTCAAAAATTATTCTAGTAATGAACGAAAATATCAAAGTAAATCTGCTTAAGGTATCCGACTGCGTTCAGAGCCATGATTTTGCAAAAGCATATAACTGGATAGTATTCATGATATTTAGTGTCACTTAGATTAGAAAATGTATATAAAAATTTTTTAAGAATATTATTACAATAAAACATTATTTAAGTACAATATTTTGACAAAAAATGAGCATATAGAATGACCCATTTTTAAAACATTCTCCTTTTATCAAAAATGCTTCTATTATAATAATATTTTGCCTTTATATGGCTCAGACCTCTGTCCAGAGGCTCAACTAGAATTTTTGAAATACATAACTTAGAAGTGGATTTATCCATATTTTACCACAACAGAGGGGAGAAATTTTTAAGAAAAAAAACGCCGATAATTATTTCAATTGGTGGTAACTCTGGAAATAATGTGAATTTTTCAAAAATCCTAGTTCAGACTCTCTGGGGAAGTTTTTACTTTAAATAAGCACACACACACACAAAATATTATTATTATAGAAGCTATTTTATAAAAGAAGAACGTTTTAAGAAAAAGTTATTCTAAGTTAATTTTTTGCCAAGATATTGTATTTAAATAATTTTTCTTGTCAAAATGTCCTTAAAACAATTTTATACATGTATTCTAATCTAAGTGACACTAAATATTATGAAAATTATCTATTTATGTGCTTTTTTAAAATCACGGTTCCGAACGTAGTCGGATACCTTAAGCAGTTTTACCGACGTAAATCTAAAGTTGAATTATTCTACAGTTCGAATTAAATGGGAAACATATAATCAAAATTTTAATAATAATACATTTTAGCTGTTACTTTTTAACCAAAGAGTATTGCTAATAGCAGAAAGAGAAAAGTTAAGGCCCCTTAGTAGTATGCAGTATCGAAAATGCTATGCTTAAATTCTGTTACTATTAAAAAAATTATCGAGATTCTTAAAAGAATTTTAGTGTGGTAGTTTTTGTGTGATAAGAAGGGAAGTACATTTTTATTTTAACATGAAAATTTGTGTAAACGAAGAATAATTTTGTTAGTATTTGCCGAAACATTTTAGAACTCTTTAAAAGCAGGTTTACCTAAGCAAATTTGGTAAGAATTGTATTAAAGAGCTTTTGTATCTTTAAGAATTACAATCAGTTCGCAATTTGTTCTTATAAATTTGAATACTTATAAGGATGATTGTAAAATAGCTTTAAATAAATAAAAACAAATTTATTGAATCAATAAACAAAATGAAATCGTTAAAAAAAAAAAAACCACAAAATAAAGTTCAAAGAAACAGGAAATTAAAGCAACAATTTCTCAGGTCAGTAAAATATTTTTTATGGCAATTATCTTTCAATACAAAAAGAACTTAAGTAAATTATTAAACATAATTTAGTTTAACAGAATATAAATTTATATGTTTTTTTAAAATATTAAGAAGTGATAACTGACATTTGTTTAAAAATCACGAGTAATTGTCTCATGCTCAAACTTTTCTAGCTAAAATTCTTCCAATATATAATGTCATTGTAATCGCTGAAATGACTTTTAAAGACTTGGAATTTAAGAATTTTTCAGTTCTTTAACTCCCCATTTTTCAAGTAATTACGTTTAAACTTTTACTCTGCTTTATCGAATGTCAATACTTATTTGCTTAACACCATACATCTTTCAACCTCTTTAAAATGTGGCAGTCATAGTTTCATTAAAACTAAACATTTTTATAGTGATGACAAACGGTTATGTAATTAACATTGCAATGCGAAACTAAACGATCGTTTTAAAATCACTACTTCAGTATCATTAATTTACCAGAATCGATAATTTCTCTACTTCAAAATTGGTAATTTGAAAATTATTAGTTTAAGAAATTAATTATAAAATGAATAATTCTGTTTTATCATTCAAATCTTTATTCCCCTTAACAGACGCTGGCGTATATATACGTCTTAATCAACCAACGTGGGACCTGCCCCGGACGTATATATACGTCTTCCAGAAATACGATTTTTTTTTCTCGCTGCTGTCTGTAAAACTATTCTAAAGGATTTGAAATGCAATAAATTAACCTTAACAGTGTTTGCGAAGGATTTACTTTCTTCAGAGAAAGGGTGCTTGTTTGGGCTTTTTCTTCCCCTAATACCCGCGAAAAACGGGGACACTGGGGAGCAAATCAAATGATTTTTTAATTTGCAATTAAGGGATTAAGAACCTTTATTACGACTTACTATTGAAATCTGAAATTCCGTCACGAAAAAGTGCAGTTCAATCTTAAATCTAAAGCGAGACATTGAATAAATGACATAAAACTTTCCAATTTCATTTTCCACCCTAAGTCCTTAGTGAAAATTCAACTAACAAATCATTTTTCTTTTTTATTTTTATGTCAGTAAATAATTTAGACTTTTATCTTTCCAAAGAGGAATCCCATTTGCTTATTGGAAAAACAGAAGTGTTGGAATTTTTCATTCTTTCGTAAATCTATCTTGGCATAATGTAAGAATAGGATCCCAAATAGAAACATTTCATTGTATATAAAAGAACTTCAACATTAATATCATATTCTGACTCTGAAACGTCAAATATGACTTTTCACAGCAGCATGCTTCATTGTACCAATGTATAGAGCTAATTCATTGCAACCTTCATGTATAGAGCCAATTCATTTTTTCTCGAATATTTAATGTTTTCTGTTGTTGTTGTTTTATCTACCACCTGATTTCGACTGCTTCAGATCTAGGCTTAGGAAATTCATCATGGCTAGGGGCTAGATTTAACCCTGTTGTTGGTCGTAGCCTTGAGCACCATACAGGTGACAGCACGATTTAGCTCGGCTTCACCCCTATCCTTCAGAGCCCCCCAACCCTTGGGGGATCAAGGGCCTCCCACCTCTCTTCCACTTCCTCCTTCCGGTTCGAGGTCTATTTAGAGTACCCCTATGACGCAAAAGCACAATACATTTACAAACATCTATGCCTTCTCCGGGATTCGAACCCACGCCCTACGGTATGCCTACGGTATGCCACACCCTACCCCATCCGGTATAGTGGTTAGCGATGCTGACTGAGCATCGCACCTCTCACTTACCAGATGGTCAAAATTTCTAGATTTTCATATTTTATATCATTAAGTTAAGTATATTTCCACTCTGTATCTTTAAAGTATAAAATGTTTAATTTTAGAATATTTTTTTTTAATTTTAATAACATCCTTAATTTATAATGCTGCAAATTCTTATGATAATTGAGAAATATTTAATTGCCTCTCGTGCAACAAAACACTTGTGTCCATTAAAATTTTAAAATTTCGTATATTTGATATTTTTTATTGCTTAGATATAGGGAAATGTAGCTAAATACTGTACTCAAACAAAGATTAGAATTTATCCTGTCATCTTTATGTGAAAAAAGTATAGAGGATTCAAATAATGAATGTATTTTAGACAAAGAGCAAAAATTGTTCAAATACCAAAAGGAGAAAGAAGAAATAAAACTGAAAAAAGGAAAGTTGAAGAACCTTTTGAGGTAGAAGAAGGTATAATCCTTCATATAAAAGAGGATTTTATTATGTTCAACTTCTTAATATCAAGAAAAACATCGATAAAATCTTTAAATTAGCTTTTCTCATTTTTTTTTTTTTCTAATTTATGTTCCTTTTTCTCAAAAGCTACAGAATTTAAGAACTTATTTTATATTTTTAATTACACTTAAATTAAATTATATGATATATTTTAACACGGGTATTTGAGGATTTGTTGATAAATATTTTGGACAATAAATTTTATCAAAAATGCTAATTAGAAAGTGAGTTTCAATAAATAATTAAAAGCAAATTTTTATATTTCTTAGAATGTAAATGGTGTTCTAAATTATCTAAAACGTTTTATTCTAACTTCATCCTATCTTACAACATTTCTGAAGCAAAGATAAATAGCTTTAGTAAATGTAATATGGTAAAGATAGAACTTACCTTATCCTCTTAACAGCAAAAAAATATAAAATTAGGTTGAAAGGAAAGAATGTATTATATATTTCTCTATTTCATTTTCAATCTAAGTAAAAGTATTTATTTTAAAAAGTAATTATTTTTCTTAAATTATTTCACGCTAAATCTTAAAAACTCGGGGGAATCAAATTTTAACATTTTTTCAGGCATTGGAAAAAAGTTTGAAAAATTTGATTAAAATATTTTTCAAATTCATATACAATAAATTATGCGATAAATAAATACACAATGAATACAATATTGTGCTGTTTATAAAACTTACGTTTCCTTAAATTTTGATTAAATCCTTAAGAAATTTTTATTTTAGTCAATGCATAATTTGAAGAAGAAAATAATTGCGTTAATGATTCATTAGTTTTTATAAAAGAAGACATAAAAGCGACGTGATGATGCAATTCTCCACTACACGTTGTAAATTTCCACTTTTAAAAACAATTTCTTTTAATTAGCTTAAAAATTAACACCAAGTTACTTTCACTTTACTTCATTCCACGATTTGTCCGTGAAATTGAAAACGGTCATCTTCCTGCTTGTTCAATTTTTATCTCGGTAAAGATAAACAAAACAAAGCACAGCAAGTTTCGAGAAAATTCATTCGCTTTTGATTATTTATTTAGAGAAAATGCCGTTGTTGAATAATTAAACCACAATGAAAATAACTGAAGCGTTGATAGAAAACTTTAGTTTGAATGTTTGATTAAAAATGATTTAAATTTATTCCAGCATTAAGCCTGTCTTGGAAAGCACTCAAATTAGATTTCTAATTGTATAGAACAATCTTTTTTCATTTTACACACATGTACAGTTCTTCAGTTCAATATTTATTCATTAAATCATACCGACTTATGTTTGAGGATGAATATATTTTAGGTGAGCATTCCTCAGGAAAAAATTAACTGAAAAAGAAATTATTTGTAATGATGTTCTCACTTTTAAAACCATTTTCATTTAATAGAAGGATAATATTAAACAAAGCTATTTCTTAAATCTGACTGTTTATTTTCTAACGGCTAAATCAAAATTTTAATTTTAAATTGAAAGCAACTATTCATTAAGTAATAACTAATTACTTAATATATCATCATTAAATATATGCATTCACTCACAAGTTGAATTTGTTCGTCAAAAACATTTTTAAAGTTGTGATAGTGTGGATCATATTCACAATACACAGAAAGATCAATTACAGATGGCCCTAGTGAATTTGGTTTTTTAAATTCAGCTACTAAATAGTATTATATAATAATAAAAAATTAATAGAATAAAATTTTACTTTTTATTTTTATTTTACGATGTAAATGTATTTTTATTTTCATACGGGTAATTATTCTGTGTGCGGGCCATCAAAATTACAACACCGTGACAGATATTATACAAACGTATAACTCACATAAAAGATGAAATATGCAAAGATGCAGGTGAATACGCATAAAATGATACAATATGCAAATTTTTAGCATTTAAGAGCAATAGAACGACGCAGTAGAGAGAAATGCACCTTAAAGGAAAGTTACGCTGCGAATTTGTCATTCGCAAATCGCATTTAAAAGTTGATTGTTTGCGATAAGATATTTTTATTTCTCATATAAGAAAGAGAAAGGGTTGCTAGCACATACCGAAATTCAATAATGGTAGGATTGAAGCCTATCGAGAGTACAGCTTAGGTTCCGCGATGTTGCTATTGTCCTACGAATACATATACAATGCGTTCAGGACGGTCATACTGAATACCACGCAAGATCTCAACAGCCTCCCATCAGTAGAGCTGGACAGAACAGACATATTGTCAGGTTGGCCTAGTAGAATCATACAGCCCCATCATGGGCCTTGGGTCAGGCTTGCTTGTAGCATTACAAGTATCTGCACGTACGCGATGACTTCTAGAGCAACACCCATTGTTAGCACGGTAGTCATTAATCGGGGTTCCCCTGATACTACAGTACGGAGACGCGCTACGATATTGGTGCGCCCAACGATGAAACAAGGTTCAGAAATGCCACCACATCCTGGTTCAACTTGCAGCATCTTGATTTACGCATCCGTGTCAAGAGAGACCGAAGAGAATACACATAGCCTACTTACATTCAATAAAGTCATACGGGGCCTTGCACCTAATGTGATGATATGGGCAGCTATTTGATAAACGATATGAACACCTATTGTAACCATCGTTGGCAATCTGAACAACCAGTGCAGCATTCTATAGATCTTAAAGTCAGTGATTGTGTCCTATTTTCGATGCCTCGTAGACGTCATTTTTCAAAAAGATAACTAAGACCGCATATTGTTCATCGTTTCTTGACCTATCTCGACTCAAAGGGTATTCAAATATGGATGTGCCGGCATGTTCTCCACATCTCTCACCCATTGAAAATATGTTTCCATGGGTTACTGAGCGACTGGGCAGCCAGTCACTACGAATGATGAGGTATGGCATAGAATTTACTCTCAGAATATTTCTTGCCCGTATCTGTCATCCAAGGCCAGTTTGACACGATGTCTCTAACCGGATTAGAACCCAGAAGCGGATGATTTATGTAATGGCTTCGGACCCTGTATACCCCTAAATTACCTACAAATGTAATCATATTTTTCCAACTATAACGTATTTGTATTTTACGCAAAGTTTTGTTATTCGCTTTCTTTCCTGGTGTTACAATTTTATCAGCTAGCAGGGTATAGTCAAATTTTGTTTATGAATTCATTATAAAACAAAAACTTGAGCTAGAATTTCGGTAACTTCAGCTGCAATGGTTACACAAAATCGTTAATTTTACAACTAAATATATTTAAATAGAATCTTTGGAGCATATTTTAATTTCACCTAAGTCTGAGAATTCGTTTTAGTGGGGTGAGAAGATAAATAAATTGAAATTGCATTCGATTTAAAATCAGTGTATTATCTTTATGTCAAGCACTGAACAGAAGCGAAATAAATATCGAATCCCAAACAATAACAATAAAAGATTCACTTATATTTCCCAACTGTAGTTTGAATGACAGTCAAGCACCTTCAAAGTCAAAATAAAACCAAGCACAAAACAATAATTGTTGGCAAGATTTAACCTAACTCGCTAATTCTAATAACAAATAATCAAAATCATTCTTTACATTTTCCTCTCTTTACGATTGCAATCTTAACAAAATCCCAGATATCATTTCATAAATCTTTAAATAGCAATCCCAATCTGCATATAAGGTCAATAATAATAAGGTCTGAGTCTCAATAATTCGATCGAATGTGGACCGAAAGGTGTCCGAATTTGTAAAGTGTCGGGTTATCGAGAATGGGATTAAAAAAAGAATAAGTATGATATTTTCTCAGAAAATTTTGTGCTGCACTTGTATGTATTGTTTGCTTGATAATTCAACAGAAAATAAACTGCCCAAATACCCTTAAACAAAAAAGTACGGATTTCATGAAGTTACAAAACATTTACAACGTGAGAGTTAACGAGTACATAGTACACAGTAATTTACCTGATTAAACACACCTTAGAAAAACACTTTATGAAAGCATAAAGCTGTCTATAATGAGAATTCAGTAACCGACTTAGCAAAAATTGTCTACTTTTTTTTTAAAGAAATGCGTAATATCCTGCGCGTGGAATTTTTTAGGCCTACAAGGGTGTGGTCGAGTTATCTGGACGGCCGGTTATGGAGTGCCGAGTTTTCGGGACTCTACTATATCACGCTCCTTTACGCGAGTTGAAGTTCTCAAATCAATAAACAATCCATAAAATAGTTTAACCTTGACGTTAGTTGGAAGATGCATTGTGAATCTGCAGGAAGATTATAACTGGGCACCTCCTTCCGTTCCGAAAACGAGTATTTTAGCCATCACGCCAAAACGATTGTCTTTGCGTAAAGCTATAACTGGTTTATATCGATATCACAACGACACACAACCCCCATGCCAGTGATTCGGCGAATAGGCGAACGAATGATAGCATATTCGTGGCGAGCGTGTGAGCAGAGTTGCGTCATTTTGTGAGTTGCGTCATGTGTCTGACGGCTTGGCTGCTTTTGCGGTGGATAGATGGCTCCACGACTGCTGTGGTTCTCTTTGCACGGCCAGGGTCCCCAATGAAGGATGGTTCGATCTGAGCCCCTTCTGTTCCGAAAACTCGTATTTTAGCCATTACGCCAAAACGATCGTCTTCGCATGGTGGCTATAACTTGTTTATATCGATATCACAAATGCATTACAAGGCTACTGTGGTGAACAGAACTGCCACCATGTAACATTTAAAAAGATTTCAAAGTCCCTCCATGACGTTGGTGGGAAATTTAACAAAGAAAGCAAATTACTAACTTTCGAATGTAGTATTTGTCATGTAACCATAGTCAAAAATTACGAATTCTTGGTTGTCTTCTATGAAACACGACGTTCTTGGTGACATGAAATTCATAAATTTATCATCATTATATTTATTTGCCCAAAATTTTAGAATTCACAAAAAAAAAAAATCGAAGCGATGTTTTTAAAAGATATTCCAAGAACTATAACATAAATTCATAGAAGTACAATAAATTAAAGACTAAACTATTTTTCAGTTATGTCAACTTGTATTTTCTTAGGAAAATTTCCAATACAGCTACATCATCACATTCTACAAGAAAAATTATACTTTTTAATATATATTTACTGCAAGTTCGGAGAATTATGTGTTTTTATGTTCATTTCGAAATTGTAACAGGAAAGATTGATTACTATGTC
Organism: Trichonephila inaurata madagascariensis; assembly: GCA_019973955.1. Taxonomy (NCBI): domain Eukaryota; kingdom Metazoa; phylum Arthropoda; class Arachnida; order Araneae; family Nephilidae; genus Trichonephila; species Trichonephila inaurata. The sequence continues at coordinate 393,766 of BMAV01024152.1, forward strand.
TTCACTGCTGTTCTCCGTATTGTATGACTGGAAGGTGTCCAAATTTTTGTGAAATATTATGTCGCACTTTTACTGAACGTTTGAAAACAGTGGAGAAAATAGGGTCATTAATAACTACAATTAACAGGGCTTTTAGTTCTGTTATAACACGTAATTAGTGCTATTTTGCGCAACCTACTTGCTAGATTACCATCGGAGTTTTTTTACAGGTATTTTATTTTAGGAAATAAAATTAATCAGAATAATTAGATGACTAGTAACATTTCTTAACTTGAGTTGTTTGTTTTTTTAATTTTTAGGTCGCATGATAACACTTAAAGCTTATTCTGGTCTAATTTACTAATAAAATTTCTTGGCACATTCTTAAAATTTTTTTTTCTGTTTCTCTTGATGCTGATATCTAACATTGTTTGATTTTATTGAGAAAATGCTGCCTTTTTTATCTTTCTACAAATACATAATTAAAAGACATTTTAATTACAAATAATACAGCTTACTATAAATATTAACTAAAAATTATTTCGTTAATCATGCTTGATTTTCAGTAAATATATGCCTTAGTTAAAACTTTTAATGACTGTTTTATAATTTTTATTATCTGTCAGATTTTTTGTAGTTAATATTTAATATATGAGTTGCACTGCACTAAATTCCTTCATTCTTTAGCTGGAACATTTAAATAAAAAAATATCCAATATAATATGGATGATAATTTAATAATATATAAATATATTGTCAATTGTGGCGGCGCTGTGATGTCCCTC